>JAKSZT010054301.1:1280431-1300908 GCA_026826555.1 Tolypeutes matacus | reverse complement strand
AAGAATGGCCTGTTATTTCATCTTTATTTTTGAAACGTAATGTCACTGAATAGAATTTAGGCCGACAGTTATTTTCTTTGATCTCCTTAAAGTTGTCATTTGATTTCTTCTCACTTTCATTGTTTCTGTCAGGAGTCAATTGTCAGTCTTACTGTCCTTATTTGAAGATAGTGTCTTTTTTTTACCTCTGGCTTCTTTTAAGATTTTCTCTTTTATTTTCAGCAGTTTTATTAAGATGTGCCGTTTAGCAGTTTGGTTTTATTTATGAATTCCAAAAATAGATAATGGATTATGTTTGTAAATTGATCTGTTCCTCCGGGTACATTAGATTGTATTGAATTCAGAGGTTTCGCTCTTACTTGATTAAATTATGATTAAGGCTTTGATTGGGCCACGTCAATAGGACTTCAAGTCCCTGCCCCATTGGTGGGCAGGGACTCACAGAGAAAATAACAAGGCAGAGGAGTTAGTTGAGTTTTTGTTTTTTTTTTTTTTTTTTTTTTTTCTTTACTGGGAGGTCCCGGGGATCGAACCCGGGTCCCTCCATATGGGAGACGGACGCCCAACCAGTTGAGCCACATCCGACCCCCATTAGTTGAGTTTTGATCCCGGAGCCCGGGAAGTAAGCACATAGAGAAGCAGATACATGAGAAGGCTCCATTAGATGCTGCAGAGGCCCTGGGAGGACAGACGAGCTGTTCACCTGACAGTTTATACCTGGCGTTGTGGAGAGAGCAGAGCAGCTGAACCCAGAGAGAAACAAGCCCCAGGAGAGAGACAAGACTTGTCCCAGCCTGCGACTGAGACTGGAATAAGCTGGAACCACAGATCCTTGGGAGGAGGAAGAAGACTGAGCCCTCGCAGAAATTGCCCACCATCTTACATCAACCCGTGGCAACAGACTCTGGTTGAGAAAGTACCTCTTATGGTACCTGAGTACTCTTCAGGGCCTTGTGACTGTAAGCTTCTACCCCAAATAAATACCCTTTATAAAAACCAACCAATTTCTGGTATTTTGCATCAGCACCCCCTTGGCTGACTAATAAAGACTTTGGTACTGGGAGTGGGGTCATGCTTTTAAAATTACCAAGATGCTGGAACAGTTTTATAAATGGGTAAGAAGTATTTTTTGGTGGAATTGTGAGATGCTTGGTAGGAAAAAACCTACAGTGTGTGAATATTCTCGCTGTCCTGATTTTGTCATAATCAAGGTAGGCTAAACATTTGCTATATTAGAAACCATGCATGTGTCCCTAGACCTAGTTTTTCTTCCTAGGTCTGTTTTTTGGAATGCTGGTGATAAACTAAGCCTGATTTATTATATGACCATCCTGTATGGGAAAAGACTGCAACTTTGGGTATCTTTGGTCCACCTTAAGAGATATAGCAGGGGGACAGATGTGGCTCAGGTGGTTGGGCATCCGTCTGCCATATGGAGGGACCTGGGTTTGGTCCCTGGGACCTCCTGGTAAAAATTTAAAAAAAAGAAAAATATAGAAGGCATGTGGGCCACCAGGCCCTATGTGCGGGTGCGCCACCAGGCCCCACGAGCCACGCAGCAAGATGATGACATAACAGGAGAGTGACATAAGGGAGAGCCAAGATGAGATGACCAAATAACCAGGAACCAAGATGACACAGGTGGTAGGACACTTTTTTCCCACATTGGAGGTTCCAAGGATTGAATCCCATTGAAGACAGGAGGAGAAGGATGAGAAGAGAGGGCAGGAAACAGACATAGAGTTGCCCAGTGAATGGACACAGAAACAGCAAAAATGGGGGGGGGAGGGGTTAAAAATGGATAAAAGTAAATAAATAAATCCTTTAAAAAAATGTATAGGGGAGGAAGATATGGACTATGGTTAGTAGTAATACTTTGACGATGCTCTTTCATGATTTGTTAATAAATGTTTCACAACAATGCAGGGTGTTTGTGGGGGGGTGATGTGTGGGAGCCCTGTATGATGTTATGCATGTTTGTTTTGTAAGTTCACTGTGTTTACTGAACACTTATAGTTTATGTATGTTCATGTATGAATGATATACTTCGATAAATTGTTTTAAAAAAAAAACAAACCTATGGTGCTTTGAAGAGACCGTTGATAGGAATGTGGACACTAAAGAAACTTTTTATGAAGTCTTAGAAATAAATGATGAAACTATTATTGGAAACTGGAGGAAAGGTGATCCGTGTTTTAAAGTTGCAGAAAACTTCTTAAGATTAACTCCTGATGTTTTAGGGAAGACAGAATTTGAAAATAGCAAGCCTGGGCATTTAGCTGAAGAACTTTCCAAAGAAAACTTGGAAAATGTGGCTTGGCTTCTCCTTGCACCTTATAGGAAAATGCTAGATGACAGCGATAAGCTGAGAACTGAACTGTTGGGCACAAAGAAAACAGAAACAGATTCTGGAAATTCTAAACCTCTGGAAATCAAGCTCCCAGATGATAGTGCCCCATTTGAGGACTTAACTAAACTTGGAACTTGTAAATCAGGATTGAAAATGCAGTTATCTCAGAAAGACTTGTGGAAAGTGTTACTTTCCAATGGCTTGGACCCCTGCTTCTTGCAGCTTTTTGAGAAAGCTGTATGAACAAAACCACTGTCAGCTTGGACTAAAAGGGACATGGAAGGGAGAGATTGAAGGGGAAACAACTTCAAGAGGAAAACCATAGAAGCTGAGATCTTGAATTAAGACATCTCTTTGGGCCAAGAAAGGAACCCCACCCATATGTACAGAGAGGGTAAGTTTGCCCCTGTAATTGAAGAGGGTGGATGTTCCCACCCGATGTTCAGGGAGAGTTTTGCTGCCTCAGGGTACAGAGAGGGTGGAGCACATTCCTCAGAGTTTAAGGAGGTTAAGGCTGCCACCCCATAGGTCTGAGAGTAGGCCTGTCCCCCATGGATTAGGGGAGGCCAGGTCGCCAACTTGTTGCTCTGAGAGGGGTGGGTCTGTATGCCAAAGGTTAGGGAGAATATTATCTTCCCTTCACTGTACTAGGAGGGTTAAAACTCTAACCCAAAGATTGGGTAAAGTATGGCAATCACCTCAACACATTTGGAGGGTAAGGTCTGGAGTTCAGTCACCACCCAGATGCTTGATGAGGGTGGAACCAAGAAAATGGCCATTGGACAAGCCTGTGGAAAGGGTGGGTCCTCATGAGGCCCCAGGAAGAAGAAACCATCATCTTAAGAATGACTCTCCGACTTTGACATCTAATGATGTATGCCCTGCAGGTTTATGGAACTGTTGGGAACCCATGACTCATGTTTCACTGCCAATTTCTCCTTATTGTAATGAAAGTGTTTCTCCTCTGTCCATTTGTATATTGAAAGCAGATATATGGTTTTGTAAGTTTCAGAGGTCTACAGCCAAACTGGACTTTGCCCTAAGACAAACTGTATTTCTTTAAACTGAATGTGATAAGATTTTGTATTTAGCACTGCTACTGAAATAAGGTTTTTTGAATTTTAGAACAATGTCTTTTTGGAATTCAGAGGGTGGAGTGTAGCATTATTATTTATGAATTCCAAAAATAGATATTGGATTATGTTTGTAAATTGGTCTGTTCCTCTGGGTACATTAGATTGGATTTGATTCAGAGGTTTCATTCTTACTTGATTAAATTATGATTAAGGCTTTGATTGGGCCATGTCAGTAGGATGTTGAGTCCCTGCCCCCTTTGGTTGACTAATACATGCCCATACTTTTTTTTTTTTTCTTACTTGTCCTGCTTGGGGTTTGTAGAGATTCTTGAATCTATATCTTGATATCTGTCATAAATTTTAGGATATTATCAGTCAGTATTTTTAAAAATATTGCTTCTGTTCTTGTCTCTCTCCCCTCCTTCTGGGATTTCAGTTACACATATGTTAAACCTTTATACCACATCCCTTATGCCTCCTTTTCTCTCTTTGCTTTTAAAACAAAATCAATTTTATTGATACATATTAATAAAGCATACAGTTCATCCAAAGTGTACAATCAGTGGTATTTGGTATAATCACATAGTTGTGCGTTCATCACTTCAATCATTATTAGAGCATTTTTATTATTTCAATAATGATAATAGTAATAAGCAAAAAACAAACAAAACTCTTCACCTCTCGATCTCTCTATGCTTCCCCTGCTGTACATAGCTGCTATTTCTGACTATTCTTACATAATTACTTATTTATTTATTAAGCAGTTTTACTGAGATATATTCTTATATCATACAATCTATTCAAAGTATATAATAAGTGGCTTTTAGTATAATCACAATGTTGTGCATTCATTAGCACAAAAAAATTTTAGAACAATTTCATGACTCCAAAAAGGAAAACTGCACACCCCTTAGCAGTCACCTCTCAATCCCTCTATCCTACCCCAGCCCTTCATAAACACTAATCTAATTTCATCTTTATAAATTGATTTATATTTACATTTTATATAAATGGACTCATACAATATGTAGTTCTTTGTGTCTGGTGTCTTTCATTTAGCATAATGTGTTTTTTTGGTCTGATATTAACATTTTGTAGTATTAACATGCATTTGCTTGCTCAGTTTCAAAGAAAACCGGTCTTATATGTGCAATTTCACCCATATTCATATTTCACATGCAGTTTTACTATGCCATACAGTCCCATGTTACATTTTATAGCTTTTCTTTTAGTGATATACATGAACTTAGATTTTCCCTTTCAACCACTGTCATATCCATATGTTAGCACTGCTAGTTACAAACATTATGTTGTGCTTTTGCCTTTTCTATTCATTTCCAAAGATTAACACACATCCTTTTACTCAATTCTGCACAAGTTAACCCTCAGCTTTCCATTCTCTAACTTCATTCTATTTTCTGGTGACCCATATTCTAGTTATTAACTCCATGAGATTACACAATATATTTTTTCATATTAACGCATTCATACAGTATTTGTCCTTTTGTGTCTGGCTTGCTTCTCTCAACATAATGTCCTCCAAGTTCATCCATGTTGCCATATGCTTCACAGCTTCATTTCTTCTTACAGCTGCATAATATTCCATCGTGTGAATACACCACAGTTTGTTTATCCATTCATCTGCTGATGGACACCTGGGTTGTTTCCAACTTTTGGCAATGGTGAATAATGTGGCTATGAACATCGGTATGCAGATGTCTGTTTGTGTCACTGCTCTCAGTTCTTCTGGGTATATACCCAGTAGTGGCATTGCTGGCTCATGTGGCAAGTCTATATTTAACTTCTTTAGGAACTGCCAAACAGGCCTCTACAGTGGCTGTACCATTCTGCATTCCCACCAATAGTGAAGAAGTGTTCCTATCTCTCCACATCCTCTCCAACACTTGTAGTTCTCTGTCTTTTTTTTTTTTTTAAAGATTTTATTTATTTATTCATTCATCCCCCCCTTGCTGCTTGTGCTCGCTGGGTCAGCCAACCACGCCGTGCGGGCGGGCCCGCCCTCACCAGGAGGCCCTGGGTTCGGTTCCCATATGGCAAACGGGAGCCCTACTGATTGAGCCACAGCCGCCTCCCTGTTCTCTGTCTTTTTAATAGTGGCCATTCTGATAGGTGTGAAATGATATCTCACTGTAGTTTTGATTTGCATTTCCCTAATCACTAGTGATGTTGAACATTTTTTCATGTGTTTTTTGCCATTTGTATTTCTTCTTTGGACAAATGTCTATTCAAGTCTTTTGTCCATTTTTTAATTGGGTCGTTTGTCTTTTTGTTATTGAGTTGTAGCATCTCTTTATATATCCTGGATATTAAACCCTTATCAGATATGTGATTTCCAAATATTTTCTCCCATTGAGTTGGCTGCCTTCTCACCCTTTTGACAAAGTCCTGTGAGGTGCAAAAATTTTTAATTTTGAGAAGGCCCCATTTTTTTTTACTTTTGTCACTTGTGTTTGGGTGTTAAGGTTCAAGAAACTACCACCTACCACAAGGTCTTTAAGATGTTTGCCTACATTTTCTTCTAGTTTTATCGTCCTGGCTTTTATATTTAGGTCTTTGATCTATTTTGAGTTGATTCTTGTGTAGGAAGTGAGATAGAAGTCCTCTTTCCTTCTTTTGGTTAAAGCACCATTTGTTGAAGAGACTGTTTTGTCCTGTCAATATGGCTTTGTAGATTTGTCGAAAATCAGTTGGCTATAGAGGTGAGGGCTTATTTCTGGACTTTGAATTCTATTCCAACTGATTGATGTGTTTATTTTTATGCCAATACCTTTTTTTTGTTTGTTTGTTTTTTGTTTTTTGGAGGTACCAGGGATTGAGCCTGGGACCTTGTACATGGGAAGCAGGTACTTAACCACTGAGTTGAATCTGCTCCCAACCACTGGGCTACATCTGCTTCTAACCACTGCTGTTTTGACCACTGTAACTTTGTAATATATTTCAAGGCCAGGCAGTGAAATCCTCCCACATTTCTTTTCTTTTTTTAGAATGCTTTTGACTATTTGGGTGCACTTTCTCTCTTATTGCTTTAATTAGGATATATTCTACCAACTTATTTTACTAATTCTCTTTTCTGCTGTGTCAAGTCTGCTCTTACACCAAATTGTGGAATTCTTAATTTCAGTTATTTTATTTTCTAGTTCTAGAAGGTTCAGTTAATTCTTTTTATAGATCTACTGTTTCTTCTCCTTTTGTTTTTTCTTGAGGTATCGGGGCTGGGGATTGAACCCAGGACCTTGTATGTGGGAAGCCAGCGCTTGACCACTGAGCTACATCGGCTTCCCTGAGTTGGTTTTTTCATTTGTTTGGCTTGTTGTTTGTTTTTTATTTTTTCAGGAGCATTGGGAACCAAACCTGCTACCTCCCATGTGGGAGATGGGAGCTCAACCACTTGAGCCACATCCTCTCCCCTCTTCTATTTTCTTGAACCTAGTAATCAGATTTTTAAAAGCCCGTTTGATAACTCTAGTCTCTGTATCACTTGTGGTTTCTGCTTCTGTTGTCTATTTTCCCCTCTTTTAGTTTTAATTATTTGATTCAGTTTTTTGTTATGCCTGGTGATTTTTAGTTGCCTGCAGGATATTGTTTATAAAAAATGTAGAGGGAGCAGAGGTGGCTCAAGAGATTGTGTGCCTCCCTCGCACATGGGATGTCCCAGGTTCAGTTCCCACTGCCTCCTAAAAAGAAGACAAAAAGTGAGCACAAACAACGAGGCGGGGGTGGTGGTGGAGATAAATAGAAATAAATCTTAAAAAAAATTGTAGAGGTGTTCTTACCTTGCTTCAGAAGGTAAGGCTGCATTGCAGGCTTTGCTAGGGTTTGTCTCTCCTGAGTTTGACTTTACTCTTAGGGTGTTACCTTTACTCTAAGTGATGGCAGTTCTGAAGACTCAGCTCAAAGCCTAGATTTTACCAGGGTCCCTCCATCTGGTGGGCCTTGAACTCCAAATCTCTCTTTCCGTTACTGAAACTGCAAAATTAAACACCTCTCTGTCCTCCTGCTGTTGCTTTCACTTGTTTTTTTGGCATCTTGCCCTGCACATGCATAGCTTAGGAGGAAAATTGCATGTAGAATTTTGGGCTTTTTTCTCTCTGATTCCCTCCTCTCCAAATTCTTGGCCCTTCAAATTCTGGCCCCCTTGGAAGTTTCAAATGCCACCTTCTTTCTGCTGAGCCTGGTAAGACTGCTGGAAGGATGAAGCTGCAGTCTTTATACTAAGCCTTTATATCTTGCACCACAGGTGCTGAAATGCCATGAGAGAAAAAGTAAAACTGGGGGGCTTTCCTCGGGGTACTTCCTTTAAGCCCTGTCTACCCTGTCTGCTTTGGTTCTTCTCAGGGCCTTCAAAGAGTTGTTTGGATTTAATCCTGCTTTTATAGGTGTTTTCAGCAGCAACATTAGTCTGATACAAGCTACTCTGTCATGACCATAAGTGGCAGTTCACCCCACAAGTTTTAATATATAATATTTGCATTGTCGTTGAATTAAGATGCATGCTAAATTTCACTGCGATTTCTTCTTTGAACCACAGGTTATTTATATGTATCTTGCATAATTTTCAATCATTTGGGGATATGCTAATTGCCTCTGTTATTGATTTCTAGCTTAATTGTATGTGGTCAAGGAATATATTCTAAGTATTTTCGGATCTTTGAAATTTGTTCAGACTGATTTTATGGCCTAGCGTAGGTTCAATATTTATGAATGTTTTGTATATGCTTGAAAAGAATGTGTATTCTGCTGTTGGTGGGAACAGTGCTTCATATATGTCAGTTAGTTCAACTTTACTAATTTTTCTACATCCACTAGGGATTTTTTTGTCTGCTTGTTCTATAAATAACAGAGGATATTAACAGAGGATTTCTCTATTTCTCTTAGTTCTGTCAATTTTTACTTTATTTTGGAGTTTTATTATTACGAACGTATACATTTATAATTCTCACATTTTCCTCATGAATTGAAAATGTTGACATTATGAACCCTTTTTGTTTCTAGTAATGCTTTTTGCCTTAAACTCTATTTGGTTTTCTAGAGTTAGTATGGCTCTACAGCTTTCTTTTGGTTAGGATTTGTATAATATTTTTATCTAGTCTTATACAGTTAATGTTGTAAAGAAATACATGGTTGTCTCTTTTTTTCTTTTATCTAGTCTGATATTCCTTATATTTTATTTGGAACATTTAGTCTGTTTATACTTAATTAATGTAATTCTGATGTGTTTGGGTTTAAATCTACCACCTTATTGTTCGCTTTCTTTTTTGTTCTACCTACTTTATTTTCCTTTTTTTCCTCTCCTCTTTTCTGAATAGATTTTTTTAGCATGTGTTTTGTTTTATTTTAGTTACTTTTATCAATGTGCAATTTACAAAAAAAGAACTGACCAATTTTAAGAGTACTGTTCAATGGGTTTAGACAAATGTACACACCAATGTATCTACCATATATAGCATATTTCTATCACCCCGCCCCAAATTTCCCTCATGATCCTTTCAGCTAAGTTCCTTGCCCAGCCTCCAGCCCCTGGCAAACACTGATCTTCTTCCTAACACTGTGGTTTTGCCTTTTAAAAGAATTTCGTATAACTGGAATCTTATAGAATATAGTCTTTGGAATTTGGCTTTTGCAATTCATGTTTTTTTTTTTTTTTTCAGTTAGGCCAGTAAAAAGAATTTATTGGGAAATGGGGGAAAGGAGCAAAGCTTACTGAGAAATGGGAGAGGACGGAAATACGCACTGAGATTTGGTATGGGCTCCTCCAGGCAGAAAGAGCAATCTCTGCCTTGTGTGGTTACCTTTTAAACTATTGATTATTCCTCCCCCTTGCTAATGCTAAGGGGCGGGGCCCCAGCTGTTACTGGTTACCCCACCGATGGTGGGGGCCAGTGGTCAGCCCTGTTTGGAATATCCGGGGCCAAGGGGAGGTCCCTGAAAGAGAAACTGGGGCCAATTGAGTAGTTTTTATTATTTCTTTTTCTCTCTATTAACTTGGCAGTTGTACATTCTTTTATTATCTTTTAGTGGTAACTACTGGGAGACAGTTTTCCATGGGTCTCTCATGTTTCTGCACATCTGTGAGCAGAGGCACTAACTGCCTTTGTTCCAAACCATCTTTTCAATGATGTTTGTGTAGTGAACAACCTTGGAAGCTAGAGATAGGCTTTCCCTCCACAGCAGAAGGTAGGTTTGCTGACTTTTCAGTGTAATAAAGATAATGTCTTCCTCCAGAGCAAAGCTGAGGTAGGTTTACTTTTTGCCAATTATAAAAGATTTGGGTTCCCTGAGCCAGGGTTTCTCTCTTGTCATACAATCCACTGCGTGTGTAGGTGTCCTCGCCCTCTTCATGTCACCCTTTGGTAATTGGGTTTCAGGGAACTGACCCAAATACTGATACTATGGTTACTGCTATTGCTTTGAGTAATAATCCCTTTTAAAAAAATTATTGTTACTATTTTTAAAGGAGCTTTATATTACATAAATGTTACATAAAAAACATAGGAGATTCCCATATGCCCCACACCCTCCTTCTCCCACACTTTTCCACATTAACAACATCTTTCATTATGTGGTACATTTGTTACAATTGATGAACACATGTTGAAGCATTGCTACTAACCGTGGACTATAGTTTATAGTTTACACTCTGTCCTACACAATTTTGTAGGTTATGAGAAAAATATAATGATCTGTATCTGTCATTGCAGTGTCATGCAGGAGAATTCCACTGTCCAGAAAATGCCCCCATATTACACCTATTCTTCCCTCTCCCATCCCTCAGAACCTCTGATGGCCACTGCCTTTATATCAAAGATAAAAGTTCTTCCATTGTTAGGATAATAATGTCAATAATAGAATAATAATGTCTACTTTGGTCCATTGTTCATTCCCCAATCTTGAGGATTTTGGGTTCGTGATGCCCACTCTGTTTCTAACTGAGAGGGGGCATAGATTCCATGGGGCAGATGGATGGAGCTATCTAGCTTGCAGTTGCAGACACTCCCTGTTCCTTGGGATGGGTGTTGTCCATCATCGTCTCCTTGTTGTCCTGGGTGAGTCCAGTGACCTGGAGAGTAGTTGTTGCAACTCTGCTGAGATTCAGGGCTCAACTGGCACATGAATGTACCAAAGATTTAAGTCTTTGGTACATATATTTAACAAGTATAGTGCTAATTATAAATAAAAGGGGCAGAAGAGCCATGTGTAGGGAAACTATAAATGAGTCTAACTGTGTTACACTGGGGGGCATAAATTCCAAAGTAAGACCCATTGTCAGGGTGCCGAATTCCTGAGCTTGTCTGCCCTACTTATAGTGTCTGGATGTCTCTAGAGCCTTCAGGAGCCCCACTGTTTAAGGCACTGTTTACTGTGGCAGTCAGTGAGATTCTGCTGAGATGTGCATAAGCATAACCTCTGGAATGACCTCCTGACTCACTTTTTTTTTAAGATTTCTTTTATTTGTTTGTTTATCCCTTCCTTGCTGCTTGTGTTCACTGTGTCCATTTGCTGTGGGTTTTTCTGTGTCTGCTTATCCCTTTGTTGACTCCCTTTGTTGGGTCATCTTGTTGCGCCAGCTAACCATGCCACGCAGTACATCAGCTCACTGTGCCACGCGGGCCGTGGGCCGGCTTGCCTTCACCAGGAGGCCCTGGGAATCGAACCCAGGGCCTCCCATATGGTAAACAGGAGTCCAACCACTTGAGCCACATCCGACTCACTTTGAAATCTCTTAGCCATTTCCCCCTTTGGGTCCCTTTGTTTTTGATCCAAGAATCTCATGTCTTCTGCCAACATCCATAAAACTGGCAGGTTAACTTGTTGGATTGCAAGTAGGGTAAACTCTGAAACCCTTCACGGTTTCTTAGCCATATAATCCTAGATATATATAACATATGTTCTTGGCTTACTGGAGTAAAATTTGTACTTTAGCCTCTTTAGAAATGATAAAATGGCCTTAAAACACTTTAACTCCATTGTTCTCTGCTGTTGTTTTATTTTTCATTCTCTTTTTCTTTAAAACCCAACAAGACATCATACCTCCAATATTTATTTAGATTCACCCACATATTTAATATTTTTACAGGACTTCATTCTTTCTTGTATCTCTGAAATTCCATCTAGGCTCATTTTCCTTCTAACTGAGGAATATCCTTTTATATTTACTATTGTACAGGTCTGCAAATGAAAAAGCCTCTGGTTTTTTGTTTGCTTAAAGAGATGTTTTAATTTCAACTTCTTTCTTGCAGGTTTTTTTGTTTTGTTTTATTTTGTTTGGGGGCTGGGTATAGAATTCTTATTTGACATTTATTTTCTTTTAACTCTTTAAAGATGTCATTCTAGCTGTCTCTGGCTTCCATTGTCAAGAAGCTAGCAGTTATCCTAATATTTGCTTCTTTGAAGATAGCTGTTTAGTTTTTGTTTTTTAGATTTGTTATTTATTTATTTCCAACCCCCCACCCCAACCCCACTGCTTGTGCTCGCTGCTTTCTGTGTCCATTCACTATGTGTTCTTCTGTGTCTGCTTGTCTTATCTTCTTGTCTTCTCTTTAGGAGGCACCGGGAACTGATCCTGGGACCTTCCAACATGGGAGAGAGGCCCTCAATCACTTGAGCCACCCCAGTTCCCTGGTTTATTGTGTCTTTCACTGTCTCTCTTCTGTGTCTCTTTTTTGTTGCATCATCTTGTTGCACCAGCTCTCTGTGTGGGCCAGCTCTCCACGCGGGCCAGCTCTCCATGCAGGTCAGCTTGCTTTCACTAGGAGGCCCTGGGAACCGAACCCGGGACCCCCCATGTGATAGATGGGAGCCCAATTGCTTGAGCCACATCTGCTTTCCATAGTTTTTTTCCTGCTGTTTTTAATATTTTCTCTTGGCATTTTGTTTTCAGCAATTATAATATGATACATGTATTAGATTGCTCTGTAACAAACTAACCCAAAACTTAGTGGCTTAAAACAACAGTCAATTATTTAGTTCACAAATCTGCAACATGTACAGAACTCATTGGGTATGGTGGCTTACAGCTGTATGTACTCCAGAAAAACATGTTCTTAAATGTAATCCATTCCTGTGGATGTTAAACCATTGTAAGAAGGATCTTTTAATGAAGCTACTTCAGTTAAGTGTGACCTACCTCATTCAGGGTGGGATTTAATCCTAATACTGGAGTCCTTTATAAATGGAATGAATGCAGAGAGAGAAAGCCATGGTAGTAAGAAGCTGAAAGCAACTAAACCTAAAGAAGAGGGGAGACCAGCAGACACTGCCATGTGCCTTGCCATATGGCAGAGTAGCCAAGAATCACTGGCAGCAGGTCTTCAGGAAGAAAGACTTGCCCTGAATTGAACATTTTCTTGGCCTCAAACTGTAAGCTAATAAATTCCCATTTTTAAAGCCATCTCATTTCATGGTATCTGCTTTAAGCAGCCTAGGAAACTATAATTGTGGGAAGGGCTCAGTTCTGCTCCACATGGCATCAGCTGGAGTGGTTTGACTGCAGGATCCACTTCTAAGAAGGGTCACTCAGAAGGCTGGCAAGTTGGTGCTGACTTGGCTAGAAGTTCATCCAGGGTTAAGAGTCAAGGGCCAAGAGTCCTCTCCACTGGTTGCCTTGGCTTTCTCACAGTATGATTGCTGGGCCCCAAGAAAAAGGAAATAGAAGCCTCTACTCTCTTAAGGCCTCGTTTGGAAACTGGGACAATATCACTTCTACCATATTCTATTAGTAAAACAGCTACAGAGCCAGATTCAAGGGGAAAGAGACATAGTTTTCCACTGCTCAGTGGAAGGAGTGCCAAAGAATTAAATAAGTTTGTTTTAAAGCCTCTGCAAGGTACCTAAGTATGGATTTCTATTTATTTGACAGGGTTGAGGGTGGAGGGTGGGTTTTTAAGATATCTTCAGTGAGTAGGATATTGTTTTTCATCAGCTTTGGAAAGTTCTCAGAAATTAACTCTCCAAATATGGCTTCTGTCCAATTCTTTTTCTATTCTTCTGGGGCTCCACATATATGTATGTTAGATCTTTTCATTATATATTATATGTTTCTTTCTTTCTTTTTTTTTTTTTAACTTTATTTTGTACATTTAATAATTGAAAACATAAACAATTAAAAACTAAAAAGTAAACACTGATGAATAAATATATACATTTCTCAATTAAATGTAATGGATACATGTAAATTTTGTTGTTGTTTTGTTTTTTGTTTATTTTTTTGTTTTTTTTTTGTGAATCAAACAATATATTACACAATGTATTTGGTTCATAGTAATGCATTCATACAGTATTTGTCCTTTTGTGTCTGGCTTGCTTCACTCAACATAATGTCCTCCAGGTTCATCCATGTTGCCATATGCTTTATGACTTCATTTCTTCTTACAGCTGCATAATATTCCATCGTGTGAATAGACCACAGTTTATCCATTCATCTGTTGATGGACACCTGGGTTGTTCCAACTTTTGGCAATGATGAATAATGTGGCTATGAACATGGGTGTGCAGATGTCTGTTCGTGTCACTGCTCTCAGTTCTTCTGGGTATATACCCAGTAGTGGTATTGCAGGGTCACGTGGCAAGTCTATATTCAACTTCTTTAGGAACTGCCAAACAGTCCTCCATAGTGGTTGTACCATCCTGCATTCCCACCAACAGTGAAGAAGTGTTCCTATCTCTCCACATACTCTCCAACACTTGTAGTTCTCTGTCTTTTTAGTAGTGGCCATTCTGATAGGTGTGAAATGATATCTCATTGTAGTTTTGATTTGCATTTCCCTAATCATGAGTGATGTTGAGCATTTCTTCATGTGTTTTTTTGCCATTTGTATTTCTTCTTTGGAGAAATGTCTATTCAAGTCTTTGGCCCATTTTTTAATTGGGTCGTTTGTCTTTTTATTGTTGATTTGTAACATCTCTTTATATATCCTGGATATTAAACCCTTATCAGATATGTGATTTCTAAATATTTTTTCCCATTGAGTTGGCTGCCTTTTCACCCTTCTGACAAACTCCTGTGAGGTGCAAAAGTGTTTCATTTTGAGGAGGTCCCATTTATCTACTTTTTCTTTTGTTGCATGTGCTTTGGGTGTGAGGTCCAAGAAACCACCTCCTACTACAAGGTCTTGAAGATGTTTCCCTATTATATGTTTCTTATCTTTTTTCCTCTATTTTCTATCCTTTGTCCCTCCATGCTTTATTCTTTCTTCTTTTTTTTTTTTAAAGATTTTATTTATTTATTCATTTATCCCCCCCTTGCTGCTTGTGCTCGCTGGGTCAGCTAACCACGCCGTGCGGCGGGCTTGCCTTCACCAGGAGGCCCCGGGAACCGAACCCGGGGCCTCCCATATGGTAAACGGGAGCCCTACTGATTGAGCCACAGCCGCTTCCCTCTTTATTCTTTTTTGACCCAACTTCCTGTTCACTAGTTTTCTCTTCAGCTGGATTTAATCTGCTATTATACCTGGCCATTAAAGTCTTAGTTTTGTAATTGTTTTTTTTTTTTTTTTTTTTAATTCTATAATTTCCATTTGTTTCTTTATGGCTAAAGTTTTAAAATTTTAAATCTGTTTTATCCTCTTGAATGCCATCATGGTTATTATAAAGTCTTATGTCAGATAACCTCAATATTTACAGCCCCAAAAGATCTCTTTCTGTTGGGTATTGTTTCTGTTGGTTTTCTTTCATGTTATCTCTTCATATGCCTGATTAATTTTGATTATGTGCTACACATTGTTTTTGCTAAAATACTTATAGAAATGCTTAAAGTCTGGTTTGATCTTTCCTTTTCCAGAGAGGGTTAATGTTTGCTTCTCCCAGGTGCCTGGGAACACTCTCACTCAGGATAGCCTCAGTCTAATTTTTTGAACTGAAATTATTTGAGGCTGAGCTGCAGTCCTTGTGAGCAACTGTCCACTTATGGTGCACTCTTATTCCTATGGTGTTTTCCTTCAGGGTCCCAACCCAAAGCAAGGAATGTTCATCAGGGTTCTCCCCTTGGCTAACCCATTCCCTGAGCTCTATGTGACTGTTAATGGTGCCACTTATCCTTCCAGTTTCTCAGGGAACAGCAGCCCTCAACACTGGGCTTAGGTTTCCATCATTTCCTGATTCTAGTTTGGTAATTCATCACAGTCTTATTATATTTCCATTACCTTCAAGCACCTGCTTTATATATTGTCTAGCATTTCTGGTTGTCCCCAGTATGCAGTCTGGTTCATATTACCTAGTTTGCCATTAATGGACGTGGAAGTCCTGAGAGAGATCCCATTTTCTTTTGATCATTTTCATCAGCATTTGGATGATTGATTCCACTTCTCCCATTAGGTATACCACTCCATTTCTTTGCTCCCTTCTGTAGCAAGACTCCTCAAAAATATTGTCTAAATTCGCTGTCTCCAATTTCTCACTTTAACTCTTTCTTTTTAAAAATTTTTAAATTTATTTTTAATTGTGATAAAATATGTGTAATATGAAAATCATTTTAACAGTTTTAAGTGGACAATTCTTTGACATTAAGTACATTGACAATACTGTATAACTTTCATCACTATTTCCAAACTATTTTTATTATCCTAAACCAATACTCATACTCATTTAGCAATAACTCTCCGTTCCACCTCTCCCCACCCATGGTAACCAATATTCTGCTTTCTGTCTCTATGAATTTGCTTAATCTAAGAGTTACATCTAAGAGAAATCATATAATATCTGTCCTTTTGTGACTGGCTTATTTCACTCAATATGATGTCTTCAAGATTCATCCATGTTATAGCAGGTACCAGCACTTTACTTCTTTGTGTGGCTGAATAATATTCTATTGTATGGATATACCACATTTTGTTTATCCATTCATTTGTTGATGGACACATGGATTGTTTCTGCCTTTTGGATATTTTGAATAATGTTGCAGTGAACATTGGTATACAAATATCTGTTTGAGTTCCTGCTTTCAATTCTTTTGAGTATAAACCTAAGAATGGAATTGCTGGGTCAAATGGGAATTCTCTCTGTGGTTAATTTTCTGAGGAAGCACCAAATTGTTTCTCACAGTGGCTGCACTATTTTATATTCCCATCAACAATGTACAAGGGTTCCTATTTCTCCACAACCTCACCAACACTTAAGTTTTTAAAATAATAATCTTTCTAGTGGGTGTGGAGTGGTATCTCCTTGTAGTTTTAATTTGCATTCTATAATGGCTAATGATGTTGAGCATCTTTTCATATACTTACTGGCCATTTGAATATCATCTTTGGAGAAATGTCCATTCAAATCCTTGGTCTATTTTTTAATTGGGTTGTTTGTCTTTTTTGTTGTCGAGCTGTAGGATTTCTGGATATTCAGCTCTAATCAGATACATGGTTTCCATATTTTTCTCCCACTCTGGTAGGCTATCTTTTCACTTTCTTAATAATGTCCTTTGATACACAAGTTTCCCCCCTGTCCTGAGATGGCTCCCTCGTCTCTTTGCTTGTTGTTTTTGCTCTTTGGTTGCACTCATTGTCTGCTCGTTGTTGGTTCACTGTCTCTTTGTTTTCTCTTTAGGAGGCACTGGGAACCGAACCTGGGACCTCCCATGTGGGAGGCAGGCACCCAATCATTTGAGCCACATGAGCTCCCTGCTTGTTTTGTTTTTGCTTGTTATCTTGATCATTGTCTTGCTCATTGTTGTTTTTTTTTTTGCTCATTGTATGCTCGGTTTTTTTTGCTCTTTACTTATTGTCTGCTTGTTGTTTTTGCTTGTTGTCTGCTCGTTGTTTTTGCTTGTTGTCTGCTCATTGTTTGTCTTCTTTAGGAGGCACCAGGAACCGAACCTGAGACCTCCCATGTGGGAGGCAGGAACCCACCTGCTTGAGCCACATCCGCTCCCCCTGCACAAAAGTTTTTAATCTTAATGAAGTCCCATTTATCTATTTTTTCTTTTGTTGCTAGTGCTTTGGGTATAAATTCTAAAAATCCATTGCCTACTACAAGGTTCTGAAGCTATTTCCCTATGTTTTCTTTTAAGTGTTTTATAGTATTAGCTCTTATACTTGTGTTTGATCCATTTTGAAGTAATTTTTAAAATTTCTTTTGAATTAATTTTTATATACGATGAGAGGTAGGGGTCCACGTTCATTCCTTTGCAAGTACTTTTTCAGTTGTCCCAGAAACATTTGTTGCAGAGACTATTCTTTTCCCCATGAAGGGACTTGGCACTTTATCGAAAATCAACTGCCCATAAATGGGTGGACTTTATTCTGGACTTTCAGATTTATTCTGTTGGTCTATATGTCTATCCTTATGCCAGTAGCACACTGTTTTAATTATGGTAGCTTTGTAGTAAATTTTGAAATCAGGAAATGTGAGTCCTCCAATTTTGTTCTTCTTTTTCAAGATTATTTTGGCTATACAGGGCCCCTTACAATTTCATATGAATGAAATGCTTTTCCATTTCTGCATAAAAGATAGGGATTGTGTTGAATTTGTAGATTTCTTTAGGCAGAATTGACAGCTTAACAATATTAAGTCTTCCAATCAGTAAATGAACACAGAATTCTTTCTATTTATTTAGATCTTATTTAATTTCTTTCGGAAGTGTTTTGTAGTTTTTACTTATTCCTAGTTATTTTATTCTTTTAGATGCTATTGTAATGGAATTGCTGTCTTGATTTCCTTTTCAGATTCTTCATTACTGGTGTATAGAAACCCAACTGACTTCTGTGTGCTTATCTTATATCCTGCAACTTTTGAATTTGTTTATTAGTTCTAGTAGCTTTCTTTGGGATCATGTCATCAGTGAATAGGAATAATTTGACTTCTTCCTCTCCAATTTGGATGCCTTTTATTTCGTTCTCTTGCTTGATTGCTCTGGCTAGAACTTCTAGTATAATGATGAATAATAGTGATGACAGCATGCATCTTTGTCTTGTTCCTGATCTTAAGGGGAAAGCTTTCAATCTTTCACCATTGAGTATGATATATGCTGTGGGTTTCTCATAATTGTCCTTTATCATATTGAGGAACTTACCTTTTATTCTTAGTTTTCTGAGTGTTTTTTTAAATCATGAAAGATTTTGTCAAATGCCTTTTCTGCATCAATTGAGATGATCATGTGTGTTTTTTTTTCACTCCATTTTATAAATATTTTCTTGTGTTGAACCATCCTTGCATTCCTGGAATAAATCCCACTTGGTCATGGAGTATAATCCTTTTAAAATACTGTTGAGTTCGGTTTGCTAGAATTTTGGTGAGGATTTTTGCATCTGAATTCATAAGGGGTAATATATGGTCTATCTGGAAAATATTGGGAAGCAGATGTGGCTCAAGTGATTGGGCATCCATCTACCATATGGGAGGACCCGGGTTTGATCCTTGGGACCTCCTGATAAAAAGACGAGCAGACAAGCTGGGCCTGCATGGCGAGCCAGGTCCACACAGACGAGCAGCGAGCCAGGCTGGTGTGAATGCGTGGCGAGTCAGGCCGGCGCAGCGAACCACACAGCAAGATGATGACGCAACAAAAGAGAGACGTAGGGGAGAGTCAAGGCAAGAAGTGCCAGAAACCAGGAACTGAGGTGGCACAAGTGACAGGGTGCCTCTCTTCCACATCGGAGGTCCTGAGGATCGAATCCTGGTGAAGTCTGGAGGAGATAAATGAGAAGAAAAGGCAAGAAATAGACACAGAAGATCACCTAGCGAATGGGCACAGACAGCAAGCGGCAGAGGGAGAGGAGGAAAAAAAAAAGTTCTACGGACATGTGAGAAGAATGTGTATTCTGCTGTTTTTTGGTGAAGTATTCTATATATGTCCATTAAGTCTTAATTGTTTAATAGTGTTTTTCAAGTCCTCTCATTCCTTATTGATCTTCTGTTTAGATGTTCTATCAGTTATTGGAAGTGTTGTATTGAAGTCTCCAACTATTATTGTAGAACTATTTCTCCCTTAGATTCTTTCAGTTTTTGATTTATATATCAGAGGGCTTGCTTGTGAGGTACATATGTGTTTATAATTGTTATATCTTCATACTGGATTGAAACTTTTATCAACATATAATATCATTCTTTGTCTCTTATAATATATTTTGACTTAAAGTCTATTTGTCTGACAACATAGCCACTCCAGCTCTCTTTTAATTCCTGTTTGCATGGAATATCTTTTTTCTACCCTTTTACTTTCAGTCTCTTTGTGTCTTTGTACCTAAAGTGAGTCACTTGTTAACAGCATAAAAATGGATCATGTGTGTCCATCCAATCCACCAATATCTGCCTTTTTTTTTTTAACTTTATTTTGTACATTTAATAATTGAAAACATAAGCAATTAAAAACTAAAAAGTAAACACAGATGAATAAATATATACAATTCTCAATTAAATGTAATGGATACATGTTAATTTTTTTGTTTTGTTTTTTGTTTTTTTGTTTTTTTGTGTGTGTGTGAATCAAACAATATATTACACAATATATTTGGTTCATAGTAATGCATTCATACAGTATTTGTCCTTTTGTGTCTGGCTTGCTTCACTCAACATAATGTCCTCCAGGTTCATCCATGTTGCCATATGCTTTATGACTTCATTTCTTCTTACAGCTGCATAATATTCCATCGTGTGAATAGACCACAGTTTGTTTATCCATTCATCTGTTGATGGACACCTGGGTTGTTTCCAACTTTTGGCAATCGTGTATAAGGCCAATATGAACATCGGGGTACAGATGTCTGTTCGTGTCACTGCTCTCAGTTCTTCTGGGTATATACCCAGTAGTGGTATTGCAAGGTCACGTGGCAAGTCTATATTCAGCTTCTTTAAGAACTGCCAAACAGTCCTCCATAGTGGTTGTACCATCCTGCATTCCCACCAACAGTGAAGAAGTGTTCCTATCTCTCCACATCCTCTCCAACACTTGTAGTTCTCTGTCTTTTTAATAGTGGCCATTCTGATAGGTGTGAAATGATATCTCATTGTAGTTTTGATTTGCATTTCCCTAATCATGAGTGATGTTGACAATTTCTTCATGTGTTTTTTTGCCATTTGTATTTCTTCTTCGGAGAAATGTCTATTCA
>JAKSZT010054301.1:1163736-1280031 GCA_026826555.1 Tolypeutes matacus | reverse complement strand
TCCCTTTTATTAATATATAATGGCCTTCCGCATCTCTTATCACTTTTTTGCATTTGAAGTCTGTTTTGTGTGATATTAATATAGCTAACCCTGCTCTTTTCTGTTTACTATTTGCA
Source organism: Tolypeutes matacus (assembly GCA_026826555.1). Lineage (NCBI taxonomy): Eukaryota > Metazoa > Chordata > Mammalia > Cingulata > Chlamyphoridae > Tolypeutes > Tolypeutes matacus. Next base: position 1,279,915 of record JAKSZT010054301.1, on the reverse strand, counting down.
TGGAGTATCTTTTTCCAACCTTTTACTTTCAGCCGGCTTGTATCCTTGTGTCTGAGGTGAGTTTCTTGTAAGCAGCATATGGATGGCTCATGTTTTTTTATCCATTCTGTCAGCCTGTATCTTTTGATTGGGGAATTTAATCCATTCACATTCAATGATATTACTGAAAATGCACTATGTATTTCCTCCATTTTATTCTTTGGTTTTCATATGTCATCTTATTTTTGTCTCTCTTTTTACTCTTTTGGTTATCCTTTCTGCTTTTCTTTCTTCTATACTCTCCTCCAAGCCTCTCTCTCCTGTCTTTTTCTTTCAGGTTCTAAGGCTTCCTTTAATATTTCCTGCAAAGGTGGATTCTTTTTTGCAAACTCTCTTAGTTTCTGTTTGTTTGTGAATACTTTATATTCACCTTCATATTTGAAGGACAGTTTTGCTGGGTAAAGAATTCTCGGCTTGCAGTTTTTCTCTTTCAGTTTCCTAATTGTATCATACCACTGTCTTCTCGCCTCCATGGTTTCTGAAGAGAAATCTGCACAGAGTCTTACTGGACGTCCTTTGTACGTGATCGTTTGTTTCTCTCTTGCTGCTCTGAGAATTTTCTCTTTATCTTTTACATTTGACATTCTGAATAATATGTGTCTTGGCGTAGGTCTATTTGGATTTATTCTTATTGGGTTATAGTGTGCTTCTTGGACATTTAAGTTCATTTCTTTCCTGAGAGTTGGGAAATTTTCAGCTCTTATTTCCTCAAATACTCTTTCTGCCCCTTTTCCTTTCTCTTCTCCTTCTGGAACTCCCATGACACGTATGTTCTTGCGTTTTGTGTTGTCATTCAACTCTCTGAGCCCCTGCTCAATTTTTTCCATTCTTTTCTCTCTCTGTTCTTTTCTCTCTTCAATTTTAGCTGCTCTGTCTTCAGTATCACTTATTCTTTCTTCTATCATTTCGAGTCTGCTGTTGTATGCTTCAAGTGTATTTTTTATTTCACCTATTGTGTCTTTCATTCCCATGAACTCCGTTATTTTTGTGTTCATGATTTCAAATTCTTTACGTTCGCGCAATGACTTCTTGATGTCATTGATCTCTTTAACTATATTCTCTTTCATCTCATTAATTTGATTTTGGAAATGTGTGCTCATCTCACTGATTAGTTCTCTCAAATTCTGCTTCTCTTCTGGGACTTTGCTGTATTCCTTTTCTTGGGCCATGTCTTCTATTTTCTTAGTATGGCCCGTAATTTTTTGTTGGTGCTTACGCATCTGGTTAGTTTGTATTTTACTTAGATCCTCTATCTCTTTCTCTTTTATGGGGTTTTAGTGGCAGGAGGCTGTAAGTTACCACAGCTCATTGATTTTTGGCTCAACCTTGATTGTTAGGATTGTTCTGCTGGCTGCTCAAAACTGGGCACTGGACCCAGTAATTGGTTGTAGAGTCGTTTCCTAGGGCCTTGGGCAGGGAGGCTATAGAGGCCAGGAAAAGCCTCTCTTACTATTAATTTTCTTATGTGCACTTCCTTGGTCTGCCAGGAGATGGCGCTTGTTGGCAGCTCTCAATTCAATGCCTGGTCGGAGCGTATTTGTTGTGACACAGACCAGATCAATGTGATAGAGCTTCCTGTCTGGGGGCTAGGAGCCCTGTGATTCAAATTTTCTGAGACAGTTCTCCAGACTTCTCTCGTAGCGCCCCCCTTTTCCCAGCTAGGAAATATTTCTACTCCCTTTTGAATCCTCAACAATCAGTCCCTGTTAGTAGAGGAGGAGATTGGGAGGTTTGTATATCTTTAGCCCCTTGCAGGCTCCAAGGCAGACAATGGCGCAGCCCCACCCAGCCTGGAAGGGCTCTCTGGACCGGGCAGACCAAACCCCAGGCTCTCTCTCCCCCTCCTGTGGTGTCCTCAACAATTAGTCCAGGCTAGAAGAGAGGGAGGTTGAGAGGATCGGATTTCTCCAGTCCTTTCCAGGCTCCCAGGGCAAACCGCCATGTGGAAGGGTCCGTGGGGCTCTGCAGCCCAAATTTCAGGTCAGAACCTGAGTCAGCCTAAGGCTATGTCCCTCTCTCTCCCCTTTCCGGGAGTGGCAGATCCCTGAAGCCCCCTTTGTCTGTGGTCGCAGGCCAAGGGGCCCGGGAATTCTGCAGAGTGTGGGGGAGGGTGCCGGCAGCAGCATAAGCTGCTACTTGCAACTCACAGTTCTGTTGTCGCGATTTCCCTCTTCTGTCCCTCTCTCCTCTGGGTGGTGTGCAGCCTTCACCTGCTGTCCTAAACCCTAGAAGATCTTTTTTGGGGCTGTTTCAGCCTGTCCTCTAGCTATTTTTCTGGAAAAGAGATTCTCGTGTCTTACTAGTCCCCAATCTCTGCCTTTTAATGGGGGAGTTTAATAATATTTACGGTTATAACTGAGAAGGAAGGATTTACTTCTGCCATTTACTATTAGTTTTCTGTATGTTTTGTATGCTTTTTGTTCCTCAGTTACTCTGTTATTGCCTTTTTATTAAATCTACCCCCCCCCCGCCACTTGCTGTGTCCATTCACTGGGTGATCTTCTGTGTCTGTTTCTTGCCTTTTCTTCTCATTTTTCTCCTCCAGACTTCACCGAGATTCGATCCTAGGGACCTCCGATGTGGGATAGAGGCACCCTGTCACTTGCGCCACCCCAGTTCCTGGTTTCTGGCACGACTCGCCTTGGCTCTCCCCTGTGTCTCTCTTTTGTTGCGTCATCATCTTGCTGTGTGGTTTGCCGCGCGGGCCCGGCTTGCCTGCTTGCCTTTTTACCAGGAGGTGCTGGGGATCGAACCCGGGCCCTCTCATATCGTAGACGGATGCCCAATCACTTGAACCACATCCACTTCCCATTTATTAAATGTTTAGCTGCTTTTCATAGTGTAGTATTTTGATTCCCTTTTCTTTCCTTTTCTCTATATTTTTTATGTATCTTCTTAGAGGTTACTTTTGTAATTACATTTAACATCTTAAACCAGTAACAACTCAGTTTAACTAATACCAACCTAGTTTCAGTATTATACAAACTTTCTACTCCTGTATATCTCCTTCCTTCCCCCTTCATATTGTTATCATCTCTAATTACATCTTTATACATTGTATATAACCATTAAATCATATGGGGGTGAGTGTGTATATTCATGTCTTGCCATTTTTGGCCGTTATTTCTTCAAATTCTTTTTCTGCCCCTTTCTCTCATCTTGTCCTTCTGGAACTCCAATGATGCACATATTAGCATATTTGTCTCACAGCTCTCCCAGGCTGTGTTCATTTTTCATGTTTTTTTTTTCTTTCTGCTTCTCACACAGATAATTTCAATTGTCTTGTCTTCAACTCTGTCGATCCTTCCTTCTGTGTGTTCAGATCTGCTGTTGAATCCATGTAATGAGTTTTTCATTTAGTTACTGTACTTTGTAGCTCTAAAATGTCTGTTTGGTTCTTTCTTATAATTTCTACCTCTCTTTTTTTAAAATGACAGTGTTTTCCTAATTTCCTTTAGTTCTTAATTTGTGGATTCCTATAGCTCATTGAACATATTTAAACAGCTGATTTAAAGTTTTTAACTAATATTTCTAACATACAAGCTTCCTTAGGGATAGTTGCTGGCAAATTCTTTTTTTCCCTGTGAATGGGCCATCATTTCCTGTTTCTTTGTGTCCTTTGTAATTTTTTGTTGAGAACTGTACAAACTGCGTATATGTTGTTATAACTCTGGAAATCTGATTCTCCCATTTTTCTACAACTGCTAGGGTTTTTGTTGTTGTTGAGGGTTGGAGCTGTCAATTTTTAACTTTCCCAAATTATTTTTGCTCCCAAACGGGGTGGAAAGAGATAAGAGAAAAAAAAATACTGCCTCTTTAAGCTGCTTTTGTCTGAATGGTGTTGGAACAATGGCTGTCCTCAGAGCTGGCCCCCAGTGAGCTGGAGTAGCTGATCTTAAGCAGTGATCAGCAATCAGCCTACACACCCTGTAATTTGAAGGACTAGGTCCTTATAGCCCACCTTGGCCCGCACAAGCTGCACCAGGAAGCAGGGCTGCCCTCCCCACTGCTGCCTGCCACTCTATTTAGGGAATGGATGGTAGCTACTGCATGAAAGGTGAAAGTTGCTGCCTGGCTCATTTCTGGTTTTCCCTCCTCTGTCCTGGCTCCACAGACTCTTCCAGCTGGAGATGGAGGCCGATGCCCTGGTGAACTTCCAGCAGTATTCTTCTCAGTTGCCGCCCTTCTACGAGAGCTCCACCCAGGTCCTGCACGTCGAGGTTCTGCAGCATCTGACCGACCTGGTCCGCAACCACCCCAGCTGGTCTGTGGCCCACTTGGCAGTGGAGCTGGGGATCCGCGAGTGCTTCCACCACAGCCGTGTCATCAGGTGGGCCGGGGACCTCACCTCCTGGAGCAGGAGGGTAGGATCCACTCCACAGTGTACAGGGCCTGCATGTGCAGGTGGGTGGGGCCTGCACCCACAATGCATGTTGACTCTCCCTACACCCCCGTGAAGTATTGTCATCTCAAGGAGTAGTCACTCTGGAGAGGGCTAAAGAGGGCCTCAAATCCCTGGTGTCTCCTTCCAAGGAGCTTGTTGCTTTTCTAGAAGCTGCAACACCTACTTTCACATGTTCATTCAGTCAATAGAGAGATCAATGGCTGCCCCTGGTCCCTGGTGAGGGCCCAGTGCTGGACCCTTCCTCAGGACACCAGAGCCCTGCGATAGCCTTAACTCTTCTGGTTCTCTGCTCCAGAAAACTCGGTACTGGTGCCCAGGCCCAAAGCTCAAAAATCCTTGTCACACTTTACAGTTCACAGGCATGTTCTTGTATGTCACCGTATTTAATTTCACAGCAGTTCTGTCCATTAACTAGGGAGGTGTTATTTTCTTTTATTGTAGATAATGATGTTGAAGCCCAGAGAGGTTAAGTGAATTCCTTGAGGTTGGTGAGATTTCTGCATCCTTTGACCAGTTCTCTGCCACCCTCCTGCCCGCTTCACACTTGTATGGTCCTGGGGCATGTCTCATACAGCTGTTCATACTCAGCTAAGACTTGATGCAGTTCACATCAAATACAAATAAATTCCACACCCACCCAAAGTTTGAACCACCCAGCTGGAGCATGACATGGGTGCTCTTGAGCACAAACAAAACCAGAAGGTGGGAATTCCCTAGCCCACTGCCCTGCTCCTGCACCTGAGTGTCTCAGCACCCCTTCCCACCTGGTGCCATGCTTGCTCACCGCCTGGCTTCCCCCGCAGCTGTGCCAACAGCACTGAGAACGAAGAGGGCTGCACCCCCCTGCACCTGGCCTGCCGCAAGGGCGACAGGGAGAGCCTGGTGGAGCTGGTGCAGTACTGCCACGCCCAGATGGACGTCACCGACAACCATGGGGAGACCGCCTTCCATTATGCCGTCCAGGGTGACAGCTCCCAGGTGCTGCAGGTAAGCAGGGGGCCGAGTGTCATTCTGGGCCTCATACTGTCCCCTCTTGGTTTTTGAGGCCTGTGCCCCCCTTCTGCAGACTTGTCAATGAGACATATCCTCAGCCACTTTGCTCCTCCTGGGGGAATCCTCCAACCCAGCAAACTCAACTCAAGGCCCAGTTCCAGTCAGTTTAGTTCAGCTTTTCCTGGGCACCTACTACGTGTCCAACCCCTGGGCTGTGTGGATTCCTGTCAGCCCTTGCATGGAGGAACGTGTAGTCCAGTGAGAACTGAGCTTAACTTTGACGGGAACTCAAACAAGCAAACAAAACTTTAGCTGGCTTTGTGTAGGCATCTGTGCCAGAGGCACTCCTTCTGATAAACTTTGATATCCTGGGCAAAAGATAAAAAAAAAATGGTGAGTGAGTGGACTGAATGATTTTATTGGAAGGATACTTTGCACATTAGCTTGAAAGGAAAGGCAAAATATCAGACGACATTTTATTGCCTAGGATGTAGCCCTTTATTGCCCTTCTAAAGGATATAGCCTTCTCTCTCTCTCTGCCTTGGAGCCAGAATGGAGCTATATTATTCCAGAAAACATGGAGTCCAGTCTTGTGATTAGTACTCTCAGGGAAGGGAATTGTACACCCCCTGTTGACTGTCTCTTCACTTAGACCCACGCAGTGCCCAGCACAGGCCATAGGACCCCTGCCTCACTGCAGAAGGCATGTTCCCACACGCGTATCCACAGTTGCTACAACTGCAGCTGCCCTTTATCGGTGTTAGTCTGTACTGAGCATTTATGTTTTAGTTTAGTTCATTCTCAAAACACGCTCTGTGGCATGTTGGCTATTGGCCTCCTCTCCTTGTCAGGGAAACTGAGGCTCAGCGAAGTTAAGAAATGTGCCCAGGGAGAGCTGTGAGTGGTGGGGCCGGCTCTTGCACCCCAGCCTTGCCTGCCACACCTGCATCTTCCCTGCTTTGTCCCTAGCTGCCGACAGCCTGTCAGGGCTGCTGTGTGGTGGTGTGGTACTGGAGCCACAGGGGTACCCGGTGGCCGAAGTTAAGCCCCAGGGAGATAGTGTTCAGCAAGGAAATAAAACCCTCTGAGCTCTCTTTTTTCCATTGAAAAAGTAATATGTGCACATGGAAAAAAATTTCAAACAGAACGATGGGTATATGGTGAAAAGCAAGTATCACTCCTACGCTAGGCCCCTCCCTAGAGACAAGCACCCGTTAGTTTCTGTGTGCCAATTCCGACATTTTTCCTCTAAGCCACGGGGAGGCCAGCTCAAGGCCCAGCCAGCCCCCAGTGGGGCAGTCTGTGCTTTCCCCCTCCGAAGCCTTTCTCTGTTGCTTCCGCTGGAGTTTTCATGAGCGTCCTTGTGGAGTCAAACTTCTCTTCCTCTTTGTCCCCATATGGGTGCTGCCACGTGGGTGCTGGGGAGGGGCACAAATGTGCAGGGGGCTCCCGCCCCCCTGACAGGCTGCTGTCAGCTTCTAGGAAAGAATGCGTCGGCTGGCCTCAACCAAGTCAATGACCAAGGGCAGACGCCGCTGCACCTGGCCTGTCAGATGGGGAAGCAGGAGATGGTGCGCGTGCTGCTGCTGTGCAATGCCCGCTGCAACGTCATGGGGCCCAACGGCTACCCCATCCACACCGCCATGAAGTTCTCCCAGAAGGGGTAAGACCTTGCTCTCCGCCCACACGCACTGTCGGCGGCCTCCAGTGCTCACATCGCCTGCCTCATGTGGAGTGGAATGAGCATGTCCTCTGCACGGCCCAGGAACCCCCAGTGTCAGAGCAGGGGCGCCAGGCTTACCAGCCTCACTAGACACAAATTAGATGCTGGTGCCCAAGGCTGGCCTGGCGCCCAGGAGGCGCTTGCTCAGTGTGTAGTGGGTGTGAATCTCAGCCCACAGCCCAGCTGTGCAGGAAATGTAACACTGAATGTTTTTCTCTAGTGCAGCTTGATTTCTGACCAGGAGCCTGCCTCTACCAAACTGGAGACACACAATCTTAGTCCTCTTGGGGGGTCTCCCTTTCCAGCTCCTGCCTCTGGGGCTTCAGTTCTGGAGTCTCATGCAAGCTCAAGGTTCCCTTCCACCCACGCCCGTCAGCCTAAGCCCAGCAGCCCCTCACAGCAGCAGAGCTTGGCGCAGTGGCCAGGGCCCCCTCTCCTAAAGCCTCCTCCTGGCTGGTGCTCTCCAGGAAGCAGGGGCCTGGCCCAGGCGTTGGGGAGCTCTAGGCCACTCTCTCATGTTTTCTCTCTCCCTCAACCTGGGAATCCCAGATTGGAGGAAAATTTCCGTGTGTATGTGTATGTGTGTATGTGTGGTGGCAGTGGGAGGAGTGGGATAAAAGATGAAAAAGAGATAAATATCTCAAAATATCCATCAAGAACAACATCCTGAGTGAATGAATGAACGAATGAATGGACGAAAGAGCTGGACAGTCAGACTGCCTGGGCCCTATGCTATGTGCTAACTTGAGGAGCTGAATAGAGCTGTGTCCTGTCCCAAGCCGCCCCACGACAGGAGGCACAGGCAGCCTACATCTTACAGTACTGTGTGCTATGCAGGCAGCAAGGAGAGATCCCGGAGGGGGCCGGCACGCTCTCCCCTCCCACCAGGGGCCATTGCTGTCCTCTCTAGGTCTGGTCCAAGCTTGGACAACCCTCCTTTCCTTGATTCTCCATAACATGGCCAAAATGAATGAGAACTTTCAGAAAGACTTGACCAAATTATTGGAGAAAATGCAATCCGCCCTCCCCCGCCCCCACCCAGGAGTCAGGTTTCCTGACCGCCGGTTGCTCCCCGAAGGGACCCAGGTGACTGGGAGGCTCTCCTGCACCCAAAGGGCTGGCACAGAGCCCTGCGCTTGCTGACTCCGGTCACCTGAGGCTTTCCCGTCCAGGAGTCTGTCATTTGCTCTCCTCAACACCCCTCAGCCATGTTCCCACTGTGCCCCCTACCCGGGCCCTCCTTGTGTGGATCCAGCGCCTAATCACACAAGAGGATCGTCCCACTTAGAACAAAGTGTCATCTCTGCTTGGAGTGTAACCCACAGGTGACCAGCACTGCTCTAAGAATCAGTCATGGTCAGCTTTACTGACAAGTAATTCCACTGCAGCTCAGGTCTCGGAGCCCCCTCGCTATGTCCCTCCACCCACCTGACCTTCACTGAGAGCCTGGGTTGGGCCCAGGATATCCAGGTGACGGAGTCTCTGCTGTTGAGGCACTGAGGGCCCAGGAGGGGCACAGGTGATCCCAGCCTGTGAGAGAGGAGCTGAAATGGAGGATGTGTGAAGGCTGCACCGGGCTCAGGGAAGGCAGCTCAGCCAGCTGGGGCTCAGGGATGGTTTCTGGGGGAGCAGAGCCTGAGCTGAGCCATTTTAAAGATGAGGAAACCAAAGCTCAAAGAGGTTAAGCAACTGGCTAAGGTCACACAGCTGGTAAGTGTCAGAGCTGGCTGTCCAGCCACATGCTCTTAGCCACTCTGCTGTGCTGCTTCCTACAGGATGCAGGGTGATACCTAGAACATGGCCGCAGGGTGAGGAGAGTGGTGGAGGGAACCCATGCCAGTGAGGGTCGGCTGTCCCAGGCACTAGGCCTTGAAGTACACTGTCACGTTTCACTCCTGACAAGTCCTGCTAGGACTGTCCCTTAGTTGCAAGAAGCTTAGTTACTTCCCACAGGTCACCTGCAAGGAAGCTGGGCTTGACCTCAAGCCTGTCTGACTCTAAAACCAGCACCTGTGAGAGCACCATTGCTGGTTGGAGCTATCAGAGAGGACTGCCTGGAGGAGGGGGCTTGAGCTGTGCTTTCAGAGGCTCAGTACATCCTTGCCATGGTGTCTTAGTTTGCCACAGCTGCTGTAACAAAGTACCACAGACTAGTTGGCTTAAACAACAGACTTTATTATCGCATGGTTCTGGAGGCGGGAAGTCCAAAACCGAGGTGTCATCGGGGCCATGCTTCCTCCTAAAGGATGCTCTCCTTGCCTCTCCCCCGGCTTCTGGTGAGTGGCTGACAATTCATGATGTTCCTTGGCTTGTGGTGGCATTACTCAGTCTCTGCCTCCATCACATGGCTGGCTCTCTCTCTCTCACTCTCACTCTCACTCTTTCGCTCTGTCTTACTGACTTTTGTCCAGATTTCTTCTACTTAGGAGGATGCCAGTCATATTGGGTTAAAAGCCCACCTTGGTCCAGTTTGATTTCATTTTAACTAAATGAGTTTAATTAATTTTTTTTTTTTTTTTTTTTTTGAGATACCAGGGCCAGGCATTGAACCCGGGACCTCGTATGTGGGAAGCCGGCACTCAAACACTTAGCCGCATCAGCTCCCTTAACTAAATCTTCTGTTTCCAAACAGGGTCACAGTCACAGGGCCTAGGGTTGGGACTTGAACAGACCTTTTGGGGACACAATTCAATCCGCAACACATTGTTGCAACTTTACCTGCAGGTGGAACTCTCCCTAACCACAGACAAAGCCCCCTGGCACAGCCTCTCCCAGCACCAGGTCGACCCCCGGCCTCTCCTCATACCCCATGGCCCCTTTCTCCCCAGGTGTGCAGAGATGATCATCAGCATGGACAGCAACCAGGTCCACAGCAAAGACCCCCGCTACGGAGCCAGCCCCCTCCACTGGGCCAAGAATGCAGAGGTAGGGAGGGAGAGTCCGACGGCATGTGGTGGGCGGGCGAGCCCCGGGTTCTTTGGCTGCCTCCAGGAAGGAAGTCCCCAAGAGGACTCTGAGGGGGCTGCTTGGGGGCCATGACAGACAAGGCCACGGAGAACTGAGACCCTGGTGTTGCTCTGCGCTCCCGGCGGGACCCTGGCAGCTGGCCTTTGGAGATGTTGTGAAGTCAGCGAGGTGGAGCACGAGAAAATTCTTCACATGTTAGAAAGAGTCTCACAAATCGACTGTGGTGTCATGATGTGATGGTGACAGTGCTGGGTCTAGCAACACCCACAGAGCCTGGCTGGGCAGCTCCCGTGGAGCCGTTCCCTATGCCAAGCTCCAGCCCCCTGGAAGGACGGAGGCATCTGGTCTCTCACCTCCAGAAAGCACAGCTCAGCTGTGCATCAGGGGCCCCTCAACCTGCCTGCTCTGAAATGCTGGGGGAAGGAGACTGCCACCCTCCACCCACCCCAGAGCGCCTGCTGGGTACCAGGAGCTAGACCCAAGGCAGGCTCTCTCATGTGTGTTTTCTCCCTCACTGTCACCGCACTTGGGGAGGAAGGGACTCACAACCCCATTTTCACAGGGGAGAAAACCGAGGTGCAGAGGGTGCAGGGACCACTGCCAGCTCCCACAGCTGGGATGAGGTGGGGCTGGGGCTTGGGCTCAGGTCTTTCCAGCTCCAAACCCAGGCCTTTTCTCCATTGTTCCAGGCTCTCCAGGGCTGCTGGGTGGGCAGGGATGTGTGTTGCACGGTTCCAGGGAGGGCTGCGGGAAGCGGGGCGTTTCTGGGGCAGGGCTCAGAGGGACCTTTGCAAGGAGGGACAGGGTCCTGTCAGCTCCAGGAGATGACCTGGAAGCTCCTTACACTAGTTGTCCCCTAGTTCCTGGAGTGCTGGTGGTGTGGGAGCCAGGGTCTAGGGCCACCCCAGGAGTGGAGCCTGCCCCCTGGGCTCTTCCTGTTGCTAGAGTGTTCTGGTGGCTTCCCAGGGAGAAAGAGGCAGTGCTGGGGCTGCCCAGCAGCCCACCGTGGCTGCTCCCCGAGTACCCCCCTGACCCGGGCCTGGACCCTGTCTCCCCAGATGGCCCGCATGCTGCTGCGACGGGGCTGCGATGTCAACAGCACCAGCTCAGTGGGGAACACAGCCCTGCACGTGGCAGTGATGCGCAACCGCTTCGACTGCGTCATGGTGCTGCTAACCCATGGGGCCAACGCGGATGCCCGCGGCGAGCATGGCAACACCCCACTGCACCTGGCCATGTCGGTGAGCCCACGGCCCACGACTCCCCGTGCGACCAGCTGTGCTTCCTGCCACGGATGGGGATGTGGGAGGGCCAGTGGGGCCCTCCCTCGGTGCCCCTCCTCCTGCCCTGGGCTGCTGGGAATCTCTTTGCCTTCTGTCTTAGTTTTCCAGGCTGCCACGACAAATTCCACACGATGGGTCGGCTTTAATAGTTGTCTCACGGCTTTGGAGGCTGGAAGGCTTGCTGCTCCTGGGGTCAGCAGCGTTCTGGCTGGCTGGCCATCCTTGGGGTTCTTTGTTTTTCCCATCATATGATGCTGTCCTCTCCTTGCTCTTCCAGGCTCCATTGACTTCTGGCTTCCAGCGCCTCTGACCATGTCTAAATTTCTTCTGCTTATAAAGGACCCCAGGAAACCAATTGAGGCCCACCCTCAATTACACATACCTGAAATAACTTCTTCAGGAGGTCCTCTTCCCATGTGGTTCACACCCACAGGAATGCAGATTGATTAATTGTGTGATCTGGAGGAACAGCCTCGATTCAAATCCTGCCTCCTCCTGCAAGAAGCCTTACATTCCCCCACATTCCCCTTACATTCCTTAGCCCCAAATAGCATCTCTTCTGTGCCCCAGTACCTTTTTTCTCCATACCCCCATTTGGCATTTGCATGGTGAGAGAGGAAGCCTTGGGCCAGGCCCACCATCTCTGTCGCCTGGAAAATGGAGGTATGGAGTTGCTGAGAGAGATTAGTGGTAGACACGTGCAGCTTAGGGTGAGTGCCAAAATGACACACGGGAAGTACCTGGCATGGAGTGGGCACCCCACAAGTGTTAGTTCTCATTCCCTTCATTATTAGGGACAATATGAGCGTGTTGTTCTTATCTGCCCTGGGGCTCTTTGAAGGCTGGGCCTGCCTATACATTTTGGTAGCCCATCGTGGGTATTTGTCATATTTGTTGACTTATTATCAAATATAGTTCCTTTCCTTAAAGCCCTGACAGTCTGGTTGGGGAAGTACAGCATGTACATATTAAATGTAGGGGAGGGGGCCATTGTTGTATTAAAGAAGCACATACATGTGTGCACGTGTGCTATAGCAATACCATATGTCTGTGAGTCAGTTTAACAAGTTTCAGGGATAGAATGGGAGAGAACCGTGGGACCCTAAAATAAGTAGATTTAGGAAAAATTCAAAGACATCCTGTTTTCTATAAAAGGTCATAACTATAGAGGAGATATTGTTGCCTGAGAGATTGAAACTATAAATAAAAACAGGGACATTTTTATCACTAAATGAATGGGCCCTTAGAATTATCTCGTTCACCAGTTCTCAAACTTTTTGGTCTGTTTGGTCCCTTTATACTCTTTTTTTTTTTTTAAGATTTATTTATTTACTTTATCCATCTTAAAACCCCCCTTCCCCATTTGCTGTTTTGTGTCCATTTTCTGAGCAATTCTCTGTGTCTGTTTCCTGCCATCTCTTCTCATCCTCCTCCTCCAGTCTTCACCAGGATTCGATCCTGGAGACCTCCGATGTAGGAGAGAGGTATTCTGCCACCTGCGCCACCTCAGCTCCTGGCTTCTGGAGCTTTCAGAGTATCTCGTCTTGTCTCTCCCCTGTTACGTCATCATCCTGCTGCCTGGCTCCCGGGGCCCGACGGCTCAGCGGCACACAGAGCCTGGCAGCCCATGCGCCTTCTATATATATTTTTTTATTTTACCGGGAGGTCCCGGGGATTGAACCCAGGTCTCTCCATATGGCAGACGGACGCCCAACCATTTGAGCCACATCCACGCCCCCCCTTTATACTCTTAAAATTTATTGAGGATCCCGAAGAATTTTTGTTTCTATGGATTATCTCAATCTATATTTACTATATTAGAAATTAAAAGTGGGGAATTATAAAATATATATTAATTCATTTAAAAATAATCATAATCCCATTACATGTTAACATAAATAACATTTTTTTTATGAAAAATAACTATTTCTAAAACAAAAAAATTGATTGAGAATGGTGGCATTGTTTTACATTTTTGCAACTCTTTCGAATGCCTGGCTTCACAGAAGACATGTGGATCCCTATAATGTTTACATTTATTCTGCTGTGTCATGTGATTTGGCTGAAGAATATGAAGACCATTTGGTCTTAGACAGCTATGTCATTTAAAAGGGAAGAGTACTTTAGGGAGAGCATATGTGGCTCAAGTGGTTGAGCGTCATCTTCCCATATATGAGGTCCTGGGTTCAAGCCCCAGTACCTCCTTAAAAAAATACATACATACATACATATATATATACTTTAATAGCCCTTTCAGATAATTGTGGATATTCCTCTTTGATACTACACCAAAACTCGACAGGTGGTGGTTGCTGAAAAGTCAGTTGCAGTGTGGACTCTGAAATCACCTCAGTGAACTCTTCATCCTTTGTTATGTTAAAATCCATCGATGTCCCTTGCGCTTTGCATGGGTCTTTTCCCCATCCTTGGAGTGCGTTTGCACAGCTTCCGTATGGTGACCCATTTCATTATACAGTACGAAAAACACACGTTTGTAAACATCACCACTGATCTCCGCGGAAAAATCTTTAAAGATTGGAAACTGTCAAGCCCATGATGGTATCTACAAATTTCCTGAGATGTGAAATTTTGCTTGAAGGCTTTAATTTTATTACTGGCAAAAAAGACTCTCAGTTGTTTGTCTTGAAGAGGCAGCTCACTATGTTCCGTTTTGAGAATACCCAATACCCAAGCCTGAATAATCATGTTTTGTCTATAAGTCATTCTTTCAAGTGAAAATTCTTTTTTCTGTGAAGCAAAGCAGCTAGCTTAGCCGAGCCTACAAATGTTTAAACTCCTACTGCTCAGTGGAGGGAGGCTGCACTTGCAGGCTGTCCTTTCTGGGGACGTGTGTCCAGGTGCCCGAATACCCCACCAGAAATGGCGTCCTGGACAGGATGGGCAGGACAGCATTTCCATTCCTCGCCTTCCCTCTCCACATGGCTCCCAAAAGTGAACAGCTACTGACCCTTCAGTGTCCCTTGGCTCCTGGCTCAGGGGTCAGTGATGTCTTGCTGCCTTCAAGAGAGAGCTGGTGGGGCAGGGGGTCTGGTCGCCTCCCGTTTCTGCCTCAGGTTCTAAACCTTCACCCTGGGATGCTTTCAAGCCTGTTTGTCAGGGCACCAGCCTTCACTTGCCGACTTTGGCATACCAGATCGACTGGGCGGGGGATGAGAAGGCTCCCAGTGTCTCACCCCCCACTGACAAGAACCCACCTAGTTAATGAATAGGATGGCAGAGGCCACAGATCCTTTTACTCTTCATTTCCCTACTCTATTATATATTTTCCTCCTTTTCCTGTTCCTAACAGAAAGACAACGTGGAGATGATCAAGGCCCTCATTGTGTTTGGGGCAGAGGTGGATACCCCAAATGACTTTGGGGAGACTCCTGCATTCATAGCCTCCAAGATCAGCAAACGTACGTGCTCTTCACTCTGGGACGAGAGTTGGGTGGGGGTGGGAGTGGGGTGCAGGGATCAGGGAGGAGGGTATCCCAGCAGACGGCTGTCCTCACCCACCCGTCTGCTGCACCCTGCAGACAAGGGCTAGGAGCACCTGCCCTAGGAGGCTCCGAGAGGAAAGAAGCGCCCACTTCCCAAGAACAGGGGCCCTGAAAGTAGGTGGTATTTACTGGGGCTGGCTGAGCCAGTGTCCTCCTCTGGGTGCCCAGATTCCTGGCAGGGGCTTGATAGGCAGCAGCCACCCGTGGCCCTGCTTTTGGGACTTCACTGATGGAGCCATTTGCAAGCACCACTCTGCACTGCACAGGCACGTGTGCATGCCCTCGTGTGCACAGCACGTGTGTGTACACAAGCATGTGCACAGGCGCTGCACGCTCGCTCAGTGAGCCTTGGCTCGAGACTGGCTGGCCACTTAGCCCCTTTCAGACCTGAAAGGGACTATCCATTCAGCAATTTTGAGAGCTGCTGAACACGGAGGCGGGATCTCCACTTTCTGGGCTGGAATAGAAGGGAGAGAGGGGGTTCCCAAAAGAACAGGTCAGGGCAAGACTGGCCTCCTCCCTCCATCCTCCATGGTAGACCCCAGCCCCTTGCCCTGTGCCTCAGGGAGGCATCAAGTCAGGGAGAGGAAGGGCTCACCTGCATGTCGACGTCCTTCCTGATCCTGTGCCATCTCCCCTCCCCCAAACCATGACAAGTTGTCACCAGGAAGGCGTTCTTAACTCTGCTGAGAACCATAGGGGCCGACTACCGCTTCCCATCCCTCCCGGGGTTCCCCACGGAGCAGGGCTCCGCGGCACCGCAGCGCCCCATCTTCTCCCTGGAAAGAGCTCAGCCCCCACCGGTCAGCCTAAACAACCTAGGTAGGCCTCTCCCTCCCACCTGCCCTCCACTCCAGCTGCTCCCAGGCCCTGGGTGAGAGCCATCCCGGCTGGAAAGAAATGGGCCCCAGGGTGGAGGTAGTTGAAGGGGACCCTGACTGGTGGCCCTCCTGTCCCATGGGTCATTTCCTCAGAGAGGAGAAAGGATGGGTCTCGGGTCTGGGCCTTTCCTCTGGCAACCACGAGGTGGGCAGGATCCACACCTCTCCCTGTGTGGGTGGTGAGGGGTACCATTTGGGGGCCCAGAGCCCTTGCCCCTCAGACTTGAACAAGGAGCGTTTCTGTCACTCCTTGAGGCCTGTGTGCTCCCTTGCTGGCCACTTTGGTGACCTACAGGCTTTTGAGCATGATCAGGCAACTAGCATCTGCCTTGGTGCTTCCTTGGTACCCATGCAGGCCGCCCCAGAGGAGACAGGGATCCTTGTCTGATGTTTCTGTGGCCTGGTTCACCCCCGGGGCCTAGATTGTTTGGGAAGAGAGGTCCCCTGAATTGGGAAGGCAGGAAACAGATCTTTGGTAAACCAATTTTTTTTTTTTTTTCACTGTTGGGGAAGCAGACACAAGCACCCCAACCAGGGTAGTCCAGGCCAGCCTGGGACTCAGGAGGCCAGCAGCCGGCACACAGCTGTCACCTTTGGCCTCCACCTATGTCCTCCCCCTGCCTGTCCCTCCCAGGAACTGCCCCCACCACCTCCCATTTTTTCTCTCAATTTTACAGGCAGTCAGTCACCCACGCCAGGCTGGATGGTGGGCCTGGGGCGCAGCGTCAGATGGGTAATGCCCAGCCCTGCCCTGGGCTAGGCAGAGCTTTGCTCCCTTTTCCTTTCCCTCAGCTGCACCCCCAGGCACACGCCACCCTTCCTCTCTGCTGTCTGCTGCACACCCGGGACCCTGCCTCCCCTGGCCGGTCTCCTGCCACTTGCCCTGGTGAGGGGGCAGCGTGCCGCTTTTCACCTGCCCTCCTGCTCTGCTGCTTCAGAGCCTGTGCTTGGTGGGGCCTGGGCTCCTTGTCAGGAGGGGCAGCTGGCCCATTAGGTGGACCTGGGGCAGGCAGAGGGCACAGTGTGGACGGAGTGGGCAGGTGGATCCCAACTGAGAGGCTGCTGAGGGGGCTTCCAGGGCACCTGAGGAGTGGGTGGGATAGCGCTCTTCATTAACAAAGTTAGGCCCCTAGGGACGTCCTGACTCAGCCCTTAAGTCACCTCACCTCATTGAGCCTCCCCTGTGAGTTGGGAACGTGAATTCGTACCCCAGCAGCCTCTGCTCTGATGCGTGAGGAGCACTCTGTGAACTGGAAAGTACAGGGCACACATGGGGTGGTTGTTCCTGGGGGCTGCAGGATGAAGATCTGAGGGGAAGCTTGTGCTGGATGGGCAGTGGGGAGCCCCCCCCACCGAGATGGGGCGCAGCACATTTCTCTGAGGGCCTGTGGCCTCTGGGCAGCCCTCCGCTGGGAGGCAGGGGCTGGGCTGCGGGGGACGGCAGCCTGCGGTTTGCCCAGCCCCAGGCCTCCCCCCGCGCTTCACAGAGCTGCAGGACCTGGTGCACATCTCCCGGGCACGGAAGCCTGCCTTCATTCTGAGCTCCACAAGGGACGAGAAGCGGACGTAAGTGGTGCGAAGGACGGGAAGCCACATGGGCAGAGCCTCTCCTGGGTGCCACACAGCACCCTCGGGGGTGAGGTGGGGGTGGGGTCTTGTTTCTGTGCTTCACAGTCGAGACCCTCTGTGGAGAGCCTGGGTCTGCCCCTTCCTACACCCAAGCTGGTGCAACAAAGGCCAGGTCACTCCCCTCCCCTTGTCATGGTTTTGGTCTCTCGAGGAGAGGGAGCTCAGCACTGCCACGGTGGGGAGCCCCCTTCCCTCTGATCTTGCCTGGCTTCCTTCTCCACCCCGTCCACCGAGCTAGCAGGGTGGCCTCTGTGCGGGCCCATTCTGGGGGCAGGAGGAGGAGATGGCCATCGGGAGAAGCCAAGCAGATCCCAAGGGCCTGTCCTCGAGGCACAGTTCCTGGTGCCCAGAATCGGTGCCACCAGCACGGCAGGTTACCAGGACAAATGCTCTCCCGTCACCTTTAGGAACACAGTCTCTTTATTGCTTTTTTCTTTCCTGTGGTCCTCAGGGCCTTTCTAGGGAGGTGTTAGTAACCCTGTCTTGTAAGTGCAGCACCCGAGAGGTTAAGTGACTTGCTCAAGGTCACACAGTGAGTATCAGCGTGGGCCTCACACCCAGGCCTTCCGAGTCCATGTCCTCCCTGCTGTCCAGGCTCCTTCCTGACCATTCACCAAGTCCCAGCCCCAGCAGGGAACGCTCTCTTCTTCCTCATGGGATACAGCTCCTTCCCATGGGGTGGGTGGCTGCACCGCGTGGCTCTCTCAGCGCCAGAAGAGTCCGCTTCTCCTTGGGTATCCTCATCGCCACGGCCACCCTCTTATGCTCTGGGGGTGCATCTGCCCCATCAGCGTTCTGGCGCCTCATGCGCACACACACACGCACATGTGCACACACACAGATCAGTGGACGGGCCAGACACAAGGGTTGAGGCAGCCGTGGAGGAAGATCCGTCATTTCCTGGTCAGAGGAGGAGGGGAGCCCGCAGGCACCTGCAAGTCCTTCCCCTGGAGGTGGGAGCTGGGGAGAGAGGCCTCTGCTGCCTCCACGACTGACCTCTAGGAGGGTCTTGGGAGCCACCCAGCCCCACCCGGCACTCTGTGTGGATCTGCCTTCGCCAGCCCCGGGTCTTGCTGTTTGTTCCAGCCTCCCTGGTCAGGGCTCTCCAGGCCTTCAGGGGCAGTGCAGCCTCCCTGCCGCCCTCTAGGCTTGCTGGGGGCGGGGTCCCGAGAGGCAGCATGCACGGGCCTCCTTCACTCACCAGCTCTCCACTGGGCGCCTCCTGTGCCCACTGTACAGACCGGGAAGCTTCCAGTCCAGTAGTGGACAGAGACGCTGACCAGTGAACAGAAAGTGACTGGCTGCTAAATGAGGGGTGGTAGGGCCTAGCCGGCACTGCCGGGGATCTGCACCCCCAGGGCAGGCTTCTCCGAGGCAGCGGCGCTTAAGCTGTGGTGGAGAGAGAAGGAGACCAGAAGTGTGGTGTGAGCACAGGCCTGTGGAGGCGTCCCCTCGGTGGGGCACAAGGGCAGGTGCCTAGGCAGGCTCCTTGGCCTGACCTGGGGGAGATACGTCAGGGCACGTTGGGGAGGCTGTGACTCAGCCTCAGGAGTCAGCAGAGCTGGGTCCAAATCCAACCTGCGTTGCTGACCACCTGTATGACTTTGTACCAATCACTTAACCTCTGAGCTTTATTCCTTCATTTGTTCAAAAATATGTATTGAGTTTCTACAGCAAGAGCAGGGAGTGTGCACCTCAAAGGGGTTCCTGACAATTAAGTGTCAAGTGCTGCTGGGAGCCCCTGCATGGCCCATCACTTCCTTCCTGTCTCCTTCATCCCTGACCTCTGCCCTGTGAACCCCCTCCTCCCTGACCTCTACCGTGCAACCCCCCTCCTCCCTGACCTCCATGTGACCCCTCCTCCTCCCTGACCTCTGCCATGCGACACCCCCCAACCTCTGCTATGCGACCCCCCCCGACCTCTCCCATGCAACTCCCTCCTCCTCCCTGACCTCTGCCATGTGACCCCCCTCCTATTCTCTGACCTCTGCCATGTGACCGTTCTCTGCCCCCCACCTCTGGCTAGCTGAGGGCTCCCCACCCTTTCTCCCCCAGCCTCGACAGTTCACACAGGCTTTTGCCAAGCACCTGCTTGGGGTCAGGCTGAGCCTGGGAATATAGACCCGACCAAAATAGGGCCGCTGCCCCCAGGGAGCTCTTCTGATGAGATGGTATCTGGCCTCCCCGGACCGCCTCACTCCCCTCACCTGGCTTGATGTTCCCCATTGCACATTTTACCTCCTGAAATATTGCCCATGTATTCGTTTATGGCCTCCACTCCCCCTCTGTTAGGGCAAAGGCTTCGCCCCAGTGCTGCTGCTTAGGGACCAGGGGCCAAGGGATTGGACGTACTGTGCGGGTCTGTGACAGGACCCTCTGATCTCCCTGGGTGTTGCCCACCTCAGCCATGACTGTCTGCTCTGCCTGGACGGAGGGGGCGTGAAAGGCCTTGTCATCATCCAGCTCCTCATCGCCATCGAGAAGGCCTCGGGCATCGCCACCAAGGACCTCTTCGACTGGGTAGCCGGGACCAGCACGGGGGGCATCCTGGCCCTGGCCATTCTGCACAGTGAGGGCAGCCCCCTGGGTGGCAGGTCGGGTGGGTGGGGGAAAGAAGAGGGCCGTGGGGTAAGGAAGGGCCTGTAAGCCCCGAGAGGGGCAGCAGAAGGTGTTGTGGTCCGAGGCTGGAAGGAGTAAGGCTGGGGAGTGGACAGAGCTGGCTGCACCTGCTCCCAACCTAGGAGGCATTTTAGGGGGCTGCCTCATCTGCTGCTCTCCATGCCTCTACAGGGCCCGGCAGCTGCTGAAGAAAGAATGAAAGCTATTCCTGGGTGGGTGGAGTGGTGGCCTCAGGGATGACGTCAGAGCCCTCGTCTGTCCACTTCGTTTTCTCACGGGGAAGTTGTGCCCTAAAGGGGCTGACCTGGACCCCTGTAGCTCCTCAGTGGGGTTGCTCAGGCTGGACCCAGGCCCCTAGACCCTGCCCAGTGCTTTCCCACGGGCACAGGTCACTTGCACCACTGCTTTGTGAAGGCTGGGTCTGAGGCCACAGGGTCAGTGCACTTTGCTTCCTGGACAGACTTCTGGATAGACCACGTCTCAACCCCAGTGGGGCTCCTTCCTGGGGCAGAGCTGGGCACAGTCACAGTCCCTGACTGGGGATGCCTGCTCCTGTGCTGGCCGAATTTGATGCCCAAATCCAGATTCAGGTGATCCAGAGTCGCAAAGGCGCCAGAAGAGAACCATCCCAGGGGCGTGGGGATATCAGGGCCCTAGGGACCAGGCCTGTGCTGGGTGCAGGGCTGCAACACTGAGCCAGGCCTGCGCCCTGTCCTCAGGGGTCCCCAGTAGGATGGGGGAGGCAGATGCTCACTCACTGGGGTATTTACAGGACAGTGTAACACCATGTCATGGACCAGGCAGGCCCAGGGGCTGTGGGGACACGGGGCACAGCTAACCCAGGGGGCTGCTGAGAGCAGTGTCCCATGGAGTTCTGGGAAGAGGGGTCAGCCATCTGCAAACTGCATGGGACTTTACTGTCCTCAGCAGTTTCTTGGCTAACGTTTCCTTTCATTTTGATGGCTCTTCCCATAGCCCTGTGAGATGAGTAGGGTATCTCTCCTTACAGGTGGGGAAACTGAGAACCAGAGAGGATCACCCAGAGGGTCAGGGAAGAGCCAGGACTGAGTGTCTGTCCACCCAGCATGCCCCTACTGTGCTCATGCCTTGGCACCCCTTGGGCCCTCTCCCCACCTGGCCTCAGGCCCTGATCCCTGTCTCTTGTGAGGGCATCTACCTCCAGCCCGCTGGGGCATAAGGTCTGAAGGAGGCAGAGCAGCCAGATGCCCTGGCCTCCCCTTTGGGAAGGGTCACTTCCTTACCCAAGCACCATTCCACCCCCATACTGGGCCTTTCTGGAAGGCAGAAACCTTCCCTTTCAGCAGCCCCGACAGGGTCTCCTGGCCTCCGCTGGCTTGCCCCTGCCTCATAAGGCATGCGGGGCAGGGTCTCCTTCCTTTGAGGTGAAATCGCCCCTTTGACCCTGTCTCTTCTGGGATGCTCAGAGGACAGGGCTGTTCCTTTCCATGACAAACGGGTGGATCCAGCTTTTCTGTGGCCTGGAGCGTATATAGTTTGGAGGCCTTTCTCTAAAGAGAATAATAAAAATTAGGCACAGGGCCTTGGGGCTGCTACAGGGGGTTTCTTCCAGTAGGGGGAGTTGCAAGGGAGGGCCCAGAGCCCGAGCTCCGCTAGCGCCTCAGAAGCCCACCCCCTCCTGCCCACCTGCAGGCCGGGGTCCTTGTAGCTGGCTCTTGGGGCTGTGCTCAGGGGCATCTCTCCCCATGGCAGTTTGTGGCTCTTGTGTCTCTCCCCACCTCTGACCCTTTGTGTCCTAGGCAAGTCCATGGCCTACATGCGTGGCGTGTATTTTCGCATGAAGGACGAGGTGTTCCGGGGCTCACGGCCCTATGAGTCGGGGCCCTTGGAGGAGTTCTTGAAGCGGGAGTTCGGCGAGCACACCAAGATGACGGATGTCAAGAAGCCCAAGTAAGCTCTCTGTAGCCTTCCAGCAACTACCGCTGGGCTGTCCCCTGGGGGCGCCCGTCCTAGTCTGATTAAAGCCTGGAGGTGAGGGGCCACGGAGAGCAGCTTCCTCCCTCTAGACACAGCCCTTTCCTGCAGGACAGATGGAGAACACTCTCGTCCACAGGGGGAGCAGAGGCGGTCCAGGCCAGAGATGGAGGCCAGGGGTGTGGCTCTCCCACGGGCACCCTGACCCTCTCTGAGGGCAGGGGAAGAGCCTGGCCTGGCCAGAGAGGACGCGCAGGTCTGTCCGGTGGCCTGAAGAGAGGCCCGGGCCACCCCTCTCTGCGGCCAGCCGTGCGGAGGCTTGACTCTTGCCACCCAGGCCAAAGGAGCCCAATGAGCTGCTTCCGTTTCAGACAGCACTGGTGCCCTGTCCACACAACTAGGGTATAATCAGATGGCTTCAGGTCAGCCTTCAGCATTAGGCCTACAGGCCTGAACTAATTGAAGCCAGGCTAGGGCCCAAGGAGGAGCTCACATTTCCAAGAAACATTTGTTTGGGAGGCCCAGATCCCAAAAGGGTTGTCCCAGGACTCTAAGCAGTAGATCCCCGGCCTCCTCTGCGGCCTGGATGAAAGATGTGCTGCACAGGTGACCGGCATGCAGGGGCTGGTTTGAGCATTTCCTACGTTGGGCAGAGGAGGGGTGTGCGCTGGCCTCCAGGGCTAGGGACGCTTTCATAATTTAAATGGGCTTTGTATTTTCATTTTAAAAATAATATATATTCTTTTAAGAAAACATGGGAAATACAGAAAATAAAAAGAAGGAAAATATCATCCATAAATTGTTAACCGAGAGACGATGATTTGTAAATATTTTTGTGTATTTTATTCTAGACATCTTCCCTTATATGTGGTGAAACAGAACATACATTTAGAAAAGTACATGAAACAGTTGAATATGTAATTATAAAGAAAATACCCACATAACTACGAGCCAAGTCCAAAAGCCCCACCCCAGTCACACCTCCTTTCTTCCCTGCCCCGGGCCTCCACCCGCCCCACTGGTGCGGACTTGATTTCCTTGCTCCTCCGCCTGGTCCTTCCACCACGAGTGGTGTAGGTTTGGCCTCACTCTGGGCTTGGCTGGAGTCATTTTGTGTGTCAGCCCTCGCGTCTGCTGCCTTCACTCGGCCTTGCTGCTGGCGGGGGCGGCTGTACCTCACCTTTCTCCCTGGAGTCCAGTGAGAACAGGGCCCCACACTGTATTTCTCTGAACACTTTCGGGGACATCTAGGTCGTTCTCCGTCTGGGGATCTTAGGAACATTTGTGTACTTGTTTCTCAGGGCCACGTGCCTGGGGTGCAGGGCCTCAGCTGTGTTACGTGCTGCCTGCTGTTCTCCTAAGTGGCCGCCCATCAGCGGTGTCGAGCGTTCTTGTTCTGCATTCTTGCTAACATTGGCTATTGTCAGACGTCTTTATCTGTACAAATCTGGGGGAGTACCTAATGGTGTGTCCATGTGGCTTTCATTTTCATGTTCCTCATTACTAATGAGGTTGAACATTTTTTTCGTATGTTTAAAGGCCATTTGGATTTCCTCTCTTGTAAACTTTCCATTCACATGTTTGTTTTCCCATTTTTGGCAAAATTGGGTTCTGTGATCTTTGGTTTATGAGGCTCCTTAATGATCTGTAGGAATTCTTTTTATATTTTGGAAACCAGTCCTTTGATGGATATGTCGATTGGGAATATATGGGTATGAATCTTTTCTCTCACTCTATGACGTGTTTTTCCACTCTCTTTATGGTATTATTTGATGAATAGAAGCTTTCAATGAAATAGAAATAATAAATATTTTCCTTTTTACAGTTTGCTTTTTATGTCTCATTTAGGAACCCCTTCCTGACCCTGAGCCTGGAAGCTGTTCTTCTGTCTCGTGTCTGAAAGCATAAAGATCTCCCTTTCACAACCTAAAATTTCCCCTTTTAACCACATTCAAATGTATATTCAATGCTATAAATTACATTCACAGTATTGAGCTACCATCACCTCTATCCATTACTAAAACTTTTCTATCTCCCCAAATAGAAACACTACAATTTAAGGATTAACTACCTATTCCCTACCCCATCCCTGCCCCTGGGAACCTGTAATCTAGTTTCTGACTCTATGAAATTCCTTACTCTAATTATTTTATATCAGTTACACCATACAATATTTGTCCTTTTGTGTCTAATTTATTTCACTCAACATTATGTCCTCAGTGTTAATCCATGTTGTCGCACGTATCAGAACTTCATTCCTTTTTATGGCTGAATAGTATTCTATTCTATTTTGTTTATCTGTTCATCTGTTGATAGACACTTGGGTTGCTTCCATCTGCTGCTGTTGGGTGAAGTGTTCTATATATGTCTGTTAGGTATAATCGGTTTATAGTGTCATGCAAGTCTTCTGCTTCCTTTTGTTTATCTGGGAATATCTTAATTTCTCCCTTATTTTTGAAAAAGTTTTGCCAGATATATAATTCTTGGTTTGCAATTATTTTCTTTTGTCACTTTGAATATATCATCCCATTGTCTTCTTTCTCCATGGTTTCTGATGAGAAATTGGCAAATAATCTCAGTGGGTCTCCCTTGTACATGACATATTGCTTCTTTCTTGCAGCTTTCAGGATCCTTTTTTTGTCTTTGTCTTTCAAAAATTTGATTATAATGTGTCTAGGTGTGGATCTCTTTGAGTTTATCCTGTTTGGGTTCATGGAACTTCTTGGATGTGCATATTATGTCTTTCATTAAATTTGGGAAATTTTCAACCATTATTTCTTTGAATATTCTTTCTTCCTTTTTATCTTTTCTTTCTCTGGGATTCTCATAGTGCATATATTGGTAAACTTGATGTGTCCCCAAATCTCTCGGCTTATGTTCACTTTTCTTCATTCTTTTTTCTTTCTGCTCCTCAAACTGAATAATTTCAATTGTCTTATCTTTATGTTTGCTGATACTTTCTTCTGCCAGCTCCAATCTACTCTTGAAACTCTCTAGGGGATTTTTCATTTCTGTTATTGTAGTCTTCCGCTCCAGCATATCTGATTGGTTCCTTTTTCATTTTTATCATTTCTATCTCTTTATTGAAATTCTCATTTTATTCATATGTCATTTTCCTGATGTCCTTTGGTTATTTCCCCATGTTTTCTTTTAGCTCTTTGAGCATATTTAAGACTATTTACTTAAAGTCTTTGTCTGGTATGACCGAAGTCTAGTATTTTCCATTGATGGTTTCTGATGTTTTATCTTGCTTCTTTGGATGGGCCATCATTTCCTGTTTCTTTGCATGCCTAGTAATCTTTTGTGGCACACTGTACATCTTAATATTTTAGTATGTTAACTCTGGAATTTAGTCCATGAGGTGTCTGTTACCTTAAGTTTGTATCCAGCTAGTGATATAACAGAGATTTCCTTGAATGCCAGGAGCTAACAAAAACAAAAAAACTACCTTCCACAGTCTTTGCAGATTGGCTCTGTGTTGACTGTTGCTCTCCTTCAGAGTTTAGCTCTCCTACCAGGGAACCTGAAGAACAGCCTTAGGCAAAAGCATATGATCTTCTCCTGTCTTTTCTGAGCATGTGTCTTGTCCTGGGAATTCTCTTCTTACCTTAGGAAATCCCGTTTACCTACACAGGAATGCCTCCTCTTTTCCCTATGAAATAGTCTTTTCCCCTAGTCCTGGATGTTCTATTATATATCTTAAAACTGATCATTCTGCAATTTGATTGTTCTATACACTGATTTAGCTGCCTGAATTTTGCTTCTGCATTGAGGGCAAGCTCTGGGACAGTGAGCCAGAGATGACTTTCCTGGTTTGGACTTCGACCAGAGAGATTGGTACAGACATACATGCACCCCACTATGCACGTAGGTGTTAACTCTGCTCCCTCCAGAACCAGGATCAGGAACCTGCACTGTGAGCTGGGGAAGGGTGGGAAAGGGCCAGCCATGGTGCCACAAGATTTTCCTACTGTTTTAATTTGCCTCTTTCTTGATTTGGCATTTGCCCAGTTATCACAATTGGGCAAACTGTTTCCAGAGCTCTGAGAAAAAAATGGTTCTGCTGGTTTTTGCCAGTTGTTTAAAGATTCTGTGGGGAGCATCTCACTCTACCACCTTAGTGATGTCACTCCAATACATATTAGTTTTTGTGGGTGCCATGCCAGTTTATACTGCCAGCAGTATTTAAGGGTATCTGTTACCTTCAAAATAGGTAGGAGTCTCCTGTAATATGTTAGAGATTTACATGGTAAAACATTTAAAAGTTACCAAATGTTAGAGAGTGAACAGTCTCCCTCCCACCCCTGTCCTGGAGCCACAGTCAACCTGCAGCTCCCTACCCCAAAGGTGACTCACTGTTGCCAGGTTCGGCTCTAAGTAAATCTCCCTCCCTCCCTCCCTCCTTCTTTCCTCCCTTCTTTCTTTTCCCTTCCTTTCCTTCCTTCCCTTCATTTCTTTATATACTAAGCACACCGTCCTGAACCTTCCCCTCTCCACTTAACCATAAATCTTGGCACTCATCCCATATCTGTTTCTGAAGCGCTTCCTCAGCCATTTTACAGTGACACAGAACCCTGCTGTGTAGTGATCCACGGTACATTGAACCATCCTGCTGATGGATATTTCATTTGTTTTCACCACCAGTGCTGCCATTAACAGCCTTGTGCATGCCCGTCCCCCACACGTTAGAGCTCTGAGGATGAATTCCCAGAGGCATTCCTGGATCTAAGGATAAAGCCGTTGGTGATTTGGTGATTTGGACGAAGATTGCCAAATTGCCCTCCCAAGGCTGTACCAATCTGATACTCCCTGAGCATTGTAGGATGGAGCCTATTGGGGATTTGGGGAGTTTGATCAGAGGAGAGGAAAAGGAGGAGAGGCTGGGGGGCTTGTGGGAGCAGCAGTTCTGCTCCCCGGGCCCGGGGCATGAATGTTGGACGAGGAGAAAGGTGGCCGGGTGGATGGGTCCTTTTCTCCTTGTTTTGTTCCAGGGTGATGCTGACAGGAACACTGTCTGACCGGCAGCCTGCTGAACTCCATCTCTTCCGGAATTACGACGCTCCGGAGATAGTTCGAGAGCCTCGTTTCTGCCATAACATCAACTTAAAGCCTCTAACTCATCCCTCAGGTTAAAACCATGCTGGGAGCATCTGCGGGAGGGCGATTGGCCCAGGGAGGCTGAGGGCTACGGTCTCAAGTTGTCGGCTTGCCGCTGGCACCCCCACCCCACCCTATACTACTCCCTGGCCCTGGTCTTCTGTCCTGAGTGTTGGCCGAGGGCAGGCAGGCTAGAGGAGGCACCTGGAGGCCTCCGCTGCCTCCGGCCTTCCATCAGGACTCTGGGGGCATTCCCAGCCCCCTCCTTCCCACCACTCCCCCTCCCCGCAGCCCCCCCCCACATACATACCCTGCCATCTGAAGTGGACTGGCCCCGAGGCCAGGCCCTTGTGCCACTGGGCCACCTCCTCTGCCTCCCCAGACCAGCTGGTGTGGCGGGCAGCGCGCAGCAGCGGGGCGGCCCCCACCTACTTCCGGCCCAATGGGCGCTTCCTGGATGGCGGGCTGCTGGCCAACAACCCCACGCTGGATGCCATGACCGAGATCCACGAGTACAACCAGGACCTGATCCGCAAGGTGAGGGCCTCCGCGGGGCCCAGGGCAGGGCCGTGGCCACACCCTGCAGCCCCACCCCCACCCCGTTTTCAGCCAGCCTCACTCAGGACCGGCTCCCTGGAGAGCGGAGGGCTCGGATCCACACCTTCCTTCGTGTGCACTCACGGCAGCTGGCGCTCATGCTGTCTGATGGGTGGTGTCTGCCCGAGGCACTGTGCTGAGCAGGTTTCTAGGCTGGACGGAGTGGTCGAGTGTGGATCAGTTAGCAGCACCCGCAGCGAGTGGGGAGGGTGGCTGGCACACTGCGTTCTTGCCAGTCCTGGCCATGCCATGCTGGAGCTTGTGCCCGGCCCGGGCCCACAGGCTTGCCCTGAGGAGCTTACAGCTAGTAGGCAGACGTGCCCCTCTCACATGTTTCCAGCGCTGTGAAAGAGGTCCAGGCAGGCCCAGGAGGAGGGGCTTAGAAGCCTGGGGGCTGGGCAAAGGCTCCACAGAGAAGGGGACCCCATCCCGAGGCCTTTGGGGCTGGGCAGTGCAGAGCCCGTGACCTGGAGGAGGAGAAGCAGCCCTCGCCCCAGGAGCCTTAGGCAGGTGGAGGGAGAGCCCGGGCTCCACCAGGCAGTGTGTGCAGTGGTGGGAGCACGGGCTGTGGCCAGGTGGCCTCTGGGGTGGATCCGGGCCCCCACCCTTCACTTCATCTGCCGAGTTGGGATAATAGTGGAATTGACCTGGGGTCGCCCTGAGGATTCGGTGTGCTGATGTCTGTTACATGTTTGGAGCAGGGATCGGGCGCCGTTTCCTTGCTGGCTGTGTGGTTACCAAGGCCCCGGCATTTGGTACAGTGGTGCAGCCCATGGGCTGTCAGAGAGGGGAGCGCCCTCTAGGGGCCAGACAGGGCAGGGCGGCTTCCTGAAGGACCAGGGGCCCAAGTCCTAGAGCAGGGGGGTTCTTAACCTTTTTTGTTCCATGGACCCCTTTACCAGTCAGGTGAAAACCACAGACCCCTTCTCAGAATGTAGTTGCAGATAGTTTTATGATATTCAATATAGGCATGTCTTTAAATTAGATTTTAGCATTCTTCAAAATTATATTTGACAACTTTCCAATAATTTCAATACCTGATAACCTAACATGGTTCAACATCGGATCAAACAGTCATTTTTGGCAAACGTTTAGAAATTTGAATTTTCCCACAGCATCATAAAACCATCTCCGCCATCCTTTCCAACCTTTTTGTAGGCAGTTATCCACTGCACTCAGAACACACTACATCAAAATATAAATCATACTAAGTCCATACTACACTGTGTATTATTTAATAAATATATCACACCTGCACCAACACATCCCCAAAAGAATGTTGTTTTGAATTTTCAATTCAAGCTCACAGAAGCCATGAAATTTTTCCATGGACCCCTTGGGGGTCCTTGGACCCCTGGTTAAGAACCCCTGTCCTAGACGGTCAGATGGGACAGGCCTCAGACTCACCCGAGTCCCCTATTGTGGATGAGGAGCCTGGGGTCAGAGTGGAAGTGACTCGCCCAAGGTCACTGAGCTGATTGGCATCAGAACTTTTTCTGGCAGCACAGAGCCATGGAGTCAAGCCTCAGCTCCCCCTAACAGTGGCCTTGGCAAGCCTCTAGACATCTGCGAGCTTCGCTGGGAGTCGGTGCTTGTGAAGCGGGTGGTCGATGTCCTCCCCCACAGACTGGCTGCAGGATTAAGTGAGATAAGCTATAGATGCCTGGCAAGTAGCAGAAACTACCGAAAGTCACTCCCTTGCCTTCCCTGGCCACTGCCTTGACCTTGCACCTGGAAGCAGTCAACCCTTGAGGAAGGATGCCCAGGGTTGCTGTCTGTGGCATCCCTCTTGGTCCATAAGGTGCTCTCACAAGCCGCTCCGAGTCCAGGCCCAGTCCTGGCTACAAGGGCTGAGCAAGGAGGGGCACCAGGCTGTGTTCTTGTCCCCGGAGGCCCGTGTGTCTCTCCTCATGCGCCCTCCAGAGCTCCAGCTTTGGGCCTCTCTCCGACTCTCCTCTGGGGCAGCCCCACCTGTGGGAAGGTCCCAAGGTGGGGAAGGTCTCCTCTGACTACCTCTGTCTTGTTCACCACAGGGTCAGGGCCACAAGGTGAAGAAACTCTCCATTGTCGTCTCTTTGGGGACAGGGAGGTCCCCGCAGGTGCCCGTAACCTGTGTGGACGTCTTTCGTCCCAGCAACCCCTGGGAACTGGCCAAGACTGTTTTTGGGGCCAAAGAACTGGGCAAGATGGTGGTGGACTGTGTGAGTAGGGACCTTCCCCAGTTCTGCTGCCTTGGTGTCTCCAGCCCCAGGGTGATACCTTCACCCTCCTCCTGGGGGCCCTTGGTGCCATGAGAGATGGCAGGACCTGAGTTCCCGGTTCAGGGGCTCAGTGCTGGACAGGAGCCCTCGGGAACCACTGGAGCAAGTGTTCTCAAACAACTTTAAACTCTGGATCCCTTTCTTCAGATGCAGCCTAGTGAGGAAGCCCAGAATAGAGGATGGACAAAAGCCACAGGGGGTGGGGTCGTGGAGCCTGTGTGCTGCTGTCTCCCCACCCCCACCCTGAGCTGGCTCTGTCCAACCCATGTGGAATCCACCAGACTGTGCCCCTCGGAGCAGCCCTCTCAGGCCACTGCAGCCCAGAGAGGGGTACTTGCTCAAGTCACTTCCCTGAGAGGCGACTAAGCCATGCTAGAACCTGCCCTGGGTGGGGACCCTGGCATGGGGGGCAGTGCCAGGCAGGGCGTGAGCTGAGCGCTCACTGGGCCTCCTCCTTGCCAGTGCACGGATCCGGACGGGCGGGCCGTGGACCGGGCCCGGGCCTGGTGCGAGATGGTCGGCATCCAGTACTTCAGGTGGGGGTGCCAGCCACTGCCCCTCCGGGCCCCAGCTCTGTGGCCTGGCCTGACAGCCTTCCCCACCCCAGCCCTAGATGTGCACTTTCCCTTCCCCAAGGGCCTACTCTGGGCCCCAAGCTCACCCCAGTCCAAGCTCTCACCCCCCACCCAGGCCGGGCATCCTGGGGTGACCCTCCTCCTTGGCCCGGACAGACTGAACCCCCAGCTAGGGACAGACATCATGCTGGACGAGGTCAGCGACACGGTGCTGGTCAACGCCCTCTGGGAGACCGAGGTCTACATCTATGAGCACCGGGAGCAGTTCCAGAAACTCATCCAGCTGTTGCTCTCGCCGTGAGACCACCAGGCCGTCCACCCTCACCTCACCCCATCCCTGGTGGGGCCCAAGCACTGCACCACCGGGCAGGCTGGACCCAGGCAGCCGCATCATGTGGGTCACGCTCAGAAGGTGTCCAGCTTCTGCCTGAGGCTGGTCCCCAAGGCCTCTTCCCCGCTTCCGTCCCCACTTCTGGCATTATGTATCATCTCAGGCTTTAAAAGCCTAGAGCCTCACTGGGCCCTTCTCCCTGACCATAATTATAGGAGCATCTCACCCTGTCAGTTTAAACCGTAAGGGTGCCGGGTGTGCTCTGCCCCTGCCCCTGGCCCCGACCCAGCCCTGCCCCTAGCCCTCACTTCCCAGAGGACCCTAAAGGGCTGCCTCTGCTCCAGCCTTTGAGTGGTTCTTCCAGGTTCCCTGGTAGGCATGGCCTGCCCCTTCTACCCTCTGCTCTTTCCTTGGGGGCAGGTCTAGAGAACCAGCGCAGCCCCGCCCCCGACCATCAACCAAGAACAGGATGCCCCGTCGACTTTGCCCCTCAACACACACCCAGCCACCCACACCCCTCAGGACCGCCCCACCCTTAGAACCCTTCTCAGCAACCAAAGGTCACTCCTGTGAATTAAGTTATTCTTTCCCACAAGGAAGTGGGTTGAGCGTCCATGGGCTCCACTGGGGAGGGGCTCGGGGCCACCCCAAAACTGTGGCATAAATGGCATGGATTCTAGCTTGCTTGTGTGGTGTGTTCTGTGGTGCGAGTGCAGGCCGGGACCCCGGCTGCCGTCGGCCTTGACCTTAGCCTTGACCTGTCCTCTGCTGGTGCCTGGGTGGGGAAGATGCTCCCTAGGCAGGGGCGCCCCTCTCTTCCAGGCCTCCACGGCCTGTGAGGGCGCCCCAAGGCAGCTCCGGGGTCGCCTGCCGCATGGCAGGCCAGGAGGCCTCTCTGGTCCTCAGAGAGGGCACGGACTCAGGCACGGGCGTGGGCACAGAGCGGGCGGGCAGGGCCAGGGGCTGCTCCCCGGTCTGTGGGACTGCAGAGGATACATGGCCTGCTCTGCGCACTCAGCAGGTGTGGGGGCCACAGGGGTCGCTGCCTCAGCCTTCGAGGCGTGGGTCGGATGGAGCTGGGGTGGGGGGGATGAGGCCTGAGGGCAGTAACGGCCATTGAGCCTGTTCGGCCTCCAGGGGACTGGGTTGGCGGGTCCCACAGGGTGCTGAGCAGCTCTCACCCAACAGGGTGGGTAATGCCTGGCATAGGCCCTACCTTGGCAGGCAGGCAGGAGGGCAAGGGTCTCCCCAGAGCCAGGGAGTCCCCAGGAGACCTGGGAAACCTCACCCTTGAGGAGGAGGTGACTCAGGAGCATGGCCCCGCCCCACATGCCCACCGGCCCGCTGCACAGAGGGCTAAATAATTGAAGGGGCAGGTCACCCGAGCCCGCCCACGTCACAGGACGCCTTCCCGCCGTGTCTGGTTACGCCCCAGATCACTTTCTGACATCCCTGGCTGGTGAATAATTAAGCTGCACCCCCCTCCTCGGCTGGCCCTCCATTTCCAGGTCCCACTCTGTAGCCAGTGGGTACCAGAAGGCACTGACCCCCAGTGCCCCACCCCACCAGTGCCACCAGGCCCCTGCTCAGTGTTCAGGTGCAGTCCACCCATGGCCCCTGAGATGGACCAGTTCTACAGGTCCACCATTGCCATCTACAAGGTGAGTGTGTGGGGCCCAGCCGGCAGTGGGGCCAGCTCCAGAGGACACAGTGAGCCAGGACTGGCGGTCAGCGCACTCTGGGAAGGAAGGCCGGGGCCTGGGGCTGGGGACCCTTCGGGCAGTCAGCCATGCCAGCCCCAATGGAGCCTCCCAGGGAGGGAGGGAGAAGCCAGGCTCAAGAGGGCACTGAGCAAGAGCTCCCAACTCCCAAGTACCAGACAAGGAGGGCCGGGGCCCAGGCAGCTCTAGTTGGGAGCAGGGGCCCAAGAGCTGAGCCTCGGTCCAGACCCCAGACCCAGAGAGCCCAGGGGAAAGGAGCTGGTGCCTGGCCTGGGGCTGGGGCGGCTTCCTCTGAGCCCCTCACTCAGACCCTCTACCTCTCCTCCAGAGG
The DNA here is from genome assembly GCA_026826555.1 of Tolypeutes matacus. NCBI lineage: Eukaryota > Metazoa > Chordata > Mammalia > Cingulata > Chlamyphoridae > Tolypeutes > Tolypeutes matacus. The sequence continues at coordinate 1,247,007 of JAKSZT010054301.1, read as the reverse complement.
GGTTGCTGCAGACTCCGTAGATGTTAACTGAGCCTCTTCCACATGGAAGCCTCACAGCACCTGTGGGGTAGAAAATAATCACCCAGCTTGATAGATGAGAAAACTGAGACCCACAGAGGTTAAATGCTTGTTCAGGGTCACCAAGGGAGAAAGAGACGCTGCTGGGATTTGAACCAAGACCCAAGTCTAAGTCCAAGTCTGCTCTCCGGCTGGCCATGGCCTGGGCCAGCCCCAGTGACATGGGGCTGCTTGGCTTTGAGAGGGACAAGGCCCACCCTTGACCTGAGGTGGCAGCAGCCAGCCCCGCATGGCCAGCCCAGGGAGGCCTGGGCTCAGGGCAGGGCTGAGCTGTGCCAGCAGGGGCCAAGGCGGATGGGCATGGGGCTGCCTGGTGGGAAGGAGGGGGACCTTCTCAGGTGTGCTGACTGAGGAGGAACAGAGGCCCCCTGCCTAGGGCAGGTGTGTGAGCAGGAGCTGGCTGCAAAGACCCTGGCTTGGAACACAGCCCCAAAGATGTAGCCAGGATTCTGGGTGACACAGGTTTCTGGGTGGACCCCACCCACCCACCCAGAGTGTGGGAGGCTTCTCATTGGGTCTGGGGGTGCCTGTTCCTGAGGCCCAATGAGTTGCCTCAGCTGACCATTCCTCCTTCCTCTCCCAATCTCCGGGCCCTCCCACCCATGCCCCCGACCCATGTCCCCCACCCATGCCCCCGACCCATGTCCCCCACCCATGTCCCCCATCTGTACCTTCCGGGTCCCAGAGCATCATGGAGCAGTTCAACCCGGCCCTGGAAAACCTGGTGTACCTGGGCAACAACTACCTCCGGGCCTTCCACGGTGAGTGCCCTCGGTCCGCACCCCACCCCGCCCTCCAAGTGGACACACGCACCCACCAACCCATGTGCTCTGCACCCACACCAGACAGCCCCCCACAAGACTCATTGCTCGTGCTCACCCCTAGGCCCTCCTTTCCATTGCCCTCACCGCTCACCCCCTTACCCACTCCCCTCACCTCTAAACCTCCTACCCACCACCTCAACCCTACACTCTCCTATTCACCCTCACTCCTATACCCCCTTACCCCCATACCCCCTTACCCACTTCCTTCACCTGTACACCCTCCTACCCACCCTACCCAGTACCCACCCCCTGCTCATCCAGGGGCCTTTCGGATGCTCCCTGAAACACAGTGCCAGGCTGCTGAAGGTCCTACCAGCCCCAGTCATACCCCGACGGCCACACCCTTTCCATCTAATGCTGCCCCTGAGCCCACGGCCAGGCCCAGCCACACACCCACGGCCATTTTTCCCCACCCTGACTGGCCACCGTCCACACAGCCCTATAGCCAGCCCTCACCCCTTGCTCAGACCCCACACAAACAGCTACCCCTCACCCCTCCCTCTGTGACCACCCCTGCTTCCCCACAACACTCCCTCCACCAGCACTAATTAGCTGAGAGTTTCGAGCCCTCGGCAGGAGGGACAGGCACTGGGAGGGCAAGAGACACACCCAAAGCCCCTCCCTACCTTTTAGGACTTGGGACCCAAAGTCTGCTCTCCTCCACAGCCATTCCCGGCCCCACCCCTCCCCCCACCCTACGCCTCGAGTCTCACGACACACCTACCCGTGCCCTCCTTATGGGCCACACGGATGCCTGCACCCCCACCCACAACAGACGCACACCGAGGTCCTGCTCTATGCCAGGCCCCGGACTGGGGGCAGTGGGCCCCCATTCTACCCCCGCTTTCCCCACCTGGCCAGGGGCACACCTCCACACGCACCACAGGGCTGCTCCCCTCCCTCACACTGCTATGCCAGGCCCCACAGAGCGCCCTCCACACATCTCTCCTGAATGAGGGAGGAGCCTGGGGGGGCAGCATGAGGGAGGGGGCTGGTGTTGGACCCACCCCATCCTGCTAAGCAGCTCTGTCCGAGGCGGCTGAGGTGTACTTCAACGCCATCCAGAAGATCGGGGAGCAGGCCCTACAGAGCTCCACCTCACAGATCCTAGGTGAGGTGCCGCCTGTCCCATTGCATCCCCACATTCTCAGGCCAGGGGGGTCCTCCTTCTAGCCACTACCCCCCGCCAGGCCTCCTCCTGCTGTCAGACTCTAGGCCCCTTGTCCTGTCTCACTGCTGCCTCCCCTCAGGCCCAAGGCTGCTTTGCCCACCATCCTGGGGGCCCAGTGGGGTTCCTTTTACAGACTTGCCCCTCTAAAAGTACCTCCCAGACACAGGCCTTGCAGCCCAGGGCCCAGAGCCCCCCCCCATCTCCTTCCCCCAGCTCCAGGCAGGTTCCAGGGCTGGGACAAGCGTGGTCCCAGTCCTGAGAGCCATGTGGGAGAGCCCTGGACTTTGGTCCCAAAGTCCAGCCCCTCTGGCAGCTCCTGGCGGGAAGAGGGTGGGTGGAGCATGCTCTCCCACTGAAGCCACCGCCCTCCACCACCAGGTGAGATCTTGGTGCAGATGTCAGACACCCAGCGCCACTTGAACTCTGACCTGGAGGTGGTGGTGAGTATCAGCGCCCACAGCCTGGAGGAGGGTGGGCTGCACTCCAAGGAGGAACAAGGGCTCACTCCCCCGAGTTCCTTTCTCAGGGAGGGCTTTCTAGCCCCCACCTGGTCCTTGGTGATACCTGCTGGGCCAGGCTCTGCTGGGCACATTTACCTGCATTGCCTTGTTGAACCTCACAGCAGCCCTATGAGGCAGGAGCCACGTCTACCCCCATTTTACAGAAGGGGAGCCTGAGTCTTGGACATTCAATCATTCCCTAAGATCCCAGAGTGCATGGAGGAGCTAGAAAGAGAAAGGACTGTTGCCCAGGTGCCTTAGAGCCCAGCCCCTCACTTCCTCCCTCCTTAGCCAGTTCTCCCAGGGAGCAGCTGTAGGGCTTGGACCATGTCACGCCCATGAGCAAAACCCTTCCAAGCCCCGCTGCCCACAGAACCGAACATGGGCTCATCAGTGAGGGGTTCCAGGTCCTGGTAACCCAGCAGCCCCCCTCCAGTGCCCCCAATCACAGCCTGGCCACCCTGAAAGGCTGGCCTGATCTTCCTACTACTGGGCTTCTGTCATGCTGTTCTCTCAGCCTAGGACCACCTCCCTTCCCCTGCTGTCCAGCACAGACGTCGCCCATCCAGGAAGCCTCCCCTGACCCCCAGGCGGGTTCAGTCCCTCCTACCTCAGGACTCCAACAGCTGTATGTAGTACTCGTGGTTAAGAAAGTGGGCCCTAGGGAGCGGGTGTAGCTCAGTGGTTGAGCGCCTGCTTCGCATGTACAAGGTCCCGGGTTCAATCCCTGGTACCTCTTAAAAAAACATGTGTAGCCAGGGCACACAGGTTCAAATCCCATCTCCACCAGTTACTAGCTTTGTAGGGATGGGTGTTCTCTCTTTTGTAGCTTCATTCACTGTGGAAGGAAAGAAGGAGCTTTGAAAAGCAGCTGGGACTTGACTAGATGGAGAGGAGCTGAGATGAGTGGGAGTGCTCCATGGAGCAGAGTGGGCCAGAGATTGGGAGCTGGGCAGAGCAGGAGAAATGGGGTGGGTCCTGCTGCCGAGGGGCCTGGGAAGGTTTGGAAGGAAATTTCAGCCCGTTGTGACAGTCCATGGTTCTCAGATGTCGGGGTGGGGAGGGGAATCCCGGGAAGTCAGGGTGCTCTTTGGAGATACATAGAATGCTGACCAGTTTGGTTACCATGCGGGAACGGGGAACCATATTATCAGCTGAAAACGTGGCTGCGACGCACCTGCGAGCTTGATCACACCAAGCCCCGGGCCTGTGTCCGTGGATGCTGACTACTCCTTGGTCTTGGGTATTGGAGGTATGGAGCCTGGCTGGCGATGGCGTCCTGTGACATCTGGTCCTGGTCGGATGTGTCTCCGGTCGCTTGTGGCACAGCTGGGCTGGGCAGGGATGTGTCTCATCCAGGCCTCTCTGTAAGGAGAGCTGTGCTCTCGGGGCAACTGAGCATTGGCTGTGACATCAGACAGGGCTCCCTGCCAGCACCATACCACATAGAGCAGCGCCAGAGGCCGCCTCCACTCTGGGCTCATTCATTTGACGGCGATTTCTTGCCTCGTGCTCCTGCCAGGGTCCAGGCAGTGTTGTAGGCACCCAGGATACAGCAGACAAAACTTCCTGCCCTCCCCTATGGGGAATCTGATAAACCCAAGATAAATAAGTAAATATCTACATAACATGGTAGATGCAATAAAAGCTACGGAGCATAATAGCGCAGGGAAGGGGAATGGGAAATGATTGGGGTGAGGGGATTTTTAACAGCTGGTCAAAGACATCAGCACTAGAAAAGCGACTTGAAGAGAAGAGGTGAGGGAGTTAGCTAGGGAGAGGTGTGGGGAAGAACATTCGAGGCAGAGAGCACAGCCAGTAGAAAGTTCGGGGAGGGTGCGGAGGCCAGGTGGCTGGAGCACAGCGGGTGAGGGCCGTGGAGGAGATGAGGTTAGCAGGGACCAGGGGCAGATTGTGGGGCCTTGTCGGGACTTGGGATTTTCTTCTGACTGAAGGGAGCATCATTAGAGGGTCTGGAGCAAAGAAGTGACAGGATCTGACTTAGGTGTTGACTTTTCTTTTTCTTTTTTAATCATAAAATAAAACAGATATAGGAAATCACATTGAACAAATGCAGAGCTTGGTGAATGATTATAAGGTAAACATCCTTGAAACTACCACCCAGGTCAAGAAGTTTGCCAGGCTCCCCAGAAACCCCTCCATGTGCCCCCATCAACATCACAGCCTCCCTCCCCGTCCCATAGTAACCACTGACCTGACCCTCCCTGTGTGTCTTCAGAGCACACATCTCTAGATGTTATAGTTTGGTTTTGCTTTTTAAAAAAATGAAACAAAACAAAACATGTCTTTGAGTCTTTCAGAAAATGCTTATCAAACTCAGCTTCAAGTGAAAACTTTGCCTTGTTTTTTCCTTGGGTTGCTTGGATTGATGGACTGTCCCATATTTTCAAGAGAATCATGAACTTCTTGAGTTTCAAGGGAGGTCCTAAGGCTTCTGGTTCACCCTCCTTACCAGGGCAGGGATATTGTCTGCTCCCTCCTCCCATGGTCACCTGCTTCTGTCTGAGTGGCTCATGGTGATATTTCCTAGGCTGAATAGCTCTCTTGTTGGAAGTTTCCTTAGATTGAGCCCACATGTCCTCCCTTCCAGGGTACTCATTGGTTCCTCCTTCCAGTGCAATCCAGAGCAAGACCACCCTACTTTATCAAGCACCTACTATGTGCCAAGGATGCACAAAAGTTTTAAATTTTGATGAAGCCCCATTTATATATATTTTTCTTTTGTTGCTCATGCTTTTGGTGTAAGTCTAAGAAACAATGGCTTAATGAGAGGTCCTGAAGATGCTACCTTATGTTTTCCTCTCGGAGTTGTATAGCTTTCATTCTTATATTTAGGTTTTTGATCCATTTTGAGTTCATTTTTATATGTGAGGTGAGGTGGGGGTGCACCTTCCTTCTTTTTGCATATGGATATCCAGTTTGCCCAGCACCATTTGTTGAAGAGACCATTCTTTCCCCATTAAGTGGACTTACCACCCTTACCAAAAATCAGATGGGGGAAGCAGATGTGGCTCAAGCAGTTGGGCTCCTGCCTACAACACGGGAGGTCCCAAGTTCTGTTCCCAGTGCCTCCTAAAGCAGACAAGCAAGACAGCGAGCTGATGCAACGGGCTGGCATGGTGAGCTGACAAAACAAGATGATGCAGTGAGATAACACAGCCGAGAGGCACAATGCGGAAACACAGTGAGAGACACAACAAAACAGGGAGTGGAGGTGACTGAAAGCAATTAGGCATCTCCCTCCCACATGGGAGGCCCTGGGTTCAGTTCCCAGTGTTTCCTAAAAAAAGAAGACAAGCAGTGAGGTCAAACAATGAGGGTGGGGAGAAGAAATAAATAAAAATAAATAAATCTTTAAAAAAATGTTTTAAAAAAATCAGTTGGGCATCAGATGTAGCTCAAGTGGTTGAGCGCCTGCTTCCCATGTATGAGGTCCCAGGTTCGATCCCTGGTACCTCCTAAAAACAAACAAACAAACGAGAAAACCAACTCTCACTGGGGAGCAGATGTAGCTCAGTGGTTGAGCACCTGCTTCCTATGTACAAGGTCCTGGTTTCATTCCCCGGTACCTCCTAAAAAAAAAAAAAAAAAAAAATTGGCCAAAAATTGGCCATAGATAAGAGGGTTTATTTCTGAACTCCCAATTTGATTCCATTTGTCTATATGTCTGTCTTTGTGCCAGTACCACACTGTTTTTATTACTGTAGCTTTGTAATAAGATTTGAAATCAAGACGTGGAGTCCTCCAATTCTGTTCTTTTTCAAGATGTTTTTGGCTATTTAGGGCCCCTTGCTTCTTCCACATAAATTTGATGATTGGGATTTCCCATTTATGCAAAGAAGACTGTTGGAATTTTTACTGGGATTGCATTGGATCTGTAAATCGCTTAGGGTAGTATTGACATCTTGACAATATTTAGTCTTCTAATCCATGACATGAAATGTCCTTCCATTCAGTTATGTCTTCTTTGGTTTCTTTCAGCAATGTTTTATAGTTTTCCATGTACAAGTCCTTTACATCTTTGGTTAAATTTATTCCTAGATAGTTGATTCTTTTAGTTGCTATTGTAAATGGAAATTTTTACTTGATTTCCTTGTCAGATTGTTCATTACTAATGTATAGAGACACTACTGATTTTTGTTTATTAATTGTGTACCTGCCACTTACCTGGGATGAATCCTACTTGATAATGGTATATAATTCTTTCAATGTGCTATAGGATTTGGTTCACTAGTATTTTGTTGAGATTTTCTGTGGGGTCAGTAATAATGCCGCCTTTCATTTCTGATTTTAGTTGTTTGTATCCTCTCTCTATTTTTCTTTGTCAGTCTAGCTAAAGGTTTGTTGCTCTTTTCAAAGAACCAACTTTTTGTGTTGTTGATTTTCTCTAATGGTTTTTGTTTTGTTTTGTTTTTCTTATTTTTTTAGGAGGTACCAGTGACTGAATCGGGGACCTCACATGGGAAGCAGGCACTCAACCACTTGAGCTACATCTGTTCCTCTCTATTGTTTTTTTAATTCTCTATTTCATTTGTATCCTTTCTAATCTTTGCTATTTCTTTCCTTTTGCTCACTTTGAATTTAGTTTGCTCTTTTTTCCCTAGTTCCTTCAGATCTGGTATTAAGTCTCTGTAGAGATTTTTCTTCTTTTTAACATAGACATTTAGAGCTATAAATTTCCCTTCCAGCACTACCTTTGCTACATCCCATGTTTTGGTATGTTATGTTTTCATTTTCATTCGCCTCAAAATATTTTCTAATTTCCCTTGTGATTTCTTCTTTGACTCCTTAGTTGTTTAAGAGCATGTTGATTAATTTCAACGTATTTGCGAATTTTCCAGTTCTCCCTATGTTATTGATTTCTAGCTTATTTCCATTGTTTTCAGAGAAGATACAGTATATGATTTCAATATTTTAAAATGTATTGAGACTTGTGACTTAACATAGGTCTGTCTTAGGGAAAAAACCATGAACATTAGAGAGGAATGTGTATTCTGCTGCTGTTGGATGAAGTGTTCTCTGTAAGTCTGTTAGGTCTAGTTGGTTTATAGTATCATTCAAGTCTTCTATTTCCTTATTGATCTTCTGTCTAGATATCCCATCCATTATTGAAAATGGTGTATTGAAGACTCTTACTATAAATGTAGAACCATCTATGTTTCCCTTCAAATCTGTCAATATTTGCTTCATATATTTTGGGGCTCTGCCACTTATAATTAAGTCTTTCTGTTGAATTGACCCCTTTATCAATATGTAGTGTCCTTCTTTGTCCCTTGTAACAGTTTTAAACTTAAAGTCTATTTTATTTTATATTAGTATAGCCACCCTGCTCTCTTTTGGTTACTGTGTACATGGAAAATTTTTTCCATCCTTTCACTTTCAACCTACTTGTGTCTTTGAATTTAAGTTGAGTCTCTTGTAAAGAGTGTGTAGTTGGATCATGCTTTTTTAATCCATTCTACTTTTTGACTGGAGGGTTTCATCGATTTATGTTTAAAGTAATTACTGATAATGAAGGATTTTCTTCTGCCATTTTGATTATTTGGTTTTTGTGAGTGTATATCTTTTTGCCCCTAAATTCTTCCATTATTGCTTACTTCTGTATTTAGTTGATCTTTAGTAGTGAACAATATAGAGTCCCTTCTTTCCTTCTGTGAATGTTTTTCAGATATTTTCCTTTTGGTTACCATGGACTTTAAATTTAACATCCTAAATCTATAACAATCTCATTTGATTTGATACCAGCTTAACCTCAATAGCATACACAAACACTGTTCCTAAGCCCCTCCATCCCTTCTCTTTTTGTTGTAATTTTTACAAATTATATCTTTATACATTGTATGTCCAAACCCATAGATTCATCATTTCTTTTTAATGCATTTACACTTTAGAACATGTAAGAAGTAAAAATGTAGAGTTTCATACCAAAAAATATAGTAAGTAGTACTGGCATTTATAATTACCCATATGGTTACCTTGACCAGAGATATTTATTTCTTTATGCCACTTCAATCCACTATCTAGTGTACTTTCCTTTTAGTCTGAAGAACTCCCTTTAGCATTGCTCATGGGGCAGGTCTAGTGGTGACAAACTCCCTCAACTTTGTCTGGGAATGTTTGTCTGGAAATGTCTTAGTCTCCTCCTCATTTTTGAAAGACAGTCTCACTAGCTATAAAACTCTCATTTGACAATTGTTTTCTTTAAGCACTCTAAATATTCCATCCCTCTACCTGCTTGTCTCCATGATTTCTGATGAGAAATTGGCACATAATCTTATCAAGGCTCTCTTTTTAAAGTCTTCATCCAGCATGTCCAATATCTGGTCTTCTTCATTGATGGTTTCTGAATTTTTATCTTTTTCATTTAGATGGGCCATCACTTCCTGTTCCTTTGTTTATCTTTTAATCTTTTATTGCTCACTGAACAACTTAATATTTTAATGGGTTAACTCTGGGGTTTAGTCCCAAGCTGTCTGTTCTTTAAGTTTGTGTCCAGCTAGTGATATGACAGAGATTTCCTTGCATGCCAGAACTAACAGAAACCAATGCAAAAAAGACCACCTTCCACAGTATCTTAGTTTGCCAAAGGGCTGCCAGTGCAAAGTACCAGAAATGCGTGGTGGGCAGTGTCTAGGAGCTGAAAAATGCAAGGAAACAGATGCTCCCCTAGATCCTCTAGAAAGGAACCCAGCCCTGCTGACACCTTGATTTTAGCCCAGTGAGACCAACTTCAGACTTGTAACTTGCAGAACTGTCAGATAACACATTTGTATTGTTTTAGGCCTCCCTGTTTGAAGTACTTTGTTACAGCAGTGACAGGAAGTGAATACATGGGTGGAGGGAAGAGATCAGGGGCTCAGTTTAAACATGTTAAGTTGGAGATATGACATGGCCAGCTAGATGTAGGAGACTGGAGTTGCGGGGAGACGTCTGGCCTGAAAGCGAACATCTGAGAGTCAGGGTGAGCTCACCAGGGCAGTGAGTATAGACTGGGAAGGAAGAGGGCCAAGGCCTGCCCTGGGGCAACCCGATCTTAAGGTATCAGGGAGCTGAGGGGGCATCAGCAAAAGACAGAGAAGGAGCAGTCAGTGAGGCAGGAGCAAAACCAGGAGACAGAGGTGACCTGGGACGGCGGAAGAAGAGGCCTCAAGGAGGAGGGCATGGTCAACATGCCAAGTGAGATGACAGGACAAGTCAGGTGAGTCCTGAGGCTCGACGACGGGATTTAGCAACGTGGCCATCATTGGTGATTTCAACAAAACCATTCCTGTGGGCCTGGTGGAGGGAAAGCCCTTCTGGAGGGGGTTCCAGGGGAAATGAGAGGAGAGGAGTTGGAGTCAGCCCATAGGGACAGTTCTTTCAAGGGATTTCCTGTATAGGTGACCAAAGGATTTCTTGGTCATAACACTGGACTAACTCTATGCATAGAGCTTAAAATGCATGAGCTCAACAGTGGGCTCTGCTGTCGGTTTCCAGTGCTCTCCTGAGGAGCTTACGGGATCCTCTAATGAAGTATATCCCCAGGTGGACAGTCTCTGCTCTGATCTGGTGGGAATTCCTCAGCCTGCCCTGGGACGGTGACTTCCTTGTTTTGGAACCGACACGCTATTTACAGACAGTCCTGCGGTTTCCACTGCCAGAGCTCAAAGTTCGCGTCAAGTATAAATTTTTCAATAGATCCATTTCTTCAGGGGCTCATGAAGACTTTCCCGGAGCCCAGTGGTGGCTAAACCCCATGTTATTTGGGGCACCCTGGTCCATGCCCTCCACCCCACTGGCATTCGCGGCCAAGTCGTGGCAATGGGAGGAGTTATGGTGCTGCTGGGTTGCCTGGACGCACACTTTCACAACATGACTCAGCTCATTCCCGGCGGGAAGCAGAAGGAATGATGTCTGTGCAACATGGAAGTTGCCTTGTTCATACACGACTTTCCTCAGCAATAGGAGGTGGGATAGGGTAGATAGAATTAACAGGGGAAGAAAAACCCTCACCTTGTCTGCTATGCTGACCGAGAGAGTCTTTGCAGCTGTGTTTGTTTGTGGGTTTTTTTGTTTGTTTTTTTAGGAGGTACCGGGGATTGAACCCAGGATCTTGTACATGGGAAGCAGGTGCTCAGCTACTGAGCTACACCCACTCCCCCACAGCTGTGTTTTAAGAGCATTTTTAAAATGAGTGTCCGCACCTAGGCCGCCTCCTGGAAGCCCACCCAGCCTGCCGGTGGCAGGTCCCACTGCCTCCCCTGCCCACCTGCATGCCAGCCCCACTGGCTCAGAGCTCTGCTTCCTGCTGCCTTCACTGGCTCAGCACCGCCAGCTCTGTGGGAATGGAAGTTGCCTACATGCCCGTTCTGCTAGGTTTGTGCATTTTTAATATTGGCTGTGGCCTGTTGGTAGGTTCAAGCTCATCTCTCCAAGTACGGTTCATCATCTTTATTAGCCCCCTGGTTACAAAGTTGCCTGGCTTTTGAGGGTCTGCCCTGGAGTAGGGTGAGGAAAGTGAGGTGCCTGGAGCACAAAATTTACGGAGGTCTCACTGTCCAAGCATGCAGACTTCCTTCCTATTGGATCCAGGTGAAAAGAGCCCCTCATTGGGTGGGAACGCGGACTTTCCAGGGCACATCCTTCTTAACACTGAAACCTGCTCACCCCAGTTCCCATCTTGGTGTGCCAAGACTACTAGGACAGACACCAGACAACAGGGTAGCTTAAAAAACAGGGCTTTACTGTCTCATGGTTTGGGAGGCTACAAGTCCAAAACCAAGATCTCAACAGGCCCTGCTTTCTCCTAGAGCCTGTAGTGTTCTGGATCTTGCCCAAATCTTTGGGGTTCCTTGACTTGCATCTCTGCCTCAGTCGCGTGGCAATCTGCCTCATTCTCTGGCTTCCTCTGGCTTCTACTTCCATGTCCAATTTCCTTTGCCTCCAAGGACTTCACTCGTATGGATTAAGGCCCACCCTCATTCAATGTGGCCTCGTCAACTAGGATTTTAGGAGAACCTCTTCACAAATGAGTCCACACCTAGCTAATAATAATGTCTTCGAAGGTCCTGTTTCCAAATGGGCTCCTACCCACAGGACCATGGGTTAGGACTTGAACATGCCTTATGGCTGAAGGGATGAACAGACAGACAGACAAACGCATGCACATTTCAGTTCATTCTGCCTGGGGAAGTCAGGAGGCTTCCAGAAGAGGGGGCAGGTAAGCCGGTACTTGAAGACTGGGAGGACATTATCAAAGCACAGGCTAAGACAAAGAACAAGACAGTGACACATTTATGGAGGTTGTTTCCAGCCAGATACTGCACTAAATGCTTTGCAGGTTTAACCTTTTCATCCTTTCTTCAACCAGGTGCTCTTTATCCCCATTTCTCTGATAAGTGGGCAGGTGCCTGTTGCGGCAGACAGTATATAGGAGTGGGAAGAGCCCAGGGGATGCTGGGGCCGGGGACTAGCAGGGCTGCGCTGATCAGTCCTGGCCTGCACTCCACACAGGTGCAGACACTCCATGGAGACCTGCTGCAGCACATGGAGAAGAACACGAAGCTGGACATGCAGTTCATCAAAGTGAGCCTGGCCTCCCCACTTTGGTCCCCAGTCTGTCACAGACAGGACCTCCTTCTGCATTTGACCAATGGGCCCACTGAGGCCAGCGCTGGCCAGGTTATACATGTGTCCAGCTGAATCCCCCTGGCCCGTGGCCAGTGCTCTGACCCCTGGACCAGGTGTCTTGGGCTCTTTGAAATGGGGGTCTCGCTCCTCTCTCCACCCCACCCCACCCCAGGACAGCCGCCAGCACTATGAGATCGAGTACCGCCACCGAGCTGCCAACCTAGAAAAGTGCATGTCTGAGTTGTGGCGCATGGAGCGCAAGAGGGACAAGAATGCGCGGGAGATGAAGGTGCAAGGGCTGGAGGTGGATGGGTGAGCGTAGGGAGAGACCAGGCTATGGGAGGGGACCCTTAAGAACCCCTTAGGGCCCCCCACCTAGTACCAGCCCAAGTCCAGGGGTGTGGTGAGCATAGCTGGAGAGGTCAGCTGGCCCGGGTGGGGCAGGCGTCACCCTCAGCCCCGCTTCTTGGCCCCGGCTCTCCAGACCTCCCCTTCAGCCCCAGCATCCCCTCTCCCTCCTGCTTTGCCTAGAAAATTGAGGCCATCGGTCATGAAGCTCATGAACAAGTTGCAAATATGTAAGCAGCAGCCCTCCCAGTCCCTCTGCAGGGGTGTCCTGCCTCCTGGCCAAGGCCGGCCCCTCGTCCAAAGCTCTATCTCCGAGCCCCAGCTCCATGTTCAGCCCTAGTCTCCTTTCCTGGCTCATCTTCCGGCTCATGTCTTCCCTCTTTGAAATCTTCCCTGCCACACAGGGGTTATTTATTTCTCCTCTCATTCACGCTTTCATTGAGCAGACCTCCCCAGGTCCACCCCTGGGCTGGGCCCCGTCCTGTATGCTGGGTGCTGAGTGGTGGCTCAGAAACCAGCCCTGCCCTAAGAAGTGCCCAGGCTGGGAGGGACGCAGAGCCTGGGCATGGGAAGCCCACAAGAGGGCGGGTCCAGGAGCCAGAATGGACTGGGGGCAGCCACCACTGCTTCCAGCCAGAGCCCCTTGCCCCCCAGGAAAGCGTGAACCGGCTGCATGCACAGATGCAGGCCTTTGTGTCCGAGAGCCAGCGGGCAGCCGAGCTGGAGGAGAAGCGGCGCTATCGTTTCCTTGCTGAGAAGCACCTGCTGCTTTCCAACACCTTCCTGCAGTTCTTCGGCCGGGTGAGCTGGGGCCGTGGGGGATGGACACAGAAAGCGGAGCCCTCTCGCCCTTCTCCTCTCCATGAGCATTCCCTCCCACCCTCCCTTCTCCTTCCCTCTTTCCTTCCTCTCTGTGGAAATTTATTTATTCACATTTTAAACCTCTCTCCATCCATTTCTTTGTTTATTCATTTCTTTGTTGATTTGTATAACCATATATTCATTTATTCATTCAAGATTTTGTTTATTCTTGCATTTATTCACTAATTCCTGCATTTATTTATTCATTCACAGATGAGGCATTTACTTATTTGTGCATGCATATGCTTGCCAGTCACAAATTCATTAATCTGTAGGCTTATTCAGTTATTGTCTATTAATTTCATCATATTATTCAAGTCCTGTACTCTTGTTCTCTTCTGTCTGCCAAGCGAGCCAGATTCTCTCATTTCTCCTGGGATTTCTACTGGATTTAGCTGCCATGTTGTTTAGTGCATTTGGATTTATGACTATTATACCTCCTCTGTAAAATGCTGTTTATGTACTTAAAAGTCTCTCTTAATCCAATCCAGTTTGATGCTTTTAATTCCACTTTACCTGATATTAATATCGCTTTTCCTGCTTTCTCTTCTCTTTGTGTTTTCTGTTATTAACACATAGCTGAGACTTGATTTTTGATGTATGACAATCTTTCTAACAGAGGAATTCAGTCTATTCCCATTTAACAAAACAACAGATAGACCTGATTTTATTATTTACAGATAACTTGAGTTAACTGTTTATTTACTTTGTTGTTTCCTCTTTTCCCCCATTCTTGTTCTTATCAGTTTGGTTGAGTTATTATATATTCCTCTTTTCCTTTACTAATTTGGAAATTCTCCTCTTTTACTCTCTTCTCACGATGTCCTCACTCTGTGGCCCTCATAATCACATATGTATTTGTCTATTAATGCCAACTCCACGCACCCACCTCCATGACTCCGTCCATTGCTGTCTGCGCCCTGTAAGATGAGACCTGGAGAAGCATGTTCCTCCTTTCCCTGCTACTCTGAGATGAGGCCTTTGAAAGCGCCTTCTCCTTTCCTTGTCCTCCACCTCTTAGTTTCGCCCAGTTTCCTCACCATGTCTATTTCATTGTTTTCCTATTCTATATTTTGAGCTATTTCTCCCGAGAATCCATGTCAAGCCATGGATTCTATTCTCATGGGACTGTCTTCTCTTTTAGTTCATTTGTTCCATGTTTGAACCTTAAAATGGTGCTTTTTCTGGTGGAGAAGTTCTTTGTTATGCAGTGATATTTTTAAAAAATTTATTAAGCAGTTTTATTGAGATATATTCACATACCATAAAGTCTATCCAAGGCATACAATCAATGGCTTTTAGTATAATCATAATGTTGTGCATTCATCGTCACAAAAAAAATAGAACAATTTCATTACTCCAAAAAGAAAAACCCCACACCCCTTAGCATGCCTTCCTTAGCCCTACATAATGACTAATGAAATTTCATCTTTATACATTGATTTATATTTACACTTTATATAAATGGAATCATACAATATGTTGCACAATATATTTAGTTCATAGTTATGCAATCATACAGTATTTGTCCTTTTGTGTCTGGCTTGCTTCACTCAACATAATGTCCTCCAGTTTCATCCATGTTGTCATATGCTTTATGACTTCATTTCTTCTTACAGCTGCATAATATTCCATCATGTGAATACACCACAGTTTGTTTACCCTTTCATCGGTTGATGGGCACCTGGTTTGTTTCCAACTTTTGGCAATCGTGTATAAGGCCAATATGAACATCGGTGTGCAGATGTCTGTTCGTGTCACTGCTCTCAGTTCTTCTGGGTATGTACCCAGTAGTGGTATTGCAGGGTCACATGGCAAGTCTATATTCAACTTCTTTAGGAACTGCCAAACAGTCCTCCACAGTGGTTGTACCATTCTGCATTCCCACCAACAGTGAGTAAGTGTTCCTATCTCTCCACATCCTCTCCAACACTTGTAATTCTCTGTCTTTTTAATAGTGGCCATTCTGATAGGTGTGAAATGATATCTCATTGTAGCTTTGATTTGCATTTCCCTAATCACTAGTGATGTTGAACATTTTTTCACGTGTTTTTTGGCCATTTGTATTTCTTCTATGGACAAATGTCTATTCAAGTCTTTTGCCCATTTTTTTTAACTGGGTCGTTTGTCTTTTTATCGTAGAGTGGTAACATCTCTTTATATATCACGGATATTAAATCCTTATCAGACATGTGATTTCCAAATATTTTTCCCCATTGAGTCGGCTGCCTTTTCACCTTTTTGACAAAGTCCTGTGAGGTGCAAAAGTGTTTAATTTTGAGGAGGTCCCATTTATCTATTTTTTCTTTTGTTGTTTGTGCTTTGGGTGTAAGGTCCAAAAACCAACACTTACCACAAGGTCTTGAAGATGTTTGCCTACATTTTATTCTAGTAGTTTTATGGTCCTGGCTTTTATATTTAGGTCTTTGATCCATTTTGAGTTGATTTTTGTATAGGGAGTGAGATAGGGGTCATCTCATTGTTTTCGTTATTAGATAACCAGTTCTCCCAGCACCGTTTGTTGAAGAGACTGTTTTGTCCTGTTAACATGGGCTTGGTAGTTTTGTCAAAATTAGTTGACCATAGAGGTGAGGGTTTATTTCTGTATTCTCAACTCTTCCACTGATTGATGTGTCTATCTTTATGCCAGTACCATGCTGTTTTGACCATTGTACCTTTGTAATATGTTTCAAGGTCAGGCAGTGAAATTCCTCCCATGTTGCTCTTCTTTTTTAGAATGCTTTTTGGCTATTTGAGTGCCCTTTCCCTTCCAAATGAATTTGGTAATTGCCTTTTCTATTTCTGTAAAGTAGGCTGTTGGAATTCTGATTGGTATTGCATTGAATCTATAAATCACTTTGGGTAGGATTGACATCTTCACAATATTTAGTCTTCCAATCCATGAACATTGTATTAGTCAGCCAAAGGGGTGCTGAAGCAAAATACCAGAAATCAGTTAGTCTTTTTTTTTTTTTTAATATTTTATTTATTTATTCATCCATCCCCCCCTTCCTGCCTGCGCCCGCTGGGTCAGCCAACCACGCTACACGGGCAGGCCCGCCCCCACCAGGAGGCCCCGGGAACCGAACCCGGAGCCCCCCACACGGCAAACGGGAGCCCCACTGACTGAGCCACAGCCGCTTCCCTCAGTTAGTCTTTATAAAGGGTATTTATTTGAGGTAGAAGTCCACAGTTACCAGGCCATAAAGTGTAAATTTCTTCCCTCACCAAAGTCCATTGCCACATGTTGGAGCAAGACAGCTACTGACGTTTACCAGGGTTTAGGCTTCTTGGGTTCTTCTCTTCCCTGGGCTGCGTTTCTCTCTGGGCTTAGCTCCTCTGTTTCCTCCACAAGGCCAGCTGTAGACTATGGCTTGTCTCTATCACGGGGCCTTCTCTCCTTCCTCATGACCAAGCTCTCTTACTTCCCGGGGCTCCAGCTCAAGACTCCAACACCAAAACTTCTCCCTCTGTCCTTTGCCATTCCTTTTATATTTGATTCCCCCACCCACCAAGGGGTGGGGCTCAAGACCCTACTGACATGGCCCAATCAAAGCCCCAATTATAACTTAATCATACCCAGATGAACAGATCAGTTTACAAGCATAATCCAATATCTATTTTTGGAATTCATAACTTCATCAAACCTAAACTGCTACAAACATGGAATGTCTTTCCATTTGTTTAGGTCTTCATTGATTTCTTTTAGCATTGTTTTGTCGTTTTCTTCATAAAGGTTCTGTACTTTTTTGGTTAAATTGATTCCTAAGTATTTGAGTCTTTTTGTTGCTATTGTAAATGGAATTTTTCCCCCTGATTTCCTCCTCAGATTGTTCAATACTAGTGTACAAAATATTACTGATTTTTGAATGTTGATCCTGCATCCTGCCACTTTGCTAAACTTATTTATTAGTTCAAGTAGCTTTGTCGTAGACATTTCAGAATTTTCTAAATATAGAATCATGTCATCTGCAAATAGAGTTTTACTTCCTCTTTTCCTTTTGAGTGCCTTTTTTTCCCTTGCCTAATTGCGCTAGCTAGAACTTCTAGTACAATGTTGAATAAAAATGGTGACAATGGGCATCCTTGTCTGTTCTTGATCTTAGAGGGAAAGCTTTCAAGCTTTCCCCATTGAGTATAGTGCTGGTGTGGGTTTTTCATATATGCCTTTTATCATACTGAGGAATTTTCCTTCTATTCCTATGTTTTGAAGTGTTTTTTTCAAGAAAGGATGCTGGATTTTGTAGAATGCCTTTCCCGTGTCGATTGAGATGATCATGTGGTTTTTTCCCTTCAGTTTGTTAATGTGGTATATTATGTTGATTGATTTTCTTATGTTGAACCAGCCTTGCATACCAGTAATAAATCCCACTCGGTCGTGATGTATAAGTCTTTTGATATGCTGTTGGATTCAATTTGCAAGTATTTTGTTGAGGATTTTTGCATCTATGTTCATTAGATAGATTGGTCTGTAATTTTCTTTTCTTTTAGTGTCTTTATCTGGCTTTTGGTATTGGGTGATGTTGGCTTCATAAAATATGTTGGGTAATTTTCCCTTCTCTTCAATTTTTCAGAAGAGTTTAAACAGGATTGGTGTTACTTCTTTTTGAAATCCTTGGTAGAATTCACCTGTGAAGCCATCTGGTCCTGGCTTTTCTTTGTTGGGAGACTTTTGATGACAGATTCAATCTCTTTAAAAGTGATTGCTTTGCTAAGTTTTTGTATTTCTTGTAGTGTCGGTGTAAGTTGTACATTTCTAGGAATTTGTTCATTTCATCTAGGTTGTCTAGTTTGTTGGCACACAGTTTCTCATAATATCCTCTAATGATCCTTTTTATTTCTATGGGGTCGGTTGTAACTCCCCCCCTTTCATTTCTGATTGTATTTATTTGCATCTTTTCTCTTTTTTTCTTTGTTAGTCTAGCTAGGGGTTTGTCAATTTTATTGATCTTCTCAAGAACCAGCTCTTGATTTTGTTGATTTTCTCTATCAATTTTCTCTATCAGTTGTTCTCACTTTCATTTATGTCTGCTCTAATCTTTATTATTTCTTTCCTTCTGTGTGCTCTAGGATTGATTTGCTGTTCTTTTTCTAGTTTCTCTAGTTGTTCAGTTAAATCTTTGTGTTTAGCTCTTTCTTCTTTTTTCATATAGGCATGTAGGACTATAAATTTCCCTCTCCAGACAGCCTTAGCTGTATCCCATAAGTTTTGATACATTGTGTTCTCATTTTCATGTGTCTCAATATATTTACTGATTTCACTTCTGATTTCTTCTTTGACCCACTGATTATTTAAGAGTGTGGTGTTTAGCCTCCACGCATTTGCGAATTTACTTTTTTCCTGTCTATTATTGATTTCCAGTTTCATTCCATTATAATCTCAGAAGGTGCTTTGTATAATTTCAGTCTTTTTATATTTATTGAGAGCCACATTGTGCCCTAACATGTGGTCTATCCTGGAGAAAGATCCATGGGCACTTGAGAAGAATGTATAATCCACTGAGTTTGGATGCAGTGTTCTGTATATGTCTGTTAGGTCTAACTTGTTTATCATATTGTTCAAGTTCTCTGTTTCCTTGTTGATCTTCTGTCTAGTTGTTCTATCTAATGATGTGAGTATTGTGTTGAAGTCTCCAACAATCATTGTAGAGATGTCTGTTTCTCCCTTCAGTTTGCCAGAGTTTGTCTCATATATTTTGGAGCACCCTGGTTAGGTACATAGATATTTATGACTGTTATATCTTACTGGTGGATTTTCCCTTTTATCAATATATAATGGCCTTCTGTATCTCTTATAACTTTTTTTGCATTTAAAGTCTGTTTTGTCTGATATTAGTATAGCTTACCCTGCTCTTTTTTGGTTACTATTTGCGCAGAGTATCTTTTTCCAACTTTTCACTTTCAGCTGGTTTGTATCCCTGGGTCTAAGGTGAGTCTCTTGCAGACAGCGTATGGATGGCTCATGTTTTTATATCCATTCTGTCAGCCTGTATCTTTTGATTGGGAGTTTAATCCATTCACATTCAATGATATTAATGTAAATGCATTATTTACTTCCACCATTTTATTCTTTGGTTTTCATATGTAATATCTTATTTTCATCTGTCTTTTTACTCTTTTGGTCATCCTTTCTGCTATACTTCCTTCTATACTCTCCTCTAGGCCTCTTTCTCCAGTCTTTTTCTTTTAGGCTCTAAGGCTTCCTTTAATATTTCCTGCAAAGGTGGATTCTTTTTTAGGAACTCTCTTAGTTTCTGTTTGTTTGTGAATATTTTATACTCTCCTTTTTATTTGAAGGACAATTTTGGTGGATGAAGAATTCTCGGCTGGCAGTTTTTCTCTTTTAGTATCCTAATTGTATCATACCACTGTCTTCTCACCTCCATGGGTTCTGATGAAAAATCCATGCTAAGTCTTACTGGTGTCCCTTGTATGTGACAGTTAGCATCTCCCTTGCTGCTCTCAGAATTTTCTTTCTCTTTGACATTTGACATTCTGCGTAGTATGAGTCTTGGCATTAGGTCTGTTCGGATTTATTCTGATTGGGGTATGGTGTGCTTCTTGGACATGTAAATTCATTTCTTTCATGACAGTTGGTAAATTTTCAGCTATTATTTACTCAAATACTCTTTCTGCCCCTTTTCCCTTCTCTTCTGCTTCTGGAACTCCCATGACATGTATGTTCTTGCATTTCATGTTGTCATTCAATTCTCTGAGCCCCTGCTCATTTTTTCCCCATTCTTTTCTCTCTCTGTTCTTTTCTCTCTTCAATTTCAGCTGTTCTGTCTTCTGTATCACTTATTCTTTCTTCTCTCATTTCGAATCTGCTATTGTGTGCCTCTAATGTGTTTTTTATCTCACCTATTGTGTCTTTCATTCCCATGAGCTCTGTTCCTTTTCTTTTCAGGATTTCAGATTCTTCTTTGTGCTCGCTCAATGTCTTCTTGATGTTTCTTTAGCCATATTGTCTTTCAACTCATTAATTTGATTTTGGAAATTTGTGTGTATTTTGTTAATTGGTTCTCTCAAATCCTGTGTCTCTTCTGGGGATTTGATATATTCCTTTTCTTGGGCCATGTCTTCCATTTTCTTAGTGTGGTTGTAATTTTTTGCTGATGTCTAGGTATCTGATTAGGATGCAGTTTACTCAGATGCTCAATTTCTTTCTCTTTCATAGGGATTTAGTGGCGGGAGGCTGTATGTTACTGCTGCTCTTTGGTTCTTGATTCAACCTGGATCATTAGGATTGTCTTTGTTAGTCGCTCAAAACTGGGCTCTGGAACCAGTAATGGGTTGCAGACAAGCTTCCTAGGGCCTTGGGGAGGGAGGCTATAAAGGCTGGAAAAAGCCTCTCTTACTTATTTACTTAAATTTTCTCACATGCATTTCCTTGGTCTGCCAGCAGATGGCGCTCTTTGACAGCCCTCAGTTCAATGCCTGGTCAGAGTGTGTGTGAGTTTTGCTGTCACAATTCCCCTCCTTTGTCCCTCTCTCTTCTGGGCAGTGTCCAGCTTTCACCTGGTGTCCTAAACCCTAGAAGATCTTTTTCTAGGCCCTTTCAGTCTGTCCTCTAGCTATTTTTCTGGAGGAGAAGAGAGTCTTATGTTTTTCTAGTCTGCCATCTTCCCAGAAGTCTCTCATCGCAGTGAGTGCTTTTTCATGTTTTCTTTAAGCTTGCCATGTCCTTCTCCCAGCTGGTGGGGTTGGTCTGCTAGGTTCTCCTTTCTGGCTCCCGGGTCCTCTCTAGGTGCCTTGTTTCCTTCCTTTGCCTCTTCATGGTCTTGTTCTCTCTCTGGGTTGAGTTGAGTTGTGAGGGACTCAGGCAGTGGGGCTAGCAAATGTGGAGGTGGGGGAGTGGAGCAACCTCTACCCCAGTGGGCTGCCTTGTTTAACTGTCCGGAAGCCAGCCCTCTGCTGTGGTCCAGGGAGGATCTCACTCTTGCCCAGGCCTCCCTGTTGCAGCCTCAGAGATGAGATTAATATAGCAGAGAACTGCTGCAGACAGGGCTGCTCGAGCAGGTTGTACAGGGTGGGCACTGCACAATGGTGCCTGGTTGAGAGTGGAAGCTGAAATCCAGTCTGCACTCTGCCCTCCAAGCTGAACACACTGGTGCAGACTGTGATTGCCTGGAGGAAGAGCACTTTTTACTTTTCACAACGACACCATCCCCTCACCAAATGTGTGCCCACTGGACTGTGTCCACCTGGAAGGGGCTAAAATCTCACAATCAACCTCTGGGCATGCTGAGTTGCTGCCTGGCTGTTCACCCCCTCTGAAGAGGAGGCAGATGGGATCTGAAGGAAGGGAGGTCAGGGACATTGGGGTGACCATCTTCCCACCATTCACCCACAAATTTAAGGCTCTGTCCCTGCATATTTCCACTGTCATTTGTTCATTCATTCAATTATTCAGCAAATATTTTTGAGCCTGGAGGACGTGCCAGTCCTGGCTCTGTTTTGTAGCTGAGAGAGAGTGGGCCCCTGAGGCTCCTGTTGGCCTCACTCTGAGCCCCAGCAGGGCCCAGTCTGCCCCCAATTTCCCCTTTCCTTTCCTCAGCAGACCCCTTCAGCCTCAGCTCCCATCCCCAGCACACTACTCTTTCCATCGCTTCCTATTTCTTTGGCTTCTTCTGTTTCCCAGCCGCCTCTGCCCTGGCTTCAAATTCTAGGCCTACCATTTTCTAGCCACATGACACAGAACAAATGATTTCATTTCTCTAGACATCACTTCCTTACCTCTAAAGTGGGGGAAATTATCCCCACCTCACAAAGTCCATGCAAGATGGAGCCTGGCATAAGAAGGAGCCCAATAAAACTTGGTTTTTCACCCCCTGCCCTGTCCCTCCAAACGTGGAAACAAACACTGCTATTCAGGAAGGCTGGCTGTGCTGTCAGGGCTCCCAACAGCCAGGAGCAGCCTCCTGCCTCCCCCAGCGCAGGGTTCTTGGCCCTGCCAGGCCCTTCCCTAAGTCTCTTACCTGAGTCCAGGAACTCTCGGGTGCTGGGCAGAGGTGGGGGAGATGGCCCTGATCCCTGATCTGGGCTCAGGCTGACAATCCCCCAAACACCACCCCCAGTCTCAGGCCCCAGGCTCAGCCTTCTTTCATCCTCCAGGGAGGAATATATATATATATATATTTTAGGAATATATTTTTAACCACTTTATTGAGCTAGAATTCACATACCATACATTTCACCCAATCAAAATGTACAGTTCAGTGGGTTTTAGTATATGCACAGACTTGTACAAACATCACCACAATCAATTTTGGTTTTGTTGTTTTATTTATTTGTCTTACTTACTACAATCAATTTTTGAACATTTTCATTACCTCATAAAGAAACTTACTCCTTAGTCATCATCCTCCAAGCCCCCATCACCCCCAGACCCTGGCAACCACTAATCTACTTTCTGTCTATAGGTTTGCCTATTCTGGACATTTCGGATAAATGGAATACTACAATATGTGGTCCTTTGTGACTAGCTTCTTTTACTTAGCAGAGTTTTCAAGGTTCATCCATATCATAATATGTATCAGAGCTTCATTCCTTTTTACTACCAAATATTCCTTTATATGGATAGACCAAATTTTGTTTATCTGTTCATCAGTTGAGAGACATTAAGGTTGTTTTGACTTCTTGGCTATTATGAATAATACTGCTATGAACATTCTGTTACAAATTTCTAGGTGCACGTATGCTTTTTTTTTTTTTTTTTAAGATTTTTTTATTTATTCCCGCCCCACCCCCACCCCCGACACTCACTCTCTGCTTTCTGTGTCCATTTGCTGTGCATTCTTCTGTGTCTGTTTGTCTTCTCGTCTTCTCTTTAGGAGGCACCAGGAACCGATCCTGGGAACTTCTGTCGTGAGAGAGGCACTCAATCACTTGAGCCACCTCAGCTCCCTGGCTTGTTGTGTCTCTCATTATCTTTTCCTGTGTCTCTTTTTTGTTGCGTCATCTTGGTGCACCAGCTCTCTGTGCGGGCCAGCTCTCCACACAGGCCACCTCTCCGTGCAGACCAGCTTGCCTTCACCAGGAGGCCCTGGGAACCGAACCCAGGACCCCCCATATGGTAGACAGGAGCCCAATCGCTTGAGCCACATACACTTCCCTCTAGGTGCACATATGCTTTTTTTCCTCTTGGGTATATACCTAGGAGCGGAATTGCTGTGTCACTCTATGTTTAACTGAGGAACTGCCAAACTGTTGTCCAAAGCTGCTGTGCCATTTCACAGTCCCACAAGCAGTTCCAGCTGAAATGAGGGTTCCAATTTCTCCACATCCTCACCAACACTTATTATCTACCTTTTGGATTATAGTCATCCTAGAAGGTATAACTTCTCACTGTAGTTTTGATTTGCATTTCCCTGTTGACTAATGATGTTGAGTACCTTTTCATGGGTTTATTGGCTCTCTCTATAGTCTTTGGAAGGAAATTCCTTTTTGTCTGTGTCCTGAAAAGTCAATCTCCAACAGTAGGTGAGGTTGGCATTTTTTTCATGATTTAGACTCATTTTATTTTCCTCTGACTTGTCTGTGTCTTTCACTATTTTTCTTATTGATTTTTTGGTAGGGTCTCTATATGGTACTAAAATTAGCCCTTTCTTGGTGATAAGTTGCATTTCCACCAGTTTGTCATTTGTCATTTGACTTTGCTTATGGTACGTTTTGCCATTTTAAAAAAATCATTTTTATTTAGTCAAATATATCAATTTTTTGTATAGCTTATGGGTATTACTAGAAAGGCCTTTCCCACTCCATGAATGTTTTAAAAAAATTCTCCCAGGGTCTCCTCTGTGGTTTTGAAACCCTGTACAGTGTACCTTCCCTATCACTGGTGGAACTGCCTGGGATGAGCATGGCTGAGGGAAGCCAGTGATGACGTGGCCATGAGCCCTGTGCAGGCCGGGGTTCGGAGCTGTGGTCATTCTTCCCAGACTTCTGTGTCCTGGCCACGGCTCTCCATTGAATGTTCTCAAATTGGACAAAGTCCCTCTTAAAATGTGGTCCGCAGAACCTAATGACCTCACTTGGCCTACTGCTTGTGAGACAAGTGCACAGATGCCTTTAGTTTTGTCACTGTGTTATTCTGCTGATTAGTTACTGCAGGGATGAGCTGGATGTGAGACTCTGGGCCTCTATTATTGCTACCTGTCTTAGTTTGCCAGGGCTGCTAGAACAAAGACAGGAATTGATTATCTCACAATTTGGAGGCTAGAAGACCCAAATCAAGGTGTTAGCAGGACCCCACTTTCTCTGAAATCTGTATTGGTCTGACAGTGGCTTGCCAGCAATCCATAACTCAAGTTCTGCCTCCGTCCCATGGCCGGCTGTCTTCCTGCCTTTCTCCTATCTCCCACTGTGTCCAAATTTCCTCTGCTTATAAGGGCTCCAGCCGTATTGGATTAAGGCCCACCCTGGTTTTGTTTGTTCTCACTTTAACCAATGACATCTTCAGAGACACTAGTTACAAATGGGTTCATGTCCACACGACCAGGTTAGGACTTGAACATGACTTTATGGGAGCCACGGCTCAATCCATCACACTTCCTGAGATATCTATGACGTTTTTAGCAGCTGGGCCAGACTGAAGGAAGAAATCACTGAAAGGGGCAGTCACAGGAGGCTTCTTCAAAGACAAACTAGTTCTTACTGACTGTGGCACCCTGAGCCAGTCACTTAACTTCTCTGACTCTCAGTGTCCTTTTCAGTAAAGTATAGGTAATAATAATACCTACCTCCCACGGCTGTTGTGAGAACCAAATAGGAAAATGTAGGTAAAGCATTTAACACAGGACCTGACTCGGAGTAAGTGAGCGATAAGAAGAAATTTATTATTCCTAAGGTGACAGATTTGTGGTAGGCCTTGGGGAGGAGGTTTGGATGGAAAAGGGAAAAGCCTTTATAGCTGGAGAACATAGCAGGTCCAACATGTAAATCCCCTCTCCTCAAGATGGTGTGGACTATGTGGTCAGCTGCTGAGTTTCCTGTCCTTGAAATCATTCAAGCAGAGGTAAATGCCCATGTGTGGAAGATACTAGAAAAGAGACACTTAGGTAGACTGTAAAACTGTATTTGAAAGTTCTCTTTTAGAAAACTAATTCAAACTGACTTAAACAGAAAAGGCATTTATTACTTTAGTTACTGTGAAGTTCAAGGGTTTCAGGTGTATCTAGATCCAGGAGCACAAAAGATATTGTCAGAAATGTGTCATGCTGTTTCTTAGCTTTAGTCTCCTGTGTTGGCGTCACTCTACCTACCTATGTGGGTGAAAAAGGTGTGTTTTTCCAGATAGTTCCAGGGTAAGTCCTGGGATTGGATTCTCTGGTCATAGTTTTCAGATAAGTACCATCCCTGAACATGACTGGAGCCAGGACGATGGAGAGTCTGGAGTGGCCAGGCCTGGGTTCTACCCCTGCCCCTGGAGCTGGGCAGCCAGGACAACGCCAAAGCACCTGGGGCTGAGAGAGGGGCATGGTGGACACTGCGCATTCCACAGCAGCCTGTCGGCTCTTTGTAGCTGGAAAATTCGTTCATCCCGAGCTTGCAGGGCCCAAATCTCCGGGTCTAGGAAGCCATTTGAGGGTCCCCAGGATTCTGGGAGCTGCTCAGCTCTGCCTGACGCCTGTGCCCCACCCTGGCCAGGCCCGGGGGACGCTCCAGAACCGCGTACTGCTGTGGAAGGAGCAGTCGGAGGCGAGCCGCAGCTCCTCGCGCGCCCACTCCCCGGGCCTCCTGGGCCCCGTGCTGGGGCCGCCCTACCCCTCGGGCCGCCTGACGCCCACCCGCCTGGACATGGTGAGGCTCTGGGCGCCCCCACCGCCATTCGCGGCCGCGCCGCCCCCCGCCTTCCCCGCGGGGGCCTGGGGCCTGAGGGCCCCCACCTGGAGCCTGCGGCCCCCCACGGCCTCGTTCTACCGAGCGCCCCTCGGGCCGCCCTCCCGCCCCGGCGCGGCCTCGGCGCCCCCATGCTGGCTGGGCCACAGGCCGCAGAACCCCTACACCGACGCCTGGGACTGGGGGTGGGGGCTGGGCTAGGGCGCCGCGCCCCGCCCCTGCCCGCCGCACCCTCCCCTGCCCGTCTCCCCTCGCAGCCCCAGAGGCCTATGGGAGAGCTCAGCTCCCCCCGCAGCCTGCACGGCCCGGGCTCCTACGGCCCCGAGCCCGCCGAGGCGAGGTCCGCGTCCCAGCTGGAGCCTGACCGCAGGTCCCTGCCCAGGACGCCGTCGGCCTGTGAGTGCCCCGCGGGCCCGGGTGCGGAGGGAGGCCGGAGACTCAGGCTGGGGACCGGCGGGCCGGGAAGAGGAGCCGCGGTGGCGCCGCAGCAGTGGCAGGAGGGCAGCATGAGGGAGGCCTCTGCACCCACGTGCCGCTGCGCTCTCCCGTCCCCCCACCCCGGCAGCCTCGCTCTACCCCAGCAGCACCCAGCGCTCACGCGCCAACTCCTTCGGCGAGCGGCCGGGCGGCGGCGGCGGCGCCACGAAAGTCCGCGCCCTGGTCTCGCACTCGGAGGGCGCCAACCACACGCTGCTGCGCTTCTCGGCTGGGGACGTCGTCGAGGTGCTGGTGCCCGAGGCCCAGAATGGCTGGCTCTACGGCAAGCTGGAGGGCTCATCCGCGTGAGTGGGCGCCTCGGGGTGCAAGGTGGGGGGTGGGAGGAGTCCCCGGGAGTCCTGGACTCTGGCCCCGACTGAGCTCCCCCGGCCTTCCCCTGGGGCCTTCGATAGCTGTCCTTTGCCCAGCCTGTTTCCTCATGCAG
Organism: Tolypeutes matacus; assembly: GCA_026826555.1. Taxonomy (NCBI): domain Eukaryota; kingdom Metazoa; phylum Chordata; class Mammalia; order Cingulata; family Chlamyphoridae; genus Tolypeutes; species Tolypeutes matacus. The sequence goes on along the minus strand of JAKSZT010054301.1, from coordinate 1,219,833 downwards.
CCAGTGGGGTTGGAAGAGTCACCTTGCCAAGTTCAGGGTGGTGGGGGGGGGGCCACGGTACAGAAACCCTATTCCTTGATCACCTACTGTGCACCAGGCACTGTGAGGGAGGGGCAGCTCTGCCTGGGGCCTGAGAGGATCAGCCTGAGGAGTGGGGATATGATTGGGGATGGGGGGAGGGGGTTCCTGGGAGCAAGGAGCAGAGGCGGGGCTGGGACCTCAGAGGCTAAGATGTGCCCACCTCCTTGCAGTCACGTTCACGGGAAACCCCTAAAGAACCTAAACTGGGGCTGGAGGGGAAATAGGGAATATGGCAAGCTTGGAGGAGAGCAGGCGTTGGCAGCCAACAAAAAGGGAGAGTGTAGGAATCACCCTTTCCGCAGGGAAAAAAGGGGGAAGGTGGGAGCTTGCTGGGTCAGGGCTGTGAACCTTCCCCCAGGATTTAAGGGCAGGGGAGCAGGTGGTGCTCGCGCCTACTCATGCCTCAGGAGGGAGGGGATGAGTGAGGGAAATTTCAGGGGCCCGAATGCATGAATGCAGAGTTGGAGGAATCGGCGGCTGCACGTGCAGGCCTGTGGCTGAACCTCTAGTCACCTAGGTTAGTGGATGGTGGATGGGGGGTGAGGGGGTGCTTGTGCATGTGAGTGGAGGAGCAGGTGGAGGCATGAGTGTGGGGTGCAGGCAGAGACGACTGGGGAGGTACGCCAGTGGGCCAGTGGGTGGGTGAGTAGGAGGATGGATGGATTATGGGTGTGCCATGGGTGGCTGCCTGGGTGGACGATGGATGGGTGAGTGAATGGATGCTGTGTGGTGGGTTCCGAGTTAGGTGCACAGGTGTGTGGATAGATGGGTGGATGGGCAGGTGACCACATGGATTGTGAGTGGAAGGGTGGTGGGTAGAGATGACTGAGAACCCAATGGCGGAAGCACCCACCTCGGGAGTACCCGCTTTGCAGAAGGCAGCATGGCGCTGCCCAGAAGTCCCTGTGACAGGTGTAGAGCAAGTTTCCTGGGGATCTGATCATGAAACGTCCTAAAAAAACAAAACATAAAACAAAAAAAAAACAAAACCTCCTGATCTCAAACCACGTTCTGGAAGCACCATGATTCTTTCCATGGGTTCTAGGTTAGGAAAAATGATGCCAAGCATTAGGTCAGTAGGAACTTTATGGTGAAAACGGAAATAAAACTTGCTGAAGTGGTTTGAGCCTGTCAGTTGAGTTGAAATAGTTTCCGTGACCTTTAGGTGAAGACGTTGGTGGAGCTGTTGGGAGAACATTTTCCCGGTGCTCTGCAAGAACCTGATGGGTTCTAGGGTCTGAGAAGTTTAAGGAATATTAGTTGTGGTGCCTTTCTGCCCCCAAACCCGGCCACTCCAAAGGTGCAGTAAGGAGCCTCCAGTCCCCACAAAGACTCCAAGACAGGAGTGGAGTGCTGTGGGGCAGTGGTGGATGGGGCTGCCTGAGCCAGAGGGCTGGGGTGGAGGGAAGCAGCTGGGCAGCCCTGGAAAGAGCACTGGATTTGGAGTCAGGAACTGACCTGGGCTGCCACCCCCAGTGCCCTTAGCTTACTGCCTTGTGATCACCTATTGGCGGTTCTGTCTCCTCACCAGTCTGGGAGCTTTTGGGGGTCAGGGACTGTGTCTCGCTCACTGTGTGCCTGGCAGTGAGGCAGTGAGTCCTGGTCACTACCTGTCCTTCTTGGACCTCCTGGTCCTCCTCCCCAGGGTGCCAACCTGAGGTTGGACAGTTGGATTAGGGCAGACTGCGAGGAATGCCGGGGAGATCCAATGAGTTAATATCCACAAAGCCCTCTGGGCCAGGCCTGGCACCAGCAGTGCTCAGTACTTGTGTGCTCCTGGCAGGACTGTTATTTTGAGCATCGTTTGGGGGCGTTGCTAAGGGACCCTCTGCTTCCACCTTGCAGGAGTGGCTGGTTCCCTGAGGCCTATGTGAAGCCTTTGGAGGAGGTGCCCTTGAACCCCGTGACTTCCATGACCCCTATTACCCCTAAGAATGAGCTACCTTCCAGGTACCTGGATGGTCAGGGGTGGGGGAGGGACAGGGTGGGGGTGGGTCCCTACCATGGGAGGCTTCTGTGGGTTGCCGTCCTGTGTGGGCCCGGCCCCCTTCAGTCCCTGGAGAATCCATCTATTTGGAAAGGTCATTGTGTCCATGTCTTTGCCTCCTCTAGGGTTACTCTCAAGCCAACAGTCTCCTTTCATCCAGGTGCAGGGGAGGAGGCTGCTGGGTGTCTTGACCTATCTTCCCTCCCCTCCTTTCTTGGGGCTCAGGTCCTACCCACTCCGTGGTACCCACAGCCTTGATGACCTCCTGGACCAGTCAGGCAGCTCCACGGCCCCCTCGGAGTACTGGGAGGGCCAGTCCCGCTCCCGCACCCCAAGCCGGGTCCCAAGCCGCGCCCCCAGCCCTGCACCGACACCCTTGCCTGGCAGCCGCCGAAGCAGCATGGGCAGCATGGGGGTGGCCAGTGATGTCAAGGTGAGCCACCCCAGCCTGTCCCTATCCCTGGGGTTGTCCAACGGGCAGGGGGACAAGAGGCTGGCTGCTGGGCAGGGGCCCTCCCACCCTGGCCTCAGCCTGCCCATCTGTGCAGGGACCCGTGGCACGGGGCTCTAAGTCTGAGGCAGAGGTGGGGGGAGGGGAAGCATTCGTCTCAGGAACTGGGCCCAGGTGTCCCACTGGGAGCACTGGAAAAGGCCTTCCCTCGCTGGGGAGGCAGGCTCAGGGCCCTGGTCAGCACATGGGCACCTCCCTGTAGGCCACCCCAATCCTGTTCTTGGGAGTGGTTAGCCTGAAATGTGGGGCCTTTGTCCAGAGGCTTGTCCAATGTGAAACCCACAGAGTTCTGGGCTGCAGAGTACTAGCCCTCCTTTCCCAGACGTGGGGCCCTGCAGGGGTTCTCAGGTCCAGGCCTCTGCCCTCCCAGAAAGGGGAGAGAGATGGGGGGCAGGAGCTGGTTTGCCCTCTCCCACCAAACCCGGCCCCTCCTCTACCCCCACTGCAGAAACTCATGTCCTGGGAGCAGCAACCCCCGGAGCTCTTCCCTCGGTGAGTCCCCGCACAGGGCCAGGGTTGGCAGGCTCGGGAGGGCTTGGGGAGGCGAGGCGGGGAAGACAGCTGGCTCAGTTGCCCACCTGCCCTCCCGAGGCCCATGGTCAGGTGGGGACCCCTCTCACCCCAGCCTCCCCCACCCCACCAGGGGCACGAATCCCTTTGCCACCGTGAAGCTGCGTCCCACCATCACCAATGACCGCTCGGCACCCCTCATCCGCTGAGGCGCCTTCCCTCGTCAGGGGTCTGAGGTTGAACCTCCTCCAGCACCTGCTTAGGGGCCGCCCCAGAGCTGGCTGTGGCAGCAGCAGCAGCAGCAGCAGCAGATCCAAAAGGCCGGCCCTGGTGGGGAGCTGCCAAACGGGGCTGGCCTGGGGCCTGCCAAGTCAAGCAGGCAGAATTGGGGGGCAGAACAATTTCTTCCCTTCCCGGGGCCCCAGGACTCTCCCTGGGGGGCCTACCTCTTGCCCCCCAACCTCTTTCCCCCTTCCCTGCCCCCATGGGAAGGAGCCCCTTGCCCCCACCCCCGCGTCCCTGTTTAACTTTTGTAAATGGTGAGAAATAAAGGAAGTGGACCTGGCAGCAGGAATGCTGGTGACTGATTTGGGGTGGGGGTTGGTGTTGGAGGCCCCCACTGGTGAATGGAGTCCAGGGGGTCTTGAAGGTCACTGGCCGTTCCCTGGGAGGCCTGATCCCTCGCAGCCTTTCACTTCCCTCATTTTGCCCTAAAGTCCTAAAGTCCTACCCCCTCTCCCTCTTCCAAGCTCCAGGACCACCAGTGATGCCCTCAGGCAGCTGGGGACACAAGTTCTGGGCCTCCATTAGCCTTGTCCAGGGAGAAGCCTCAGGGGCCTCTTGGAATGTGGCCTGGGGTGGAGGTGGGCAAGGAGTCCAGATTAGGGTTGGTGGGATCCCTCCACGCTGGGCCGAGGGCCCCAACACCCAACTAGGACCCCAGCAGGACTGCGTGTCCTCCACCTGAGGCTGCAGGAGGTGGACTGGGCCGCCTCCTCTCTCCCTGGACGGGGCAGGGGACAGGGACCCTGCCATGGGGGCCCAGCCTGGCTGTGCCCAGTCGGCTGCCTTGTCCCTTCTTGCCTCCTGGACAAAGCCTCTTAGCAGGGGTGGGGTGGGAGAACAGTCTCTGCCCCAGACGTGGGGAGCCATGTGATCCGGCTGGTGGGAAGTCCAGGAGTCAAGTCTGAGCTGAGCCCCCATCAGGATAAGAGCTGGGGGGGGGGCGTCCCCGCCAGCCACAGATGAGAGGCTGAGCACCCTCACCCACTGGACAGGCTCAGGTGAGTGGGGCATCCCCAAGTTCAAGGGCAGATGGGAGGGCGACAGAAAGCAGAGGCTGGGCCTGGGTGGGGGAAGGGAGCACAGAGTCCCAGACACTCGCCTGGGCCTCTGCATTGCGACTCCGTTGCTGAGGGAGGGAAGGGGGCTGGCCAGGAAGCCCCCATCTCGCTCTGCTCCGGGCGGGGCCATCTCGCCTCTGGCCCGTGGGCCCCTTGGGGGAGCTCCAGGAGCCTGCAGAGCCCTTCTCTGCCTGTGAAGGGCTGGGGGCTACCAGAGGCTGGGCAGGTCTCTCCCAGGGCCCCCTCAAAGGTCCCCTCTCTGGAAATCCCTGCTGGTCAGATCAGTCCAGGTCTGGGGGTGACCAGTCACCCATTTTACGGGTGGGAAGCTAGCTCGGGGGGGGGGGGGTGAGGGCTTGTGCGAGCCACAGAGCAAGTCCATGGCCGAGCGGGGTGAGCTGGCTTCCGAGACAAGACTCACGCTCTCGTGTTGGATGGTTTTCTCTTCCGAGAGCTCTAACGACAATAGTCGCCCTGATCATTGAGAAAAATTAGGAACATACAACACTGAGGAAGGACATAAACTGCACCCAGAAAGGCCGGTTGCGCGGCTGGCGCCTGTCCGTCGGGTGTGTGTTCCGTGTGTCCAGAGATCTGCCCTGCCCGGCTCAGCCCCGCTCGCCCTCTCCTGCTGTCTGCTGTCGTTAGGGCCCGAGGGGGAAGAAGAGCCCTCCAGAGGGGGCCTCCCTGAAGTCAAGTCCCAGGTGGGCGACTTGCAGGCGCCCCTTGAAGGAGGTGATTTTGGGTGCAGCTTCTACCTCAGGTTCCCCTCCCGGCTCTATACCCGGGTGGAAAGCCCCGTACCTCCGTTTCCCCAACCTGGGCCTCTGCGGTTCCTTCTGCACTGTAACGCCCCGCCCTCCCCCCAGCAGAGGCAGCAGCAATGGATGCTGGTCCACCCCGGTGGGATGCGGGACCCTCGATGGCGCCTGCTTCGTGGTCACTGGCTTCGCCTACGGCTCCCCCAAGGCCGTGAGCTGTCTTCTGCACGCTCAGGCGTGACTTCAGCGCCGGCTATGGAGACAGCCCGGGTGTCCTCCATCACGCTGGCCGGTCAGCGTCCCCTCCCAGTCCCCTTCCCGCAGCCCCACTAGGGGCCCAGCATCAGGCACCAGGAGGCACCGGCCTGCGAGCACTGTCCCCACCCCTGACCTTGGAGCCGTCAGGGAAAGGCCCTCCCTCTGTGGAAACCCTGGCACCAGGAGGGAGGGCAGGGAGGGGAGGGCTGGAGGTGGGCGCCACCAGAGGGGGAGCCAGCGGCTTGGCCAGCAGGCAGGGCCTTCCCATTCCTGCCCCACAGACCCGCCGCTCGCTCTGCAGGTGAGGAGGCAGCTAAAGAAGCATGCCCCCTGCCTGCATCCCAGCCACCTGGGGGCGGAGCTGTGGCCTTCTCAGCCTGCCCCCCACCCCTCCTTCTGTTTTGGGCTCGGGGTTCACACAAGGGGGGCGGCTGGAGGTCTCTGGAACAGGACACATCCCTCCCCTGTGCCACACAAGCCACTGTCTCCTTAGTCTGTCCAGTGAGCTATGTGACGTTGGTCAACCCCTGTCCTCTCCAGGTCCCTGAACAGGGAGTGATCTTATCCCTTCAAGGCCACCATCCAGGAATGGGGGGTGCAAAGCCTGCAGCACGAGGCGCACAGGAGAGGAGATTGGTCCAGCCTGGGTGGTGGGCCTGTCCTGGCGGCCTTCTGTCCAGTATTCCTGTCACCCGCCTTGGCTGCTGCCCCGTGATGCTGGTGGGTGGGCTGTTGGCATCCGCGGGCATGGTCCTTGGGCATGGTCCTGGGCTCCTTTGCCACACGCCTCCTGGAGCTGTACCTGACGACTGGGGTGCTCACAGGTGAGGGCGCCCACCCCTCTCCTCCCCTGCCCCGTAGTCTTGGCACGAGATTTTCTGTCCTCAGTTTCCCCAGGAGGGGCTGTTCTTGACGTTCCTGCGCTCAGTTTCCCGGAGAAACTCGCCCCTCGCTGCTGCGGAGGGCCGGGAAGGGGGCCGTCGGGGAGCCCGGCGCAGCGCCGCCTCCCGCAGGCCCGGGCCTGGCCCTCCACTTGCAGCCGTCGCCCATCGAGCTGGGGCTGTTCCTGGGGCGGCGGCGGGCATCGCCGTGTTCCTGTTGGCGTTGTCGCCGCTCGGCCAGGGGCTGCTCGAGAGCTTCGGCCGGCGCGGCGGCCTCCTGCTGCGCTGCTGCGCGGGGGGCGCTCCTGGGGAGGCGCCGAGGGGTCGCGGCGGGCTGCGCCTGCGCCAGGCGCCCCCTGGCGGCCCGACCCACCCGCGCCTGCGGGACCCGGCGGCGTACGCGGCCACCAAGCTCCTGATGGCGCTCGGCCCTTCGTGCCCGCCAGCCTGCTGGGCAACCAGGCCAAGGACGCGGGCGCGCCCGCCGCCGCCTTCCTGCTGTCCACCGTGGGCTTCGCGGACTTCGTGGCGCGGCCGGCGTGCCGCGGGGGGCTGGCGTCCCTGCCTCTCAGTGTGGCCCTGCTGGCCAAGGGGCTCGCGGGCCCGGGCAGCGCGCGCTCCCTGGGCGCCCTCGGCGTCTCCTGCGCGTGGTGGGCGCGCGGGTGCTGTTCGTCGAGGCGGGGCCGGGGGCGGGGCCCAGGGGCCCTTGTCTAGGGAAAGGTCCCAGCCCCACGCCGGACGGTGCGAAAGGGACCCGCCGCGGTGAGGGGAGCCCCCCGTGGCCAGTTAGCTCACTCCCCCCACGCCAGGTGGAGGAGCGGAAAGGCAGGACCGGTGTCCAGAAGAAACCAGCACTGATAGCTGGCCCCTCCATCCTCCCAGGCAGGCCTTACAAGGGCCTTGTGAAGCCAGCTGCTTATTCTCTTTTTGCACATGGAGAAACTGAGGCACAGAGGCTTCATGCAAGTTGCGGTCCCAGAATTATAACCGAAAACTGCCTAATGGTAAACGCCCTCACCTTTAAACACTGCGTCTGGAGGCTAACTCTCCCCAGCAGGGAACGGGGACAGGGATAGGGACACTGTCTTTGAAGACTCAGCCCTGGGCCAAGAGCAGAGTGGGGGTGTCAGCCGGGGGAAAGGGAGAGCAGGAGTCATCACCTCCCTCGGGCACTGGGAACGGGGTGAGGGAGGGCCTCCTGCTGGGGCCTGCATGAGGACAGCCTGGCAGGGCCCCACGAGGGCACAGCAGGAACAGAGACGGGGTGTGTTTGGGATGCTGTCCCATACAGATGAGGCAGGAACTAAGACTGGAAAGGCGCGGTGGAGAGAGCGCCGGGGTCGGGTTTCATGACGGAGCTGGGACGCAGGCCACACGGTCTCCAGAGATGGGGTGAGCCGCCCGGCCTTTCTCCAGGGCTGAGCTGGCCGAGTTTGCCCTCATCGAGCTGTGTTAATTCAGCCGACCCGGCTGAGAGCAGCACAGTCCCTGAGCCAGCGTGTGGACGGCCCCCAAGCCCACCAGCAAAAGCCAGAACGCAGCCCTCATTCCCTCCGCTCTCAGGGGCCCTGTCCCCCTTCCCTGCTGGGGAGAGTCGGCGCTGGACCCTAAGCCCGGGCAGTGCGGGGTGCCACTGTGTGGCCGGGTGACTTAGGGAAGGGCTTCCCCTCAGAGCCCCAGCTGCAGGGCCTGGCACACCGGGAGGCTCGTCTGGGGCGGCTGCCTCTGGGCCCCCCATCAGGGGCCTGAGTCCTTGGGTGTCCAGAGAACTCACTCCATCTGTCCAGGCCCTACCGCTGCTTCAGGGAAGCATGCTGTGGACAGACAGTCATAAAGCTCAGCTCACAGGAGCTGCTGCTCCCGCGCCTCCACCCCGGCTCTGCCTGCCCCAAGATGGGAAAAGAAAGGAGACGGAGAGGGCTCCTGGGTCCTCAGAGAGGAGCTGGGGGAGGGAGCATCAGAGAGGGGTTGGGGGCGGTATAACAGGTGTTAGAGGCTTCTCTCTGCCCCGGCACCTTCTCTCCGCTTGGCATCCTCCTGAGGTGGTGACGAGAGGTTGGCAGCCACCGTGGCTGGAGGCTGGGGGTTGCCGGGTGGGAGGGACCCAGAGCCGTCCGAGAAAGAGCACAGGCCCCCGAGGCTGGGATTGGGGGCACTGGTCTCTGGCACACTGGAGGTGGAGTGGACGGTCCTCCCTGGTGGTGTGCCCGGGAGTGTGGGGGCCGGCGCACAGCAGGGGTGCTCCTTCCAACAGAAGAGCCCACCCACGGGAGACAGCCCTCCCCACAGGCCTGGCAGCTGGGCAGCACTCTCCACCCAGGCCGAGGAGCTGGGGCGCCCGTGTCGACACCCGGCTGACACTCAGGCTGTGTCTGTGGCATCGCAGGGACCACTGGGGCAATGGCCACCTTCTAGTTAACGAACACAGCCGTCTAAGTCCTTCACAAACGTTAACCCATCCCATCCTCTCACCACCCAGAGGGAGACACCAGAACTAGCCACACCTCACAGGCAGGGAAAGCGAGGCCCAGGGAGGTGAGGAGCTGGCCCAGCTCAGAGGCCACCACTGGCCCCAGCCTGTGCCCTGGGCCGCCACACGGGCTGCCCAGGGGACCCATGGGGGCTCCTGGTGGCAGCTGCCCCTCCCTCCACGCTGAATCCCACCTGAGAAACCCACCCAGGTCTCTCCAGCACCTGCATGCTCAAGGCTGATAAAGCTCTGCCGCCTCCCCCACATCTTGCCCCCTCCCATCCTCAGGATGTGATCACGTCACTTCCTGTCCACACAGGAACACTCTGAGAGCGAAAAGGCCACTATTTTTACACCAGGACCTCGCTGTGGACTGGAACTGTCCAGGCCGAGCAGGACCACGGCCACCTTGTGGCTCCCACATGGTGGTCTCACGGGGCCTCTCCCCAGGGCCCGGGCACAACAGGCGCATCTGGAGTAGCTGGGACACCCTTGACTCGTTCCCTCCCCATCTGGCCAGCCCTTCCCCAAATAAAGGCCTAGTTCATGGCCAGAAGCACTGAAGGATCAGAGATGAGGGGGACATAAAAGGACTCTGCAAAGTAGAAAGCTTTGGAGGCAGGTGGAAAAGTCAAGCCCTTTGGGCCTAAGAGATCTGAGTTCAAATCCCACTCAGCCCCTTACACACAGTGTGCCTGGAGCAGGACAATTCTCTGAGGCCCAGTTTCCCCATCTGTGAGTGGGGCCAACACTGCTGATCCTGCCGAGCTGCTGTGAGGAGCAAACGATGTCCACGGAAAGGGAACTGTCAGTCAGGTGTCCCAATCCTCTCTCCTGAGGACCGAGGCAGGCGAAGGGGCGTGGTGAGGGAGAGGAGGCCTGAGGCCACTGCAAACAGCCAGCTCCATCTGGGTTTGTGTTTATTAAATACAGGCCCAGCACCCCAGCCCTTCCCCAGAGGAGTGGCTGAGCTGGGGAACAAAACAAATGAAGGCCACCGAGGTGTGAGTGTGCACTGGGGGGGCCGGCCCCGGGCGAGGCGAGACACTGGCCCCCACCTCGGCTACCCACTCCGTCCCCATTCTCCCACTACTGGCTGGCTCCAGGTGGGGCCCGCAGAGGCTGCCTCCTCCAGGCCCGCCTTTCCACGCTCTCCCCCCTTCCTAAAGCAGGCCAGAGACGAGCTCTCCATCTGGCTGGGGGGGCGGGGAGGCGGGATGGAGGGGGTCCAGTGTCCAGGTCCCAGGCCACGGCCCTGGCACCCGCCCTGGGTGGGAGAGCGGGTTCGCTGTGCTAGGACAGAGGAGCAGGGAGGCAGGCGCCCCGAGCCAGCAGGCCTTTATGCCCCGCACCCCTGCTGTCCTCCTCCCGCTCCCCACGCCCCGAGGAGGCACTCAGGAGTCACACCAGCTCCCGTCCTTGTCCAGGGGCCCGGCCGCCCCTCGCGTCTCCCTGGACGGCTCCCCGGTGGCCGTGTCCTCGTCCTCCTCGTCGTCCTCGTCCTCCCCATCAATGAAGTCCTGGCTGAGGCCGTAGGCCAGTGTGGTGTGGGCCAGGTCCACCTCAATGGGGAAGACGTCAGCGTCACGCAGCACCGCATAGCAGTCGTTGTAGTACTTGGACATGGTGGACACGAAGCGCTGCAGCTGGAACACGATGTCCTGGACTGCGGCAGGGAGGGGAGCAGAGGGCGCCAGTGGGCTGAGGCCGCCGCCTTGAGGAGCCCCTCTGAGCCTGCCCGTGCCCATCTCCCCTCTCCTCCCCTGGGCTCCTCACTCAGCACCTCACTGAACCCTCAGGGCCCTGGGAGCGGGGTGCAGGCAGGGCTGCCAGCCACACGCGGTGGGCCAGCCCAGGAGAGCCTGCCCTCCCAGCCCCAGCTCAGGGATGGACAGCCCTGCAAGGGACCCAAAGAGCTGGGCCCAGGACTAGGCAGGCCGGGCCTGGGGGGGGGGCCTGACAGCCAAGCAGACCTGGGCTTGACTCCCAGTTCAGCCATGGCCTGGACCTGGGACCTCGGATGACTTTACTATCTGAGCCTCAGTTTCCCTATCTCTGAAATGGGGAGACAATGGTACGCACCCACCATGCCAAGACTGGTATAAGGGCTGTCTGAGGTAGCACGGGATCATCGGCCCGCCCCAGCGCCTTTCATGCCCCTGGCGCCCGCCTGCCCCATCGGCTCACCGTGCTTCTGATCCAGCAGCTCCATCTTCTCCAGCACGTCCTTGCGCATCTGGGAGAAGCGGGAGCGAGCCTCCTGGCGGCAGCGCAGGATCAGGCGGTACTCGTAGTTGCCTGTGCTCACACGATACAGGGGCTCCCCTAGAGCCTGGGGCAGCGCGGGGTGGAGGGACAGGGAGGAGCGCGTTAGGGAGCCTGGGTGGGGAGAGGGATCCTGCTCAGGGACAGATGGGGTAGGGGTCAGGATGGCCACTAAACCTCCTGCCAGCTCACACCCGTGCAGCACACGTCTCTTTGCAGAGCTGCCACGAGTCCTCATTTCTGGGACATGGGATCACTAGAGACACTTAATGGTAACAGAAAACTTTGGAGGAAGAAACAAACAAAAAATCCAGACCTCTGCCACATTAAATAAATGAACATAAAGTCATAAGATGCATCCTGCTTTCAATATTTTTTTTAAAAATTGAAAGTGTCTCATAGGAGAGAGGAAAAGTCCGCATTTCCCTGTAAGAGCCTGGGGGCAGCAGGCTGGGGATGGGGTTGCCGGCCCCAGGCCTCTAGGGACAAGAGTCCAGCCAAGCCTCTCCCAGGTTGGCCTGACTCACCTGGTGACCCTGGCAGACCCAGGGCTTTCTGGGGCTCATGAGACAGGCAGGGGAAGGGATATGTACCCCAAGCTTTCACATGGCAGGGCCACGTCCCTGGACCATGCCCCCAAACCCCTTGTGCCACTCACGATGCAGCTGTACTCCTCGTCGTCCATCTCCTTCACCTTGAGGCAGTACGACTGTGTGGGAGGTAAGGCCAGGCTGTCAGATCAGCCACGGCCTCCAGGGTGCCCACCCTGACGTCCCCAGCTTCCCACACCCCACGGCATGCCTCCTGGGCCCTGCAGACTCCCAGCTGGGACAAGGCAGAGACTGGCAGCTGGTGCTCAGGAGCACAGAAGGGGGAGGTCCCTCGCCGGGGCCTCATGTGGGGAGGCACAGGGAGGGTGGCTGCAGGCAGGAGAAAGCATTCATCTGGGAGGACGGGCAGGGCCTGAGGGCTCAGCTAAACTCAAGGCCCAAGAGATGCTCCGGGGATAAAGGGTTCTGTGGTCAAAGAGCTCAGGAAGACCCTTGAAGGCTGAGGCTGCACACAGGCCTACAGAAGCTTCTAAGAAGCCCTGCAGCAATGGAACTTCAGCTTGTTTAATAGAGCATTCCTTCTCAACTCCTTTGATCATAGAATTATTATTTTAACATAAAACCTACTAACATCCCTTGCCCACCACTTTTCAACTATTTAGTTTAAAACCAATGTTTCAGGTGCCAGGAAATCCCAAGGGGCTAGAGGGCTCCAGAGTGCGGTCCCTGCCCACCCTGGGCCCTCAGCCCCCGAGGCTCATTCTCTGCAATCCGGGCAGGACCTACGCTGCCTGGTTCCCCAGCACCTCCCCACCCCTAGACCCACATCCTCAGTTAGACGTGGCAAGACTCTGGACTATCCTGCTTGCCACGGGGTTGCCAAGGGTAGTGGGGCTCAATCCCCCGGGGGGGGGGCTCTCACCCGGCAGCCAGGCCCACCCCTCCCCAAGGCCCGAGACCACTCACCAGGTACTCAAACTTCACGTCCAGGTACTTCTTGATGGTGAGGCGCGTGTCCGGGATGGCTTTGTTGAGATACGTGTTCAGGTCCGTCAGCATCTGGAAGGGGAGGGAGGTGGATGCTAAGGGCCCCACAGGCAAGGGGGACAGGCTGGGCCAGGGTGACAACGGTGGCACTGATGCATGGTCCCTTCTACGGACTCAGACTGTCAGAACTGAAGGGCACCCCCAAATGGCCTTGTTCATTTCAAGGATGAGAAGACTGAGGCCTGGCCAAGGGCAAATGGTGACCTGACGGAAACTTGAACTCAGACCTGAGGCCCAAGGAGGAAGACCGTGTAGGTGACTAAGCCTGACTGCACCCAGGTGTTCTGGCCCAACACAGGGCTCTTCCCTGCAGGCCAGGCTGTCCCCCACCCCCTTCACATGCTGCTTGGCCCCCACGTGCTCAAAATGACCTACCGGCTTGATGGTTTTCAGCAGCCGGACGCCAAACTTCTCAATGCTGCGGTGGGCATCAGCGAACTTCACGAACGCCTCACTTGCGGCTGGCTGGGGCTCCCGCACCCCAATCACAGAGAACACGTCCCCAAAGGCTGCATGACAAGTTTGCCTTGAAGGCTGCCCCTACTCGACCCCTGATAGACAAGTCAGGGGCTTGTGGGGGAGAGGGGGGTTTGAGCAGTGCTAGGGGCCTGGCAGGTTGGAGGCCAGGGTCTGAGAAAGCTAGGTCGATAGGAGCTGGGTCTATATCTGAAGAGAGTTAGATCTATACTCCAAGAGAGCTGGGTCCATACTCTGAGGGAGATGGGTCTGCAGCCCAGGAAGCTGAGTCCACACCCCAAGGAGCTGGGTCCACACTCCAGAGAGCCGGGTCCACACCCCAAGGAGCCGGGTCTTCACCCCGAGGGAGCTGGGTCTACACCCCAGGGAGCAGGCCCTCATTCCCAGAGTAACTGGATCACGGGAGAAGGCTGGGTCAAGGCTCGAAGAGGCAGCACTGTCTGCGGGCAGAACACTGGGCTGCCGATCGGATGCCTGGGTTCTAGTGCCAGGGCTGTCCCTTAGGAGCATATGGCCCTCTCTTCTGTCTGGGCTTCACTTCAAATGGGGTTAACTGTACCTTGTCCTGCCCAGCTAAAGGACTTGGAAAGATGAGAGCGCAAATGAGAAAGTGCCTCGTAGACTGTAAGTGGCAGTGCCGATGGACTGACGGCCTGGACAAGCAGTTGTGCCCCAAAGACCCTCTTTTCTAGATGCCCCCCACTTACCCTGTTTGTCACGACACCCTAGCATCCAGGACAATGCCCGGCACATGGCAAGGACCCAGGTATTGTTTGAGGGACTCATGGGGACGTGGGGGATGACTGTACCACGCAGAGCTGGGCTTCCCCCGGGGCCAATCCTACCCTGGGGGCCATGGCCCACTCTGGTCGTGACCGTAGGAATCGACTCCACACCTGGACATGGCCCAGGCTTGTTTGAGCCCTCAGCCATGCCAGCTCAGGGCTAAGCACACAGTAGGCCCTCAAGAAAGGTCTGGCCACGAACAACTGGGAGGACAAAGAGCACGTCCAAGCCAGCAGGAGAGCAGAGGACAGAGACTCCGAGAGGCGCCATGCAAGACGCAGGCCTGAGACTGGCTCAGGTTAGACACTAACCTGAGTGGCCTCGGGGAGGGGCACCCAGCAGGTTGTGGGGAGAGATGGGGGATGCTCTTACCACGGTGCGTCTGTGACAGCTCATAAAAGGCCCGGAGGAGGTTCTTGGTGTGCTCTGTCATCCCTGTGGGAGAGACCGACCATGGGGGGGTGGGGACACGGCCTCCAACCCCCACTCTGAGGCCCTCACTGGGTACTGGCCTCACTGCCCTTCCCGCAGCCCCTAAGGGCCCAGGGCTGAAGGCTCGGCCCCAACCCCACCTATGAGGATGGTGGGGGGCCCAGGACTTGGCATGCACAGGAGGTGAACAAGGTCTCCTGCAGGCCTGGCCTCAGGGTGGGGGGAAGAGTGGGACTCCAGAAGTCTCACAATGCTTGTATGTGCTGCTATTTGAATTTTTATGGGTATGTATTACTTTTATCATCAGAAAAAGTATCTAGTTTTAAGAATTACTAATGGCCACTGTCTGAGAATTCTGCAGATTGCCATCTTTAGATCAGAGCTCCATAGGTCAAGGCCAGTGCCTGGCACTTCCTGGCCCAGGATACCCTCCCCACGTGGCCCCTGCACTCCGCACCTCTGTACAGCTCGGCAGTCCGCTCCAGCTCCTCCAGCCTCTTGACAAGCCCATCTGTGGGGACCCAGAAGAAGGTAAGGTCAGTCAGTCCCACTGAGCCACGGGATGGGGAGAGTCAGCCAAGGGAGACCCAGAGCCAGGTGGGGGGAGGGAGAAGGGCCCCCGAGGAAAACTGGGACCAGCACAGAACAGGGTCCCCGGGGTGGAGGGAGTTGGCCCCCCAGGTCAGCTGGGTTCGGAAGTGTTCCGTAAACAGCTCAGCACACCAAAGCAGAGCGAGTGGGGGCCGCCAGGGCTGGCTGCCTCAGGACCCTCCTCCAGCGGGCTGGGTGAGCCCAAGGGGCAGAGGGCCGATGGCAATGCAGGTACTTCCCAAAGGTGTGAGTGCGAAACCCAGGGCCAGCACCTGTGGCTGACTCCCCATGGCCAGCAGAAGGAAGCCCCCTGCCTGGCAGACAAGTCTCCCCCCCATTCTGAAACCCTTCTGACAGCCGAGGAGAGGGGCAGGCAGCAGCAAGCAGGGAAGATGGAGCACATCAGAAGCATCGGCGCTGATGGAGGTACAGCCCTGTGCAAGTAATTGACACCGTGGAATTGCACGCCAGAAAGCGGGTAAGATGGGAAGTGGTATGCTGGAGGTATGTTACCACAATAAAAATTTATAAACAAACCAAAAAACCCCAACTCTAACGCAGGCTCAATGCAGTCACTACCAGAGGAGAGGCAATGGTGGCGCCTTGGAAGGGAGAACACAATTTGGGCAGAAGAGAGAGAAACGCAGGAAGGGCTTCAAGGAAGAGCCCGCACTGGAGGGAGGCCTCGGCAATGGGTGGTCGTATCCCTTCACTTAATGGGGATTTGTTGAGCATCTACTGTGTGTCAGACACTGTGTTAGGCCCGGGGTGGGCCATGGGGAAGGAAAGCCAAGTCCTGCCCACAAGGGCTCCAAGTCCAGCAGGGAGCCAGACCAGCTGCGCAAAGACCAGCAGTGTGACAGGAAGGGCTGGGGGGGGCGGTGAGGAGGGGACAGCTCCTCACCTCAAGGGCTCGAATGGGAGGAAGTTGGCTGCCAGGGATGGGGGGCTGGGAGGTAATGAGACAAGCAAGGGCCAGGGCAGGAGGAGCTGTGACATTTAAGGCTCTCCCAGCCATGAGCGCCACCCTCCTCAGGGCTCCTGCCACACTGTGGGACTGCCACCCCAGGAGCCACTGGAAGGCAGGGGTGCCATGTTAGTCGTGTCCTCGCCTGGCCGCTCATAGGGTCCGGCCTCCCTTAGCGCCGGCAGCCACCTGCTGAGTTACTGTGCTGGAGCTGCCGGGCCCCTGGGCACAGCCCCATCAGGTCCTTCCTCAATGAGCCTCGGGGCAGGGACCACTCTCCACTGTTTTATGAAGAAAACCAAGGGACGGACAGACTACTTGCCCAAGGTTACCCAGGCAGGGCGCAGCAGAGCCAGGGCACTCTCTGCCCTGCAGTCTTCTTCAGGGACCTCGCGCAAGGCTTTCTGAGCGGGAGAGGAGAGCAGTGACAGAGGCTGTTGGGAGAGGACGACTCAGGCTTGAGGGAGGGGAGGGGGCACACCAGAGGTCTTCAGGAGGCTTCGGTCACCCTGGCTGGCCTCGAGGACCCAGCACCCCAGACCCTGGAGCCCAGCCAGCCGGCAGGGAAGGAGCACGTAAGTGCTGTGCTGTTGTTTTTAGCTGGGTCATGGGACATCATGACAGCTTCAATTTTAGAAACCCTATTTAAGGCTGGGGAAATTGCAAGGTTTAGGGGGAAAAAAACACAACAACCGGAGCTAATTTCATCTCAATGCATGGTAACTACAGTAACAGGGATTTAGAGGCCCCGAGAGGCCTAAAATAGCAGCCGCCACTTCTGTGCGCCATTTGGAATAGGCCCAGACCCCACCCCCACCCCCAGCCAATAGAGCCCTGGTGTGTGCCTGGCCAAGCAGACAATTCCCGTAGGTGTTTGTATCTGTCCCCCACAGAGAAGGAGCTCGGGGGCTATTTATAAAGTCAGGCTGGTGATGGTGGGAACAGGAGCAAGTGCTCTACTGGCCACCCAGGGAGAGAGCACGTGTGTGTGGAAGTGTGTCACCAGGGGGGACGGGTGCTGGGACACGGACAGCAGCGCCACCTCCTGGAGAAAGGCGTGGGGTGGAGGTCAAGTGCAGGGGGAGCGCTTGCGGGGGAAAGGCGGGTGGGGGGCCAGGGGACTGAGCTGAGGCCTGGCTTTGTGTGAGAAGCTGGCGGACAGTGGCGAAGGCCCTTGCTTCTCAGGTGGCCCCAGCTCTGCCTCCCCAGCCCGGGGGCTGGAAGGAGGCCCCGTACTTCCTGAGTCTTAGTTTGCTCATCCTGACCTGGGCCCACAAATCCTTGCCTCGGGGACACTGGCTGTGAGGGCGGCTGAGCTGCCGGCTGTGCACATGCCCCAGGGATGGCCTCAGAGGCAGAAGGCAGGGCCGGGCGGCAGGACCCTCATCAGCTTGGTGGGCAGCTGTGGTGTCCCTGCCCCTGGAGATCTGGGCTCGAGTCCCTGGGGCAACTGAGTGGCAGGAGGGGACTCACCATTGCACAGGATGGCTCGGCTCAGGCCCAGGGCGTCTGCAGTCCCTGAACTCATGTTCTCCACCAGTCGGTGCTTTACCTTCTTCAACACTGGGACCAGGAGAGAGAGGGACCCAGTGAGGTGGCCCTCCCTGCCCCCAGCCTCATCATGACTCACTGGGAACAGCCACCAAGGGGGCAGGAGGGGCTGAACTGGGGTTTGGTGCTGGGGGTGGCCAAGAAGCATGGGGGTTCCAATGGGGAGGACTGGGCCCCTGCGCTGTCCACTCTCGACTTCAGAGTGGTCGTGAGCACAAGCAGAGGTAAATGTAAGTGTGCGGCCAGGCCAGTACATGAGGCCAGCTGCAGGCTATCACTGGAGTCCAGAGCTGCCCAGGCTTGGTGCTGGCTAACAGGCACACCAGCGAGAAAGCCTCTTCCCTCCTCTCTTCCGTGTCTGCACTGGAGGTCGTCCCTCTACCAGGGGAGAGTAGGGGGAGTATCAATCCCTGTCTGGTTACGACAAAGTTGACACAAGCAATGACAACCGGCCTCAGACCCAGACTCAGGTTTTGGGTACGGCCATCTTGGTCCTTGCGGGGGACCCGGGCTGGGACTAGAGGGTTTTGCAGGAAAAGCCTCTGGGACAGACTCAATCTGCTCTTAGCCTCTTTCCTTAACACTGGAAGGTGGCTCTGGCTCTAGGGAAAGGGTCCTAGAGTCAAGAGCCCTGTTCGGGGTCTCAGGCCTAGAGCTATAAAGCAAGGCAGCTGGTCCAGGGGATCCTGAAGCTACTGAACCGCTCTCAAGTCATAAAGCCTCTCCACACGCAAGGCCTCCCCCACGAGCAGACTAGTCCTGACCCCACAGTGCAGGGATGCTGAGGCACAGGGGCTGGCCTGGGACCATCTGCCCAGTGCCTGAGGTCCAGTCCAGACCTGGAGCCCTCCTGAGAGGAAAAGAGGCCAGGGAAGGGATGTGCTGCTGGGTCAGAGGAACCAGGCTAGGTGGGGCTGCCCCCTTTCCCAAGGGCAAGGGCCTGGGCCCTGGTCAGCCAAGGGGCTGGCCTATGAGGGGCAACCTGGGCAGCAAGTTCCCAGAGGAGGCAGCTGGGGCAGGGGGCAGGGGGCAGAGGTGAGGGAGGATGGGGCGGAGGTGAGGGAGGATGGGGCAGGGAGACACTGGGGGCAGGACACCCTCTCCGGCCAGACTCACCAATGTCCAGGGACATGCCCTGCTTGGGGTCTGCCTGCAGCTTGTTGTAGTGGATGGTCACCTCCCCCTGGAAGAGGACAGCAGAGCTGGGGTGGAGTCTCTGGGACCCCGAGCCCCTTGCGCAGTGAGGTCTGCAGGCCCAGCATCTGTAAGTCCTGGTCAGAGGCCAGAGCCACGTTGAATTCGGCCCCATCAGCCCAAAGGTGGCAGAGGCATTGCAACCCTCGGCTCCCAGGTCCCTCCCTTCCCTCACTCTATGTGCCAGGCCCTGGGGAATGAGTGGGACGAGGGCAAACATGGTCCCTGCCACCACGGAGGTCACCACCTAGCGGTCTCTGCTGTCCTCTGCTCCAGCCAGGTCAGGCGCCCTACCCACCCCCCACCCCCCGCCCACAACCTTTGCTACGCCATTTCCCCACACAGAACACCCTCTCCTCCACTCTAAGTCATCCCCCACTTCGGGAGCCCCTCTCAGCGGGGCTCTAGACCTTTCTCTGTGCCTGGTGCCAGTGTGCCATGGGGAAGAGGCAGGGCAGCCCCAGCCCCCAGGGCCAAGTCGGGTCAGGGTGTTATACACCCCATGCACCACCAGCAACTGCGGGGAGGGCAGCTGAAGAGAGGTGCCAGACATCTTCCCTGACCCTGAGAGGCCACCATAGTCACTCTCTTCCCTTCACTCAAAGGTCCTTGAACTTGGGACCGATTCCATTAAAATAGGAAACAGGAGTTTGAAAACTGAAGGGAAGTCAGTGGTCCAACTCAGGCACTGTCCCAGAAATGCCCAGTCAGGGGTGGGATGCAAAACGCTCCCCCAAAACGCAGCACAGAGGATGCTGGGGAGGGGGCACCCCCAGAGCCAAGGGGTAAAGGAAAGCACACCACGGCGGCAGTCAGACCTGGGCTCCGGTTCAGCAGTGGGACCACGTGCAAGTCACAGCCACCCTCCAGACACCGGCAAAATGGGGACAGGAACCCCTGCCTGGCACCCCAACGCGGGAGCTGGGGAAATCCCTTGTTAACGTCAAGGCTGTGCACCAACATGAAGCACTCTTGTCCTCACAGCAACACGGGCCAGGATTTCAGGGGAGCCTGGCGTGAGGGAGGCCTTGGCGAGTGGAGGTGGTGGGGGACAGGGAGGTGAGGCAGGGGTCCAGAGGGCGGGGCCCCATGGAACCCACGTGACAGAATGCAGCACCGTTCCCCTTTTTCCTTCTGTCTGCCATCGGCCACCCAGGACCGTGATACCCAGATGGTGGGCCGTGCGGAGCGGCGTCTGGGGTCGAAGTGAACCTCGGCACGGCCTTTTGTACAAAGGAGCTCCAGCCCCAGCCCCCACCCATCTGCCCAACGGCTAAAGGAGCCGCAGCAGGAGAAATGAAGGGATTGGGGCTTTCCTACCTAAAGGGAGGGGGAATGAGAGTAAGGGGACGACTCAGGGGCAACATAGGAGAGTAAAGGGGGAGAAGACGGAGAGAAGGCTGGTCCTGGGTCAAGGCAGGGGCCGCTGGATGCCGGCCCTCACGCCGTGCAGGATGGACATGGGGGTGAGGGGGTGAACGAGGACTGCTGTAGACAGTCCCCAGCGCCAGGTCGGGTCAGGGTGGCAAGTCTCAGATGGTGGCCCTGCTTATAGGACGCCAATCCTCCTGGGGTTCTGGGCCTCCTCCATGGTGCTTCTTTTTACGTCAGTTCTCCAGGAGTTACTAGCAGCAAAATCTCTAGGAAATGGCAGGAGGGCTGTATGTCTGCTGCTGGCAGCACCCGTGGCACTGCCTGCCATTCAGGGAGGGGTTTTGGGGAGGGAGGGGCCTGGAGCAGCTGGCGCAGGCACTGTGCGACTGGCTCTGTGTGAGAGAGTGCCCCGGAGCCCAGAAGGAACTGTGGGTGGCTGAGAGCCCTAGGAGGCCCCACTGACCTGAGAGCAGCAGTCACAGGGCCGCGAAGTGGTGGGGACAGGGACCTCCTCTTTTCCTCTTACCCCTTCCCAAGCCCAGCATGACCTGGCCACCATTTATTGGGTGTCTTCTAACCCAGGCAGTTCATCTTGGACTTCTAGCTGCCGCTCCAGACCTACTGGGGACACACTGGCTGCCCTTGAGGCACGGTTCCGAGTCAGTCGGCTCTATTGGGAGCTCAAGGAGGACAGAGACCTTGTGGTCTGGTTGCCCTTTCACCAAGGCCCAGCACAAGCCCTGGAGCACAATTAGTATTTATTGAATGAATGAGTGGTAAACTGAGGCAGGCTGGAGGGCGACCCAGACCCTGATGTGCAGAGAAAGGGAGCAGTGAGAGGGCCAATTCCCTTCCAGGCCAGCCGGGGCCTCTAGCAGGCTGGAGGACTCAGAAGTGGGCTTGGCTGCCTTCAGGTGCCCCCTCCAGCAGCAGGCCTTACCTTCACCTCCTGAATCATCTTCGCTACCTCCACCTTCGTTTTTCCTTTGATTGACCTGCCATTGACACCAGTGATCTCATCACCAGCTGCCACAGTGCCGTCCAAGGCTGCTGGGGTGTTGTCAAAAACCTGTGGATGCATAAGGAGGGTGGGGTGGGGAGAGAAAAGGGAGTATTTAGATGAAACCTGGAGGTAGGGGGAGGTGAGAGTCATTCCCTCTGCCCCAGGCAGTACCTGGCTCTGTCCTGCCTCTAGCTTCTAGTCTCTTAGGTGGTCCCAGAAAAGGGCACGGACAAAAGCTCCTGAACAGAAATGGATGACCCCGCCACCCTGTAGGGAGGGGAAGGAGGACAGCCGTAAACGCAAACTGACGAGACCTGCCTTTTCTAATATCAAATACATCAAACCTCACACACCCATATTAATGTTTGCTCCTCCAAAATCATTTCTTTGATAGATTTTTCTGACCATGCTGCTCTGAGCTGACCTGGAGTCCCAAGTACCTCTTGGTAACTCTTGCACCTCACCTCAGCCTAGAGCTGCCCTGACCAAGGGCCCCACAGTGCAGTTATGAGGGTACAAACTAAAAATACAAACAAGAACAAGAAATTACCAAAAAAAAAAAAAAAAGAGTTCCTTCTAGAATGAAAAGCGTTAAAACCACAGAAGGTCACTAAGCAGGGCAGAGAGTAGTGTGTACGACAGCCAGACAGCTAACATGCCTCCAGAACGAGAGCTCTGTGAGAGCCAGTGTGTCCCCAGTGAGGGTGCAGTATTTGTTTTCTTCACTTCCTTATCCCTAGCGCCTATAACAGAGCCTGGCCCAAAGGAAGCAGTCGGAAAGTATTTCCTGGACAAACTGTTAGTGCAAAAATTACACTAATATTGATTTAGCCAAGAACTGCAACATAACTCTGTTGGGAAGATGGGGTGAGGGAAGCAGAGTGGTTTTGGAAGACAGCTAAACACCTACGACATCAGGAGAAGTCAGCAGATAATGTTTACAATCGACAGATCCGAAGTTAACAGGATAAGCATCTTCTTGAGAAAAATGGAAGCCCATACCTGCAGAAGTTGCTAAAAGGGTGGAAAGTGGTGCTGCTGCTGGGACTGGGATGAGGAGGGAGAGAGCAGTGGATTGCTATGATTTGACGGAGGCTTTTAGTACTTGACTTGTTAAAAGCAACTCAAATAGTACTTTGCTAGAATTAAAATTTAATTTTAAAAAATCAACTCTATTACTTTTATAATCACCGTTCTTCCTAAGCAAACCTAGGCCTAGCACTGCCCTATGCCCCTGCAAGGTGGAGAGGGAGGGTGGCAGGAGAAGCTGAGCAAGCATGTGACAAGGAGCCCGGGTCTGAAGCAGGCCTCCCTAACACCTCCTGGTTCAGAGGAGGCAAAATCGCTCATGCAGAGGCAAGAGCAGGTCCTGGGACTCTCAGTTTTCAAGGCCTAGAAGTGAGTCTTTAAGGCCTGGGCAAGGGAACCAGTTTTCCCATCTGCTAGTTATGGTTACTTAATTGAGAGGGTTAGCACACAGTAGAATCAAGGTTAGGGTTACAGGCACGTACACCGATGTCTGAGGAGGCAAGCTTCCTTCCAAGGGTACAGAAAGACTGCCAACCCTGACCAGCCATGTGGGAAGAGAGGGCTCACAGCAGGGCTGGCCCCACTCCTCTGCAAGGGACCACACGGCTGTTCCTAACCACTGGAAAATGAACACTTGCCATAAAAATAACAGTGCCTACTATTTAGTGAGTGCCTACTAAGTGCCAGGCATTGTGCTATGTCATTTTAGTTAATCTTCATGACAACCTAAAGATGCATATACCTACATATCTTACATCCCAATCTTCCAGGTAAGAAAACAGGCCCAGAGAGGCTAAGTAACTTGCTAGTAAGCAGGGGAGCTTGCATTTGAATTCAGACCATTCTTATCTCATAGTCTTTCCACTACACTTCACCTAGGCTAGTACCCAAGGTTGAAGGTTTCATTGATTCACTAAAGCCATTTTATTGATTTTTTTTTTTTTCCTTTATCTTTATATTGAGGTACCAAAAAAAAAAAGAACATTTTTTTTTTTCTTCCTTTCTATATCTTTATATTGAGGTACACACAAAAAAAAAAAAAAAAAAGAAGAAGAACATTATGGTTTTTTTAAAAGCCATTTTATTGAAAGTCCACTATATATCAGGCACTGTACTAGGTGCTGACTGCAGTGAGCAAACAAATAGGGACGCTGTCTTCACAGTGCTGAGTCTGGTAGAGTAGCTAGAGATAGAACAAGTAACCAACAAACCCATGATCACAGATGGTGATAAGTGAAGGAAAAGAACAGATTGAAATGAGAGAGTAGGGCAGACCTACTTAGAGAGGATAATCAGGGAAGGCCTCTCTGTGGAGGCCAGACCTCAAGAACGAGGAGTCAGCTCTGCAGAATGGAGATGAACCTGCCAAGTAAGGAGTAGCTCACCTCCCAGGACCTTGCCTCCCTTCCCTCAAGTGCCCAATACCTGGACAATATACAGGCAGGGGCAGTACTGGGCCCCTCCTCCAATGCTGATCCCAATCAGGTTCTGAGCATCCTTCTGCAGGGTCACCTTTCCCGGCACAGTAGGGATTCCGCTAGAAAGAGAAGCATGTGAGGTGGAATCTACAAGAAGAAGGATGACAGGAGGGTACAGGGCAGGGGGTGTGCCCCCCAAAATCCCCAAGAGGCTCCAATTGTGGTATGGCCTTTTCTCTTCCTCTCTTGGCCAGAAAGGCAGCATTTTATTCTGGAAAGCACACAGCTTTTGGAGTCATGCAGATGTGGGATCAAATCCCAGCTCCGCCCCTTATCAGCTATGGGACTTGGATAAGTCATCCTCTCTGCATCTCAGTTTCCTCACCCATAAAATGGGAACGAGGACACTTTATCAGAGTTCTTGTGGGGAAGTGCATGGGAGTCACTTACATCAACCCAGCACACAGTAGGAGCTCTAGAAAAGTAGGTTCCCTTTCCACTTCCCTCATTTTACCTCTGAGATTTGATTCAGGCTCTGCCCTTGTCACCTTCCCAGACTCACATAGAATGTGATAAGCACCTTCTCAGGAAATTCTTCCCCTTTTAAACTACCATCCTCCCACCTTCAATTACTCTACATTTTAGTTTTCACTACAAATCAGTACTTATTTACATTTTCTGGTACATATTCTCACCTATTCAGTTGTTCATTCAGAAAACATTTGCTAACCCCTATTCATGTAAAGCACCTTACTAAATACTGATGACACAGAAAGGCATTGAGCCCAGTCCTTGCTCTCAGAAAGGTTATATCTAATTTTGAGAAGACAAATCTAATTTCTGAAACTCTTTGATGCTCCAACTGTCTAGGCCAGGGAGGAAGGTATGGTTATGATATTTCTATTCATCCTTCAAAACCAGGCTCAGCTGCCACCTCCTCTGTGAGGCCTTCCCTCAATACCCCAGCAACAGCACTGTTCCACCTGCTCTGTTCCCCCTGTAGCCAGGTCCTTCTCCATTAGAGGCCTTAAGGCCCTGGATTGTTAAGTATTGCTCAGGAGCCCATGGCCTCCTGCAGATGGTAAGCTCATGGAAAGGTAGGGTCCCTTTCTGCTTCACACAAGACCTGACTCATCACTAAGAAGCAAGGGTTTGTGGAACCAGGAAGTCCAGGGATCTGAGGGGCTGGGGCTCCTGCACTCCCATGACTTGGGGAAACAAAATACTCACAGTTTATCCTCCTCGATGTCATAATCCAAGTCTGCAAACATGGTTCTGAGGGTTGGAATGGGCTGGTTAACTGCCCAGCTCGGGAGAGGAACGGGGAACTGGATCCGGGAGAGAAAGGAGGATAGGATTCGGGGAACCGCAGCGCCTGGATGCCGATGCCAACCCCAACGCCAACCCCGCAGATCCGGGAGAGCCAGGCTCTCTCCTTCCCCTCAACACGCAGCGTGCCCGGGATTGGAGGGGTTGTGATTCTTACTAGGTACAGGGGGGGCCTCCAGGCCAGGGCGGTGGGCTCAGGTACCGGAGCCCGCCCCACGGGTCTCCAGGGCCCTGGCGACTACCTCTGTCCTCACCGGAAGCGTCGGCCCCACAGCCGAGTCCCGGCCAGGCCGGCACCTGTACTCACCTGCCGTTCCACCTGTCGGCGGCTGCGACTGTCGCGTCACTTCCGGCAAGAAGCGGAAGTCCCGCTTTCCCCCTCCTCGAGGTACTGGCCGAAATACCCGCAGGCAGCCCTCCCTTTTCTGGCAGCCTGGGCTTCCAGAGCCAGGAAAGAAAACAAGTATGGGCGGAGGCTCGCCGTGGATGCGAAGAAGCGGAAACAGGCGGAAGGTCTGGTGGGGCAGACAGCGCCCCATCCCGCCCCTTGCCCTGCCGCCGCCGCCATCTTGGTAAGGGCAGGGTTTTTCCCAGCTTCCTCAGCGGGACGTAGGGCACCACGCCGGCCAGGCGGTTGCCGTGGCAACGGAAGCATCCCTGGGCCGGGGTTCTTGCCGCGAAATTCAGTGGACTGTAAAGCGGAGACCTTCCTTTCACATCTCCAGCCCCAACTCCTAGGCCAAGCCTGGTGGCTCCTCTCCAAGAATAACTGTCAGAACTGGAGGGGTGCTTCGAGATCCTAGCCCAAATCTAATTTTGTGGACTAAGAAACTTGAGTTCCAGAGAAGGGAAGAGATTTTATCCAGAGCACCCAGAGTTGGTATAAGATCCAAACCTTGACCCTGAGACTCCTGCCGCCTAATCCAGTGCCGTGTGTGTGTGTGTGTGTGTGTGTGTGTGTGTGTTAGCAGGGCCAGGGATTGAACCCAGGTCCTCGTATGTGAGCCACATTGTCTCCCCTGAGTTGGTTTTTGTTTGTTTGTTTGCTTGATGTTTTTATTTTTTGCTTGTTTGTTTTTAGGAGGCACTGGGAACTGAACCCGGAACCTCCCATGTGCAAAGCAGGCATTCAACTGCTTGAGCCACATCCGCTCCCCCCAATGCCCTTTTAATATCTGCAAACTAAACTGGGAGTCAGGAGACCTGTATTCGATGGGTCTGCTGCTACAGGCGGGTTGGATAGGTTCCCTTTACATGCCTCAGTGTCCCCATATGACACAAGGGTGCTGAGGAAAGTGCTTTCTACAGTCTCCTCCACTTCTAGATCATCGTGTCTGGTAAAAGACTGCTCACATCCCCACCTCCTCCTTCAGTCCTGACGAGCAGCTTCTTGAGGATCCAGTGAGAGTCACAGCCCCTATGTACCTGAGGCTCAAGAAACTCCATCACTGTTTCCCAGCTGAGAAGTCCCTGCCAACCTCTGCTGCCACTACTATTACATAAAGTGGGTTCCCTGGAGTACGTCAGCCCTCCCAGAGCCGCAGGCCTGGCGTCCACCTCATCCAGGCAGCCAGGGGCCAGGCCTGCCCAGCTTCCTTCCCTAGATATCTCCAGGACAATGGAGGAAGGAAAGATGCAGAGGGATGACTATGCACACATGGCCTGATGGGAGTCCTACTTACCCCCCTTTGGGAGCTGATCTGAGTTAATCTGAGTGTCAGTCATACTAGCAGCCTTCCCGTGTGCTTCCTGCTCTGCAGTTCCCATCACGTCCACAGGATTTTAGAGTTCACCGTAACTCTAAAATGAGAAAAGAACCAGTATTGTCAGCCACATTTTGCAGGTAAGGAAACTGAAGCAGCTTCCTCTCAAATAACGGTGGCAGAGCTAAGGCTGGAACCCTTGAGTCCAGTTTTGAGTCCAGAATTCTGGTTTTTAAAAAAGCAGCATCCCCCAGTCCCAGGTGCTTTAATAAGAACTGTGGTTCTCCCACCCCAGCACAGCCCTAGCTCAAGCCTGATAGATCTTGGGTAAGTCACTCCCTGACTCTAAGCCTTAGATAGCTGTAAAATGGAGGAAATGACCCCTCCCTCCATGGTACTTGTGAAGCTTCACATAAAAGGGACGTGAAAGATGTAAGTGCTTTGTAAACCATTCACGTGATGCAGATGTCATTTGGGCCTCCTGACCCCCGGGACCTCCTGGTCCCTCTTCCCAGGTGAGAAGAGATACCCTTTATCCTCTTCTCTGCCTTGTCCACCCCAATTCACAAAGCTTGCTCCTTCTGAGCTTCTGAAGCAGTGGCTATCTGGATCATTCATTTGGTAATCCACTAAATATTGCCTGATGAAACCCCTTCAAAGTTGCTCTGAACTGATTCTGCGCTGATTAACTTGTTACATGCTTGTATTTTGTCTGGGAAGTTCTTTTTCCCTTTAAAACTAGGGCTTGGAGGCAAATTCTAAAATGCTTCTCCCTGCTTCCCTTCTCTACTGACTTTGTAATCTCTGGCACTACCATCTTCCCTACAGTGCTAAGAATCCATCAATAGGCATCACTGCCACATCTCTCACTAAAGAGAGAGAAAAAAACTGGACTGTCGTAATAATGCCTGTTAGTGTACAAATACCATGACTAGCATATATTTTCCGGTGGAGGGGGTTGCCTGGGTCAGCATAGGAACCTGTTCCAGCCAGTTGCGGGGGTCAGTTTGGGACCCTAAATTTATTTGAGAGGAAAGAATGTGCAAGTACTGTGTTACCCTAGTAAACACGTCTCATCTCTCCAGCTGGACAGTAAGCCCCTGGGGAGCAGGAGCCTGGTTTGGCCTTATTTGAATCCCCTGCAGAGCCCAGCACAGTCCCTGGCTCTGGATGAAGTGCCCTGTAGAAAGAGCTGTGGCTTTTCCATGAGCTAGAGCTACCTCTGGGCCCTGGAGGAGAGGACTTGGATGGGCAGACAGGCGTCAAGGAGGCTGGACGTCTCAGGGGACGAATGAGGAGAACCAAACTTGAGGAGGCCCTGGACCACAGGGAGGGGAAGGGTGACCTGGGCAGGGGGCACAGCTGGTACAAAGGCTTCCTGGGACAGGCAGCAGGGTACAGGGCACAGTCCCTATGCTCAGAGGATCTGTCTGGGAGGGGGAGATAGGCACAGGTAGGGACAGTCACAGGCATGATAAGGCTGTGCAAGGCCTAGTGGGGCACAGGCAGAATCTCCACCTCCACCAGTCACGGGTGAGGTAGAGTTGAGAAGAGCCTCAGAGGGGATTGTGGAGCGCCTTCCTCAAGGATGGGTAGGATTTGGGGCATTGAAATGCGGGTGAGGACATCCTAGGAGGCTGAGCCGTGCTGGTCCTCAGACCCTCATTCTCCAAACTTGATTCTCCTCCTCTTTCCTGCCACTGCTGCTGAGTCCGTGCAGACAGGCGGGTGACCTCTCAGGAAGCCCAGCCCCACCTCTGAAAGCTATATGGCCCAGCCCCAGTCCCAGCCCCTCCCTGAGCCTGGGTCCCCCCAAGAATCCGTCCCTCTAGCTCTCAGTCTCCCAATCAATCTGGAAAAGCGCTTCCCCAACCCAGTATTCCCGGGGAAGTGCTGCCACCTAGTGGCCACTGGGAGAAACACCTCCTGGGGCACAAGGTGTTTCCCACCTTTCCACACTTGCCACTGTCAGGGCCTGATCAGCTCAAGGCTGGCCTCCCTGACAGCTGGGTGACCATGAGTCTTTGCAGGTTGTGAGCGATGGGTGAGGTCAGTCACGCGCGTGCCGGGATGTGTCTGGCCACCTGCCTTCAGCCTCTGCTGTCACTGCAGCACAAGGCCTGAAATCCTCACTCTGACTCACTGCCTGGCATCGAAGTCCCCTGTAAAGGTCAAGAAACCAGGGGTGGGATGGTGGAATTCGGCTTGATTCATCATCAGCATAGAGGTTTAAAGCGTGGCCTTTAAAGTCAAACGGAATAACAAGAATAATAGTAGCCGCTTATCTAAGGGCACTTTTTGAGCACTTCCTATGGGCTAGGCACTGGGCTAAGCACTTCCCTTCCATTTCCACCTGTGAACCTCACAATAGCCTTTAGAGATGGTGCTGTTCATTCATTCATTCATTCATTCATTCATTCGATTAATACTTACCGAGCACCTGTAAGGGAACGAGACAGGCCAGGCCCTGCCCTCACAGAGCCCACACCAGAGGGCGAGGCAGCAGAGCTCTGGTAAACAAAGAAATGGGCTAATTGCAGCTGGTGACAGGAGCTATGAGTACTGTAAAATGGGGGGAGGTGGCTGGAAAAGGTGACAGGGCGGGGGTCCTTTTGGTGTGATGGCCTGAGAGGACCTCCCTAAGATGGTGACATGTGGCCAGAGTCCCTGTGAGGAGCCCGGCTTACAGAAACCCAGGGGCTGAGTGTTCCTCGGCGGCCCACACCTTTGAGGAATGGAAGGCCAGGGTGGCAGGAGCGTACCGAGGGGGTGGAACATGGATGAGAAGAGGTCAGCAGAGGCATCAGAGGCCAAATGGGGGTCGTTGTTACCCCATTTCACAGATGAGGAAACGGAGGTTCTGAAAGGTTAGACATCTCCCAGCTAATTAATGGGAGAGCCAGGGTTTGAATCCAGATGACCCAGAGACCCCTCCAGGACCCCTGTGCCTTCTGGACCATGTGGTCGTGGGCAAGCCACCCAGCCACTCTGAACCCAGCCTCCTCATCTGCACAAGAAAGCTTGCTGGCCCTAGAATATGCCCAGTGTTCCTGCCGCAGGCTCCCACCTGCAGTTCCCTCTGCCTGGAACCCTCTCCCTCCCCTGAGTCTCTGCTCAGATGTCACCTCCCCAGAGAAGCCCTCTATGACAGCTGGAGAGCAGCCCTTGGCCAGTGTCCTAACTAACCCCCAACTGCTGCCCTCCCGGCACAGAGCAGTTGTGATTGCGAGTTTGTTTGTTTGTTTGCTTGTTAATCAGCTTCTTGTCTGTCTCTCCCCACCAGACTGTAGGCTCCCTAGGGCAGGATCCTGGCCTGTTGGGGTCACACCCAGATCCCCAGGACCTAGCACAGTGCCTGGCAGGGAATAACATTCAATGGGTATTTGTTGAATAAATGAATGAATAACTGTGTCATTGAAAGTAAATGACCAGAGATAGTGGAGGCCTCACATGGCCGGAGGACCTCAGACTCTGTCCGTGTGGCACTGGGGAGCTATGGTTGGATCCAAGTGTGTGTCGGCTGGAACCTGCTGGCTACCACAGGGCAGACGGGAGGCTTGTGGGTGAAGGTGAGGGCATAGTCTCCTTCTCCTTCTGAAGCCAGGTGTGGCGAGTGGCCCCGGGGGCCACACCAGGCAACTAGGCTGGGGAGGCAGAAGGGAGCCCTGGCCTGGAGGGTGCCCCGGTAGGCCAGCCCTGGGGAACGGCTGTGTGGGAGCCGATCCCCTAAGACCAAGACAGCACTCTGTCCAGCCAGGACTGGTTCAGCATTGCTGGGAGGCCCAAGCACCCCCCTGGTTTTCAGTGCCCCTGGGCAACAGGGCCCTCTCTCCTCTTTTCTCCCCACCTCCTCCAGGTGCCCTAGCCCCCCACTATCCCCAAAGCAGCTCTCTTCCTGGCTCAGCTTAGCATGTAATAGGCTGACCCCCTGACCTTCCCTCCCCCGCCTCAGCGCCCTGCCCCCTGGGCTAGGTCAGTGATGAAAGCGGTGGGAGCCTAGGGGGTGGGCTCCAGCTTGGGGGGGAGGGGGACAGTGCCTGATTGTTCCCCACCCTGTGGTAGTCGCTACCCTGCCCTAGCTGGCTCTGTGCTCTCCCCCTCCCTTTTCCTCTCTCCCTCCCCGCACCCCAGGTCAGGGAGTCGCAAACTCAAGTGGGAAGTTTTTAACCATGCACAGTCCCAGACCCTGACACTCTGAACCAGCAGGCCTGGCCTGGGGGCCCAGGCCCCCACTTTGGAAAGGGCCGAGGGCCAGAACCAGCAGATCGCTGAGCCCCACCTCCCCGAGCATGAAATAGGGTCTTGGGGGCTGAGATGGGGGCTAGCCCTGCAGGAAGGCTGTGAGGATGACGTGGAAACAGAAGGGAATGTGTCCTGTCCTCCTGTCCCCTCAGCTCTGCCACAGTACCGGTCCCCCCATCCATATGCGTAAGCACGTGGCTCTGGGCCTCTGTTCCATGCCGTGGGTCTAGGCGGCGGCTCTGCACTAGCATTTCCACACTGGCCCCCATTCCTAGAGCTTGGTGACAAGCCTGGGGACAGGCTAGCTTCAGGAGTGCCACGGCTCTCCTTACTGCTCCTTCTCACTGATTCTAGAATCAGCTTGACAAGCTGCGCTAGGAACCCTGCGAGGGTTTTTTAATCAGGACAGCTTTGAATCTAGACATGAATTTGGGAAAAACTGATACCTTTGGGATATTGAATCTCCCTCTGCAAGGCAATGGCTAGATCCATTTCTTTACGTCTTTTGCTTTTGCTTTCTAGTAAGGATGATTTCAAAGTTGCGAGATTAGAGAGCAGAGGATAATAAGGCACTTTTTAGCCAACACCAGCTTTCCCAGTAACCACTCACGGCCATCCTGTTTCCAGCCATAAGCCTGTCCCCTCCCAGGGCCCCCTCCTGGCATC
The DNA here is from genome assembly GCA_026826555.1 of Tolypeutes matacus. Lineage (NCBI taxonomy): Eukaryota > Metazoa > Chordata > Mammalia > Cingulata > Chlamyphoridae > Tolypeutes > Tolypeutes matacus. Next base: position 1,188,406 of record JAKSZT010054301.1, on the reverse strand, counting down.
CCTCTTCTGAACCACGTGGGAGGGTCTTCCTTCAGGTCTCACACGTAATGCTTTTTGTGGAATTTTTTATTCTGAAATAATTATAGATTCACAGGGAGTTGCATAAATAATACCGAGAGGTCCCGTATGCCTTCACCCTGTTCCCCCGTGGGAATACCTTATATAGCTAGAGTGCTCGACCTAACCAGGGAATTGACGTTCAGACGATCCTCAGACCCATTCACGTTTCACTAGTTTTACATGCATTTGCGTGCGTGCGTGCGTGTGCAATTCTCGATTTCGTCACCTGTGAATTCTCGTACCTGCTCCCACAAAGGTCCCTCATGCTACCTGCCATCGTCCATAGGCACCTCCTCGCACCGTTCCCCCTCCCTAAACACCAGCAGCCATTATTCTCCATCTCCGTAATTTTGTCATTTTGAGAGTGTTGGAAAAATGGGATCATACAGTGTGTGACCTTTCAAGATAGGCTTTTTCATTCAGCACAATTCCCTTGAGATTCCTCCGAGTTGTGGGTATCGGTAGATTTTTCCTTTTATTGCTGAGCAGTATTCCATGGCACGGATGTACTCGTTTGTTTAATCTTTCACCCATGGAAGGGCATTTGGGTTATTTCCAATTTGGGGCTGTTACAGATAAAGCTGCCTGGGACACTTGTGCATCTTTGCATGGATGCAGTGTCTCCCGGGTAAACATCCAGGAGTGCGATTGCTGGGCCAGATGATAGGCATAGGTTTTGTTTTTTAAGCAACTGCCGAACTATTTTCCAGGGTGGCTGTAGCTTAATAATGTTTTGTGCTTTTCTCAGTAAATATTTTGTTAGATTTAATTTTTAGTATTACATTATTTATTATTAGGCTTTTAAAAATTTGCTTTTTGTTTGCTGCTGACATTTATAAATGTGCTTAATTTTTTACTGAGATACAATTCACATACCATAAAATTCATCATTTTGAAGTATACAGTTGGTGGGTTTTATTATATTCAAAAGGTTGTGCAACCATCATCGCTATGTAATTCCAGAACCTTTTCATCAACCCCAAAAGAAACCCCAAACCTCCCCATTTTCCCCTCCCTCCAGCCCCCAGCAACCTCTCATCTACTTCCTGTCTCCATGGATTTGCCTCCTCTGGGCATTTCATGTCGGTGGAATCACACAACGTGGAGTCTTGTGACTGGCTTCTTTCCCTCGGCATTCTCAAGGTTCACCTGTGCTGTGGCTGCAATTGCTCTTTGGTATTGATTTGAAATAGAAATATCCTATACTGCTGCTAAATTCCTTTCGTAGTTCTAATAATATGCTTGTAGGTTCTTTGGGGTTTTCTATGCAGATCATCCCCTGAAAAGAATGCCAGTTTTTCTTCTTTCCAATCCTTACACCTTGTATTTTATTTTCTCGCCTCCCTGCCCTGGCTGGTGCCTCAATTACAATACTGAACAGGAGCATGGATGAGGAGCAAACTTGTCTTGTTCCTGATTTTAAGGAATGTGTCTGTTCCCCCTTTGAGAACTACACTTGTGCTGCTTCGGGTAGATAATCTTTATCAGTGTGAGGCCGTTCCTTTCTATCCCAAGTTTGCTAAAACGTTTTTATCATGCATAGATGTTGAGATTTCTTGCCAATGTTGAGATGATCGTGTGGTTTTTCTCCCTTAATTTTCAAATGTTGGATTTCTAGGATAAACCAATTCAGTCACGATGTATTTCTCTTGTCTATTCATTGCTGGATTTGTTTTGTTAATATTTTCTTTAGGAGTCTTGAGTCTACTCTCATGAGCGGATTGATCTATAGTGTTCCTTTAAAAATTTTCTATTAGAGAAGTTGTGAGCTTACAAAACAGTCATGAGTAATGTGCAGAGTCCCATACATCACCCCTCCAGCAGCACCTTACATTGTTGTGGAACGTTTGTTACAGCTTATGAAAGATCATCTTCAGACTGTTACCACCAACTGTGGCCCGCAGCATGCACGGGGTATATTTCTTCCATACGCCCCCTGTTAACACCCTGTATTAGTATTGCACATCTATTGTAGTTCACGAGAGAGCGCTCATTTGTACTGGTAGCCACAGGCCACCTTCCACCACGTGGCGCACTGTGCTATACCCCCAGGCACCGGCAGCCACAGAGAATGGGACCTGGAGAACTCGGGACCCTGAGCTTTAGAAGGAACTGCAGGCTGTGAGTCCCCAGACTGGCTGAGGGCCCCCGCTGAAGAGGGAGGTTTGACAGAAATCCTCCCTTCTCCCGCTTGGCCCCTCCCCAGCCCTCCAGAGGAAGTGGCTAAAAAGGGCCTGGGGTCGGGAGTTAATGATCCTATTGTGCTGTGACTGACTGAGGACTGGCTTGTCAGTGGCAGTGGCAGGGCATTAGCAGCCCCAGGGAGCCCCCCAGCCATCATTCCAGGGAGGGGTCCCTGCCAGCCTTTGATGACGGTGGGGGGCCGCCCTTGCTTTGGGAAGCCAGGCCAGCCTCTTTGGTGGCGTCTGGGCTGCCGAGAGCCCAGGACCTCCACTCACTCCCACCCCCTGACAGAAGAAAGCAGCCATGCCTCTCTCTCCCTCCCATCTCAGGGCACCCGGCCCCAGGATTGACTGTCACAACTGGGTCCTCAGGAGTGACCCCGTGAAGTGCAGCTGTTCCCCCTTTTGGATGGGGAACCCGAGCCATGGGACTTGGTCTAGGCTCTACTCAGGGGCAGGACTGGGAGTAGAGCCAGGTCTTTTGACTTCCTGCTCAAATGTGCCAGGCCCCCGGCGGGTGCCAGGGACACCAAGGTGAGTCACACGCAGTGCCCCCCTCAGAGGGCTCAAAGGCTTGGGGGTGGGGGGCAACATGTGAACAGAAAATTATAACTAAATGTGGTTTGAAAGAAGAAGAAAGAAAGAAAAGAGAGAGAAGGAACTCCTAACCCAGCCAGGAGGTCAGGGAGGCTTCCAGGAGGAGGTGATGCCAAGCTTGATTTTTTATCTTTTAGGAGGTACCGGGGATTGAACCCAGGACCTCGTACATGGGAAGCAGATGCTCAACCACTGAGCTACATCTGCTCCACTGGTTTGATTCTTAAAGGGTGACTAGAAGTTAGACTAAAGTGCGGCAGAGAGTGAGGGTGGGGGGCAGCAGGGAAAGGCAGAGGGACCAGCAGAAGCAAAGGCACAGCGTACGAATAAGCAGTCCTGTGGTGGGAGATGAGGCTAAGGCGGTGGCAGGAGCCAGGCAGGGCCGGGTGTGCAGTTAGTCCCTTGGATGGGGAAAAGAGTCAAGAGCAAAGTTCTAATCCTGCCTCTGCTCACCCATCCATCCACTCTTTAGTCATTCAGCTCACTGAGCAGTGATGCACCCTGGGCAGGTCACTTCCTCATGCTTCCTTGACCAGCCTCCCACAAGCAGGCACAGCACAGGGCTGTCTGTCCCAGACCCCAGGTGGGATCTGAGCCATCTGGGCTGGAGGAACAGACACAGCCCACTTGGGGCTCTCTAGTATCTTAACGTCAGGAAGCTGGAGTAGAGCGGGGAGTTAACAGAAACTTCTCTGGACCCCAGAGTGTGGAAAAATGGCAGGAGGGGCAGAAGAAATCGTTTCAAAGTGAATAACAGGAATTCTTTTTGACCGCAGGGAGCAGGCATTATAAGACTCTCCGTGTGGCAGACTGCCCTCACCTCTCCAGCCTCCAGCCTCCCTGTCCAGCTAAAAAACACTTGCTTCCCCAGACTCCCTTGCATCTAGCGGCAGCAAGTGACATGGCTGATGCAGTGTCAGCAAAAGAGTTCTTTCACTGTCCTAAGCACCACCTCCCCATTTCGTCACTCATTCACTCAACACATATACGTTGAGGGCCTTCTGTGTTCTAGACTTGTGCTGTCCAGTACGGTACCTACCCACCAGCCACGTGTGGGTAGCAAGCACTTGAAATGCGGCTAATCTGAATTGAGATGTGCTGTACGTGTACAATACACACTGGACTTCAAAGAGCACACCCACACAAAAGAAGAATGTAAAAGATTTTACTAACTTTTCAATTAGTGATATATTAAAATGATAACATGTTGCCTCTATTGGGTTAAATAAAATATTTTGTTAAAAATTAATTTCATCTGTTTCTTCTTACTTTTTTTGTTTTCCTTAGGAGGTACGGGGGATTGAACCCAGGGCCTCGTACATGAGAAGCAGGCACTCAACCACTGAGCTACACCTGCTCCCCAACCAGAGTTGTTTTTTCCATTTGTTTGTTTTGTTTTTTTTTCAGGAGGTACCATGGATCGAACCTGGGACCTCATACATGAGAAAAAGGCACTCAACCGCTTGAGCTACATCCGCTCCCTTGTTTTTACTTTTTAAAAACGTGTCCCGGGGAGCAGATGTGGCTCAAGTGGTTGAGGACCTGCTTCCCACGTGGGTGGTCCCAGGTTTCTGATGCCTCCTGAAAAAACAAAAACAAACAATAAGCAAAACAAATGAAAAAACCAACTCAGGGAAGCCAATGTAGCTCAAGTGCTTGAGCACCAGCTTCCCACATACGAGGTACTAGGCTCAATCCCCAGCCCCACAATACCTCAAAAAAAAAGTGTCTATTAGAAAAATTTAAATAACATGTGGCTCCCATTATATTTATATTTATATGTCTAGACGGTGCTAGTCTAGACTTCAAGATATAGCAGTGTTAAAAAAAATAAAATAATAAAAAAAAAAAAAAAAAAAAAAAAAGGGAAGCAGCTGTGGCTCAATCAGTAGGGCTCCCGTTTACCATATGGGAGGCCCCGGGTTCGGTTCCCGGGGCCTCCTGGTGAGGGCAGGCCCGCCCGCACGGCATGGTTGGCTGATCCAGCGAGCACAAGCAGCAAGGGGGGGGATAAATGAATAAATAAAATAAAATAAAAATAAAATAAAAAAAAAAGATATAGCAGTGGACAACCTATACCAAAAACAATTAAAAATGCTGCCTTCTGGAACTCACATTCTAGCTGGGGAAATAACTAAGAAACAAGACGGTAAGATTAGTAAGTGTCGTAAGTGTGTTGGATGGTGATATGTGCTAGGGAGAAAAAAGACAGGGAGTGTCAAGGCGGGATTGAGATTTTGGGTAGAGTGGCCAGGGTCAGCTTCCCTGGGAAGAGCCCTAAAGGAGTGAGGGAAGAGCCATGCAGAGATCTGGGGAAGAGCAAGGCAGGCAGCCGGAACAGCATATGCAAAGGCCCTGAGGCAGGAGTGTACCAGGTGTGTTCAAGCAACAGCAGGGGTGTCAATGTGACTGAAGCAGAGTGAGTGAAGGGGCATGTGGCAGGAGAGGAAGTCAAAGGGGGAAAGGGGAATCCAGGTAAGCATGGCTTTCACGCCGAGGCAGCGGTGAGGCCACTGGAGAGTCCTGAGCAGAGAAATAACAATCTGACTTTGGCTTTAACAGGTTCATCTGGCTATTGAAATAATCCAGGTGAGAAGTGATGAGCGCTCAGGCCAGGGCGATGGCAACTGAGGTGAGGAGAAGTGGTCAAGTTGTGGACCATGGGTATATTCTGGAGATCTTTTGAAGGTCTCCTGTTTTCTGCCAGAAGGCACATGTGGAGAGGGAAGCTGTAGCAGCTATCCTGAGATCATGAGGACAAAAGCCATCTGCTAAGGATAGTAAAGCAGAGAGATGACAGGAGCTGGTCCACAGCATCACGGAGTCGTGTCACAAGCCCTGGGTGGCCTAACCTCGACTCCTATTTAAGGAAAAAAACACAAATCCCTGTATGATTTTCTGTTACTTGTAGTCAACTGTATTCCTAAGTGCCTTAAACACCTAACCTCAAGCTGGAAAAAGAGTAAATACTCTTAAAACTTATGTTCATGAAAGATTCTCCAGAGAAATGGGACTTTCTTAAATATGGGATACACTCTTGCCTTCGTTCCAAATAACTTGAAATTTTAAAACTGCTTATTGTGGAAAAGACAAAGCCTTAAGAAATGTAAACATCACTCAGTTCTACCACCCAGAAATAACTAAGATTGGCATTTTTGTGTATTTTTTCTATACATTACATTTTTAAAAAATTATTGCGGTAACACACATAACATCAAATCTTCCGTCTTAACCTTTTTGCTGTCACCCTTTTTGGGGATCATCACTGGTTGCATTAATCCCCTGGCTCTTCTGGCCAGTCCCTATGTGTCCTGAGCACACTCCCATGGCCAGAGCACAGCCTGGGGCAGAGACCGGGCGGCCGTTAGCGTGTGCTGGCCCTTCCCGCGGTGACCTCCTGGGCAGTGGCCTCCTGGACGGGTGAGGCCTGCAGGCCGGCCTGGGCAGGCTCTACCGCACCCGCTCAATCGCACTGCTGCTTGCTCACCTGTGAGCTTGTCCATCACGTCCTGTACGAGGCAGATGGCACATTCGCATCAGTGTGGGGAACTCGAGGATACTAGTGGAGCTACTATTCTCCTATACCCCAGAAGATGTGTGTGTGTGTGTGTGTGTGTGTAGGTTTAATTCACTAATTAAAAAAAAAAAAATTACACTCCATATCTACTAAACATGCGCTCCTCCTTCCCCCCTCCACCCGTCCCCTGGTGACCTATTTCTGTTTCTGCGGCTTTGCTATGTCTAGACGTCCCTTATAAGTGACAGCCTACAATATCTGTCCCTATGTGTCTTACATATTTCACTGCGCATAATTTTTCAAGGCTCTTCTGCGTTGCAGCAGGTCTCAGAACTTCATTCTTCCCTATGGCCCAAGAATATTCCACTGTGTGTACGTCCTGCACTTTGCTTATCCACGCATCTTTTGGACACTTGGGTTGTTTCCGCCTTTTGGCTGCTGTGAACATCGGTGTACAAGCGTCTGCCTGAGACCCGTTTGCCCTTTTTTGGGGGATATACCTGGAACGGGGATTGCCAGGTCACGTGGTAGTTCTATGTACCTTTTGGAGGAACTGCCAAACTGTTTTCCACAGCTCCTACACCATTTCACATTTCCACCAGCAGTGTACGAGCTGCTCCCATTTCTCTGCATCCTTGCCAACACTTCTTAGTTCCCTTTCCTTTTTAGTAATAGCCAACCCAGTGCATACATTTTTAAATAAAGTTGAACTTGCAGCATAGTTTTTTCCCTTTTGTTTGTTATTGAAGGTATATATCCTTGCATATAGATAAGCATCATTTTATATCCTGCGTTTCCACTGAAGCTTATGCCAAGACGTCTCCCCATGTCATTAGCAGTCTTTGTGTTACTGCCTGCACCGTGTGCTCTCATAGGAACATGCCGTGATTCTGTCCACCACCCATCTCCTACTGAGCACTGAGGCTGTGGCCAGGTTTTCGCTATTACACAGGCTGCACTAAAGAGCTTTGGGCACAAATCCTTATTTATACGTAGTTTGCATTAACAAGTGTTGTACACACCAAGCCGCAGTGACTGCGCCAGGAGAGCGTCCACCTGTCCGGGATGAGGGCTCCACGCCGCAGAGCCCTCTAGGCACCTTGTATGTAGGAGCTCTGTCTCCTCCTCGAAAATAGGCTGCAAGTATTATCACCACAACCGGACCCCCACTGCTTTCCTCTCCCTGTTCCCTCCCTCCTTCTATGCACTTTTTTTTTTTTTTTTTTTTTTTTACCGGGAGGTCCCGGGGATCGAACCCGGGTCCCTCCATATGGGAGACGGACGCCCAACCAGTTGAGCTACATCCGACCCCCCTTCTATGCACTTTTGTAATTGTTTTCCTTTTATTCTGCTCCAAGTTAGGAAACCAAAGCCCCCGAGTTATTATGGCTGTGGCATAATGAAGATACAGGGGTTCTAAGTGGACCCCTGAGGGGGGCTGCCCTGGAGCAAGTGCCTGGTGGGTGGCTGTGCAGGCTGTGGCTCAGGAGGCCGGGGAGCAGCTGTGCCCTCTGAGCCTCTGTCTCCTGAGATGGCTGCCCCTGCTCTGCCTCCCTCACAGGAGGGTGTGGGAGTGGGAGGCGGGCATTAGAGGGAAAGTGCTGCAAAACCCTCAAAGTATGTAAGCAACAGGGACCACCCTGTTTCACAGGCAGGGGCTCCAACCCGGCCCAGCCGCTCCACTCACCCTCTGGATCCCAAGGCTTCCTTCTTCTAGGGCCTTCCATGGAGACATCCCGCCAAGCCTCGAGACCCCTGGAAGCCCCTCACCTCCCTACTCCTCTTCTCCACAGCAGAGAAGAAGCCATAGGACAGGAGTCCCCTCCACTTCCCCGTCAGCAACCTGTAAATGGCTTTGTGGCTCTCAGCCCCCGTCCCACCCCTTCCCTCCTGCCAGCTCAGGGTACTGCACCCCAGCCCCATCTCCGGGAGCTCCTTACCCACTGAGCCCACCCTCAGCTCTCTTCTCCCTCTACACACTCTTTCCCCTCAGTCCAGAAAGTCAGAGGAAAAAAAAACTTCATGTTCCCTTCAGCTCTTGCCCTGCATCTCCTCCTTTCCCCAGTCAAGCTAAAAGATCCGTCTACACTTGCTGCCTATACTCCTTGGCCCCTAGATGCCCCTGGATGCCCCCACCCCATCCTCTGACCCTGCCCTGAGGAAGGTCACAGTGTCCGCCCCTGGGCTCCAAAGCTGGGCCTCTCTCCCACCTCCCTGTTCTCCCACCTCCCTGTTCTCAGGCCTCGCCCACGCCCTGGAGGATGGGCAGGCTCCCTCGTCCTGGGGCCCTCCTGCTCCCAGACCCCTCCCTTCCAGGCTCCACACCCACGACACCAGCTGCCAACTAGGGGTCCCTCAGGACCTTAGACTCACCTGTCCGTGACTGGGTTTGTCATCCCCCCTGGCCTGGCCCTCCCCCCATGCCCACTCTCAGGACCTGCCCACCATCCACTCGTGGCCCCAGCCAAGCTGCAGGGGTCCCTCCCCCTCCCCAGTAAGGCTGGTCCTGTCCCTTCAGGCCACTTCAATAGAGCCATCATCGTCGTCATTGTCATCCCTCACCCTCGCTATTTCTACAGCCTCCTGAGTGCTCCCCAGGCCCACGGTCAGCCCCTCTTCAACCCGCTCCCGTGCCCTCAAACCTGCCCTGGTCCCCACTGCCTGCCCAAGAGGGTCCACTCTCCCCGGTGCAGCCCCAACTCACCGCTCAAGCCCCGTGTTCTGGCTCCTCCAGATTATCAACTGTTTCCTCAAAGCATGGCGCCTTTTCACGCTGCTGGGCCTCTGTCCAACAACGTCAGCCCCCATCCCAAGGGTCCCTTTGCTCTGAGCACCACCTGCTCCCTTTCCAAACCGGGTAGGATCAAGCTTTATCTGGGTGTCTTAACAGTGATGGAGCAAGATGTCAGTCCCCCCAAGAGCCTGGAAGCCCTGTGGGTCCTTCGGAGCCATGGCCCTGGCCGGGCAGAGCAGTGGTGGCGGCCTGGGGTCACTGCGGAGCTCTCGCCGTGGGCAGGCACTGCTCCTGGTGGAGCCTCCTCCTTCCCGTGGCCCCTCTTCCAACTGAGGACCCGGAAGCTCGCAGCCCTTGGGGAGCTTGTCCAAGGTCACCCAGCACTGGGACCAGGGTTCAGGCTGCTGGGTGGGCTCCCCAGCCCTGCCCTAAGGCCCAGATGGAGATCATGGTCATGCGCCCCAGCCCCCAGCCCTCTCCCCAGAGCCCTCCAGCTCCCCACCAGACTGGGTGCCCCTCCCCCACTGTCCAGCCCCTCTGCATCTTGCAATCTCACAGCCTGGCCCCCTGGGGATCCTGAGAGAAAGGGTGACCCAGCTGACCCAGCCACCCAACTACCGTCTCCATCACAAGACAAGGCCTGGGGCCTGTGGAGAGGGCAGGGCAGAGGGAGGGGGCTGAACTGCTGCCAGCCCCACAAAGGGAAGGCCCGGGGTGGTGGGCGGGTGAGGCAGCCCACAGCCTCCTTCTCCCCTCCTCTTCCGATGTCCCCCCCATTCCCCAGGGGCCCCTGGAGCCTTGCCACCCCTTCCCCATCCCTGGCCTAGGCCCCTGGCTGTCACAGCCCCTGGGAACCAGTGCAGCTTGGGCCTCCTGCTCTCAGAGCAAACAAGGAGTGGGAGGCCCCTCAGCCTGGGGTGCCCAGCCGGTGCCTCCAGCCCGTCACCCGCAGGGAAGAGGAGGGAAGGAGGGCCTGCAGGAGGTGGAACGCCATCCCAGAGCCTGCTCCTGGACCCCATGGTGACCTTAGGAGACTTTAGGAGAGGCTGAGGTGCTAAGCTTCCCGGGTAATTTGTTGCCTGGGGGTCTCGCTCCTCCAGGAAAAATGACTAAGGTATTTTTCCTACCCCATCCTTCCCCGAAACACACCCTCCAAAGTCTCAGAGATTGGTGATGGGAGGTTTACTGCTTCCGGAGGTGGAGAAATCTCCACTTGGGCAAAAGGGTCCAGGCTCAAAAACGCTGACGCCCTCCTTGGAGTGTCCATCCACTTGCAGGGGCTGCTGCCCACAGCCAGCTTGGACACTGACAAACTGACAAGCTCTAAGGACTGGCCGGGTAGCACTCGTCCTCTAGCAACTCTCTCCTGTAAACTGTTCCCTCTGCTCAAGCTTCCCTGCTGCTCTCCAGCTCCTGGGGCTTCCCAGCCTCTCCCTGCCCCATAGAGTCAGGGGCTCCTGGGGTGGAAGCCACGCTTCCCACTTACTGGCTGGGTGCATTAACTTCTCTCTCACTTGTTTTGGTAACAATTTTATTGAGCTATAATTCACATGCCATACAAGTCACACATTTAAAGCATGCAATTCAATGGCTCCCAGTGTATTCAGAGTTGTGCGACCATCATCACAATTTCAGAACAGCTTCATCATCCTCCAAAAGAAATTCCATACCCTTTAGCAGTCACCCCCCATTCCATCGCTTGCCCCAAAGCCTAGGCAGTCACTAATCTACTTTCTGTCTCTGTAGATTTGCCTCTTCTGGACATTTCAGATTTAACGTCTCTTGCCTCAGTTTCCCCATCTATAAAATGGGGATGGTCATGATGCCCCTGCATAGGGTGTGTTGGGAGGATTCAATGAGTTAACACACGTGCCTGGAATAAAACTGGCACACGGTGTAAATGCTGCGTAACGCCTGCTGTCACGGTCACTGCCTGGCCTCTTCTCTGGGTGAGGGTCCTCTCCTGCCCCCACGCCTTGCACTGGACCTGTGAGCTCATTTCACCCTCGCTCTTACCTCCAGCCCCGACCTCCCTCCTCGACTGCAGAGCTGCCGGGCATCTCCACCCCGCCACCCCAAAGGCCCTTCCAACTCAGCCTGTCCCTCCTCCCCAAAGCTGCTTGGCCTGCTGTGTCCCTCACTCAGGAAGTGCCTGGCCCTCCCCCTGGCCACCCAGGCCAGCAGCCAGGGCCTACCCTCGACGCCTGCCTCTCCCCGTGCCTGCCCCCACCAGCTGGCCTGCCACCACGTCTGGGCTGTACCCCCACATCCCGCTTCCGCTGCCACTGCCACAGAAGTCACCTCACCACTCCCTGCCTCCATTTCCCGATAAAACAGGGATAACAAGAGGGCCTTCTTGAGTAAAGTACATGAAGCCCTTGGTAGCTTTACTGTTGCTATCACTCTCTCTCCTGGATGACCGAAGTGCTCCTAACCGGGGTCCCTGCCTCAGTGTCCCCACATCACACCTGGCACCATTTTTTTTTTTTTTTTAATAAATAAAGCAGTTTTATTGAGATATATTTACATACCATACAGTCTATCCAAGGTGCACAATCAATAGCTTTTAGTATAATCACAGTGTTGCACAGTCAACACCACAAAAAACTTTAGAACAATTTCAAAAAGAAAAACTCCACACCCCTAGCAGTCACTCCTCAATCTGTCTGTCCTTCCCCAGCCCTACATAACCACTAATCTAATTCCATCTTTACAAATTGATTTATATTTAAAAGATTTTCTATAAATGGAATCTATACAATATATAGTATTTTGTGTCTGGTTTCTTTCACTTAGTATGTTTTATTTTGCCTGATATTAATATCTTGTAACATTAACATACATTTTCGTAGTTTCAAAGAAAAAGTCTTATATAGCAATATTACCCATATTTATATTTCACAAGAGGTTTCACTATGCTAAACAGTCCCATGTTACATTTTTTAGCTTTCCTTCTAGTAATACACATGACCTTAGACTTTCCCTTTCAAACACTGTCATACCATATAATAGCACTGCTAGTGACACTGTGTTATGCTTTCACCTTTTCTATTCATTTCCAAAGATTAACTAACAATCTTTTTACCAACTCTGCACAGGTTAACCCTCAGCTTTCCATTCTCTAACCTCATTCTACTTAATATTCAAGTTAGTAACTCCATGATATTATACAAAATATTTAGTTCATAAATATAGTAATCATACAGTATTTGTCCTTTTGTGTCTGGCTTGCTTTGCTCAACATAATGTCCTCCAGGCTCATCCATGTTGCCATATGCTTTACGACTTCATTTCTTCTTACAGCTGCATAATATTCCATCGTGTGACTAGACCACAGTTTGTTTATCCATTCATCTGTTGATGGACACCTGGGTTGTTTCCAGCTTTTGGCAATGGTGAATAATGTGGCTATGAACATGGGTGTGCAGATGTCTGTTCGTGTCACTGCTCTCAGTTCTTCTGGGTATAGACCCAGTAGTGGTGTTGCAGGGTCACGTGGCAAGTCTATACTCAACTTCTTTAGGCAGTGCCTGGAACACTGTTGGTAATGGTGCCAGCTACGTGGCACTGAGCTAAGCCCTGGCTGCTCCCTGAGTCTTCAGACAAACCCAGGCGGCAGGTGCTGTCGCCTTTGTTTCACAGATGAGAAAACAGAGGCCCGAGGCCCCAGGGCTGGAGTCAAAGCACTGCGTCAGGGAACACTGGTGGCATGCATGTACTGCTTCAGAGCATGTATTCAGCACCTACTGTGTGGCAGGCACTGGGCTAAGTGCTGGGAAGGCAGTAATAAACCAGGCTGGCATCGACCCAGTCTACATGACAATGATCTTTCTAAAATGCAAATGGAACCCCTTTTAAACCAGTCCGGGACCACCCCACTGCTCTCAGGGTGGAGCCCATATACCTCATCAGGGCATCTGGGTCCTCAACCGCTACCACCCTGCACTGCAGCCCACTTGGCTTACACTGCTCCCCCTTCCCCACCTCCCTGCCCCACCGCCCCGCTCCGGCCCACCAGTCAGTGGGCCCTTCCACCTCCTCACTCACACCACCCACCTTCTCCCCCAGCCTCGCCGCCCAGTGCTAACTCCTTTCCCACAGTCTCTCTCAAGGTCTTTTCTGAGGCTCCATCCAGGGTCACCTCCTCTAGTAAGCCTTCCCCAATCTCCTGGCCAAGTAAAAAGCTCTTCCATGCTCCCACGGGTCTTTTACTTATTTGTCTCTGCTATTGGATCTTGGCTCCTTGAGGGCAGGCCTGAGTTTTAATCAACTCCAAATAATCCCTCGCTCTCTCCCCCACCCCACCTTCCCCCATCAAATCCACCACATCTACTAATTTTACCTCTTTTCGGCCGCTCCTAAGTTACCAGCACCTGCCCGGCGTTACAGATGAGGACCTACACCCACTAGCGTGAAGTAGGTGCTTGATGAGAAGTCACTGCTTTGTTTCAGGTTTCTGTAAATGTGGAGACGGGAGTGTGGTGGAGGAATGGGGGCAGTGTTTGGAGAAGCTGAGCACAGCCTACCCAGGGCACATGAGGGGCAGGGGTGGTTGTAATCGGCCTAAGCGTCTCCACCCGCCCCCACCCCCAATCCCCCGTGGCCCACTCAGGGTGGCTGGGGCAGCAGGGCCAGGCAGGGGCAGTTGCCCTAGAAAGAGATGACTAGAGGCTAGCCAGTTGAGTGGGCTCCAAGTCCCGGCTGTGTGTCCTCTCTGCACCTCAGTTTCCTCACCTGAAAGATAGAGCCATCGGCCCATCCCCGCCTGCCTCTCGGGGCTGTTAGGAGGGGACACGTGAGGGGACAGTGTGGAAACCGTCTTCTCCAAAAGCAGATACTTCATTGTCCAGCTGGTTTCTGGACACTCCCACCTCAGAAATATTCTGTTTCATTTCCCCAAAAATCCAGTAAAATTGGTTTTAGGCTTTCGCTGCAGGCCCAGCCCCAGCCTCACAGATTCAGAGGGCTTTTTCTGGAGAGGTCTGGTGGGGAGAAATAGATGGCCTTGGCCCACTGGGGCAGGCACTTACCCACGCTGAGCCTCAGTCTCCACCTCTGTAAGTCGGTGGGGTCCCTCCCGCCTCAGAAGGCCGCTGTGCGCGGAGCCAGTGAGAGGGTGGTTGGGAAGGTTTTGTCTCTGTGCGGGCAGGCCGCCTGGGCTGGGGGCCGGGGGAGAGGAAGGGCCCCGCTTCTCCCTTGAGGACGGGAGATGCGCCGCAGGAAGTCATGTTGCGCCCCAGCCACCCCCACTGCGGCCTCCCCCACCCCACGAACCTCACAGAACCGAGTGGCTGCCTGGAAGGGCGGCGCTCAAAATGGCCGCCGTGGCCGCCAAGGCCGCTTCTCCTTCCATGGCGCCGCGGGAGAGGGAGGGCGCCCCGGCCAGGCCATGGTCACTCCTCGCAGCCCACGGGTGCAGAGTGGGGCGGGAGGCGCTGGAAGGAGGGAGATGGGGTGGGTGGGGGCCGGGGAAGAGCAAGAGAGAGGGGCAGGGAAAGGAACAAAAGGTCTCTTTGTGGCGCGGGGCAGGGAGACGAGGGAGCGCATTACCCAATGCCCAGAAGCCATGTTGGTAACAAGAGAACCATTCTCTGCTTCACTTGGAAAACAACTTGGAGCAGAGAGAGACAGGGAGAGATTTAACCCCATGGGCGCGGGCGCAGGGGCCCGAGGCCCCTGTGGGAGGTGGGGAGGGCTGAGGGCACCTTGGGGGCCTTTCGGACCCTGAGAGCCGCGATTTCCTGTCTCCCAGGCCCCCACCACACAGCGCCAACATGGCCGCTTGGCCAAGTCCCAGCAGCCTTTGCAGCCGGGGCCTGGGGCCGTGGGCCTGTCAGACCTGACCCTCTTCCAGGGAGCTGCCGGCCACTCTCCAAACCTGCCCACCCCCAGCCTGGAGGGCCGGGACCTTGTTTGGTTTCAGGGCCCAGGCCTGGATCGGGCCCCCAGCCTCGTTTTAGGACAGGAAGCTCATCTCCTCCTGAGAAAGGCCCTTCCATCTTTACACAGTTTTGCCCGTTAGGAAGCTTTTCCTAAAACTTAATTAAATCTCTTCCAACCCCACCCCAGCTTTCTCCCCTTCCCCCACTTTCTGGGACACCAGCCCTGGTTGGTTCTCCTTGTTGGAGGCTCCCAAGGACAGTATCTGATAATAAAGCAAATGATACTAAAAGAAGCTGCCATTCGTGAAACACCTACCAGGTGTGGGGCACTTTACATAAATTAGCTTAATTTCCCACTGCTACCCGGGGCCAACTTGGGAGAAGCGAGGTGCTGTCCCCTCTGCTGGCATGACTTGTTCAGAAAAGAATAGCACCTAGCACAGGGCTGCACCTTGGATGGTTGCTCTTATCAGCAGAAGAGAAAAGGAGGTCCTTTCTTCCTTCCGCTGCCTTCCTTCCCTCCCTCCCTCCCTCTCTTCCTTCCTTCTACAAATACTGAGCACTGGCTGTGCACCCAGTACTGTCCCAGATGCTGAGGATATAGCAGTGGACAAAAGAGACCACCCCTGCCCTCATGGAGCTGATATTCCCGTCCAGATAATGGGCACTAACCAAGAAAATGTACAAGATAATGCCAGGCAGTGATAAGGTCCATGATGAAAAATAAAGCGGGGTAAAGGGAGGGTATTGACGTTGGAGGCCGAGGGGGGCGGATGGAAGGAGATGAGCAAAGAGAGGGAAAGGGGGTCAGATCACAGGGGATCGTGAGGGCCCAGCTGTGAACACTGGGGGAAATGCCAGGTGTGGGGGAGCTGAGTTACTTTTCCACAGGGACTCTCTGGCTGCCAAGTGAGGAACAAACTGAAGGAAGCTGGGAATCCTCCCATGCCTTTTGCCACAGACCCCCAAATTCTGCACACATGCCACCTCGCAGCCACTCCTCCCCACGTTGCCCACTCCCTGCTAAAACAGCCCCGTTTCCATCCTCTTTCATGCTAAACATGGGGCCATGTTCCTTTAGGACAAGTCACCCCACAGGGGTGCTTCACTGAAGGTGGGGGCTGTTTGAAGGTGAAGCCTCTTCATTGGGCAGTTTTTAAGGCTTCCCGTCCCTGAGTCCCACTGTGACACCAGCCAATGGTGTCCTCGGAGGAAGCAGGGGTCCAGTGCCCTCCGAACTCAGGCTGGTCCCTGCTCCCCAGCTGCGTTTCCTCCTCTGTAAAGCCACACCCACCCCGCAGGTTTGCTGGGTGCATTCACAGCAGGCGGCTCATCCTTCAGATGGGGAAAGAGAGGCTCTGAGAGATGCTCTGGGGGGTTGCCAGGCTGGGGGTGGAGGGTGGGACTTCCTGACACCTGGAGCCAGGGCTTTCCCTGCCCCCGGTGGTGTGTTCACAAGGCCCCTTGCAAGTTGCCTCCGTTCAGTCCCGTTCCTTAGCAGCAGGTGCGTTTGAAGAGCCTGCTGTGTGCCAGGCAGTGCCTGGAGCCCTGGGGGTGAGCGGTCACTATAGAGTACAGTGAGAGTATCAGGGGGTGGGGGGCTTCAAACGGCAGAGGGGCCAGTGGGTGGGAAAGGGAGGCTGTGTGGTCCAAAGGAATGGGAGCAGGACATGGGGAAAGAAAGAGTGACACAATAGTGACAGAAGCTAAAGTTGGGGGACCTGGGGGTATAGGGAGAGGGAAGTCTCTGTCTGAGGTTTGTATTATTTTGCAACTGCCCTGTAAATTTGAGATTATTTTAAATCAAAAAAAGTTTAAAAAAAAAAGAGTGGGACCAACTGCGGGGCTCCAGCTGAACAGAAAGGAAAGTGCACGGGCTCGGCACCGTGGGCGGGCAAGAGCCAGACTCCTGCTTTCCCGTCTGCCCCCTGTTGACTTGCTGGGGACCCTTGGGCAGCCCTGTGGCCATCCTCATGTGTCAAAGGGGCCACAGGGTGGTGGCAAGGGTGAAGTGAAGGCTGGGCGCACACCAGGTGGGACGCAAAACCCTCCGTGATGCCACGAGTGACCCAACGCTGTTATGTTCCAGGCACGGGAGCCCTTCGTGGGACAGCTCAACACGGCGCACTTGTGCAGCAGGCAATGCTGCATGGGACTGAGATGGCAGGGCCAGGGAAGGCTTCCTGGAGGAAGCGAGGTGGAGAGATGGGGAGGGTTTGCACAGGCCAAGGGGTGAGGGAGGGCTCTTGGGCAGAAGGGCCGGCACAAGCAAAGGCACAGAGAAGGGTATTGGCTTGGCAAGCAGCAAATGTGATGTCAGCCCCTGGTGGCGAGGCCGGGCGGGGAGGCTGGGGGTGGGGGGTCCTCGAACGCTTGGGTGCCAGGCAGGCTCCAGGTAGGAACTTGAGGTCTCACCTCCTACCTCTCTCTCCCAGTTTAAAACTCCCAACTGGTTTCCACGTCCCTGCCCTCCCCCGGAGTGCACTCCCCGCAAGCATTTGCTGGCTGATTCCGAGTACCTGTTTGGAGCCATGCAGGGCACCACTCCTCTAAGGAAGCCCTCCCTGAAGCCCAGGCCAGGGCGAGAATCCCTCGACTGGGATTAGGTTCATTCCGCCACAAGGGGAAGGGGCTGATCCTGTCCCCATTTTACGGAAGAGGAAACAGAGGCTCAGAAGTGGTCACCCCTGTACGAAGTTGCACAGGCAGTCGGGCTTCCTCTCTTGCATCCTTCCACTGCCTACCCCTCGCCCTGTGCCACCTCTTGGATCCAGCCCCAGAATGTCTCTGACCCTGTGGCTCTCACCCTCACTTCATGGAGGAGGAAACCGAAGCCCAGAGAAGGCTGGGACTCGCCTGCTACCACCAGGACACGGCCGAGCAGATTCTGAAGCCACTTGCGGCTGACTTGGTGCAGGCGGAGGCAGGGGTGCAGGGAAGGGAGAAGGCCACAGCCTGAGGCCCGGTGACCAGATGGGGAGCCTGGAAGGTGGCAAAGAAAAGCGGGGGCACCGGGAGTCCAGCTCAGACTGCCTGGTGTGTGGTTCTGCAGAAGTTGGGGAGATAGTTGGCCAGCCCAAAATGGTGGTCCTAGAAATGGGGGCAGCAGGAGGAAGAGGAGCAGGGAAAGGAGCAGAGAAGGTGCAGCTGGAGAGGCAGGAGGGGAACGAGGAGAACTGGGGGGGTGGGGGGTGAGGGGTGGGGCGGCTGCCCAAAGCCCCGGGACCCCAGGGCCCTGCTGCCCTGTCCAGACTCAGCGCCTGCTGCCTGTGCCCCTGGGACTGTGCTGAGAACAGGGCTCAGGTGGTGGGCACGGGCCTCTCCTACCTCTTGGGATCAAAGGGGTTGGGGCCCCCAGTGGGAAGAGCGCTTGGAGCCGTGCGGGTCACGCGGGCGTCGACCGGTGCGGGCGCAGTGCCCTCAACCCGCGTCACACACTCGCCCGAGGAGCGGAAGCCTCCAGGCCCTGCCACGCAGCCCTGCTGTCGTTTGGCCGAGTCACATGGGGGGCAGGCGGGGGCCACAGCGCCTTCCTGTGGCCTCCCCACCTCCGCCCCGCCCCTCAGGATCCTGCCACAGCTCTTGGAAAACAACTGAGGAAATCAAGTGGAAATACAAATCCGCCACCCGGCCCTCCCGCTCGCCGGCCCTGGGGCTGCCCAGCGTGCCCAGGAAGGGAGCTCAGCCGTTCACCGTGGCCAGGTCGGCACCGTCCCTTGGCCCTGGGCTCCCAGCAGCTGGGCCTGTGGCCCCATCCGGTCCCACAGAACCTGCCCCACCCCAAAGGACGTCGGGCTCCAGGCTTAGCCCCAGCAAACCCCCGGCTCAGGGATTGGGGCCAGGGACATTCCCAGCCCAGCTCTGCCAAAGGCTGGCTGGAGACCCTGGACCCGTCCCTTGTGCTCCGTGGGCCTCAGGTTCCTCATCGGTAAGAACGGGAGCACAAGCCCTGCCCAATCCCGCCTTACAAGGGAATAGTGAAGGGTGGTGCTGTGCAAACTGTGAAGTGCTAGGCCTCCTGATGTCACTTTGATTCTCACAGGGAGGAGTTGCCTCCCAGGTTGGGGAGACCCACTCCATTCGGAGGATGTAAGTTACTACCGGCAAGAAGGGGGCCCACAGGAGCCCCTCCCCAGCCCGTCATGCCAGCCTTGCCCCTCCTGGCACCGGCCACCCCATACACCTCCCAGGCCTCACCACTTCACACACATGCTGTTTCCTCCGCCTGAAACAACTTTCTTCAACAGAACTCCTCTTCATTCCTTAAGACCCAGCCTGAATGTCCCTCCTCTGGCAAGCTCCCTGATCCTGGGCAGAGGGAGCGCCCCCCACCACCTGTGCCATATGCCCACGGTATAGAATTGGCTGGGTGCATGTCATTATCTGTTTTAGTGTGCTGGTGGGCACATGGGCAGGGCCTGTCTCCTCGCCATCCTGGTGTCCCTGCCGCAAGCTCAGCGCTGGCCAGACGAATAGGAGAGCTTGGGAGAAAGAGCTGAGGGAAGGTGTGAACACATGAAGAGCCGGCTCTGGAGGTGACTCACAGCAACCCGGCAGGGTCAGAGTGTAAGCTGGGTGCACCCCATTCTCCACTAGGGCCCCTTCCTCCTTTCCCAGATCAAAATGCATCAGGCCAAGCCCCAGGGCTCCTGGGCCCACCTGGCTCCTTGCTAGTGGATTCAAGCTTTGCTCCTGGGTGGAATTCAGTTTCCCCTGCCAGATAACAGCCATGCCTTCCTAGGAGGAGCATACGGTGGAATTCCAGGAACCCTATAGGGAGGTGGCCAAGGATGGTGGTGGGGGTGCTGGCCAGTTAGGAAGTGGACACAGTAGTCCAGGCTTCTGACCAAGGCAGAGGCCACGGGGGACTAGAATACTGGGGAGAGGGTGACGAATGTGAGCAGCGTTAGGAAGGAAAAACTGCCGTGGCTGATGACTGGCCGTGGGGGCATGAAGGGGAGGGATGAGTCAAGAATGACTCTGAAGTTTCGCGCCTGGGTCACTGGAGAACAGTGGGGCCTTTGATGGCAGGGAAGTGGGGTAGGGGCTGGACGGGGGCAGGATGGTGACTCGGGTCTGGGACTCGGACCCAAAGCTTTTTCGGGCTGGCAGCAGCCTCAGACATCACCCAGGTCGCACGTGAGGACCTGCAGGCTCATGGAGGGGCAGCAACTCAGCCAGGACACCTTGGGGGTCACCAGCTGAGGCCAGGGACCTGGCGGGAGTCAGTCGTGTGCAAGGCCTGTGCCCGGCAGGGCCCTGGTCTGGGCTCGGGACCCAGAGGCCAGTGAGACCCAATCCCCACCCTCAGGCGCTCGCTGTCCCGCAGGGGAGACTGACATGGCCATAATTACAACCTGAGCTCGGAGTGCTTGCGAGGCATGAGGGCAATCAGAAGTCGGTTCCAGGGGAGCAATGTAGCTCAGTGGTTGAGCACCTGCTTCCCATGTGTGAGGCACTGGGTTCGGGTTCAATCCCCCTACCTCCTAAGGAAAAAAAAGGAGTAGGTTCCATCTTACTTAATCCTGGCAACCATCCTACAGCTATGTACCGTTATTGTTCCCACTGCCCAGGTGAGGTTGAGGAAGCACACAGGTTGCCCAGGGCCCACAGGGCTGATGAGGCCCATGTGTGTGGAAGACGTGCTGGAGCCGAGGCCTGATGGCTGAGTAGGAGTTTTCCAAGTGGCACAGAGGGAGGGGGCGACCCTGGGCACAGGGACCAACACATGCCAAAGCCAGATGCCCGCCTTTCTGTTTGAGGCCTTGGAGGACCATCCAGGTGAGGGCAGCCTGCCTCTCTGCTGGGCCTCCCACGTGACTCTCCCGCCACCCACCGTGTCCTCGGGCCTCTGACTTCACAGGACTCCACCTGCCATAGCCCCCTACTGGTCACCGTCCACTGATCAGATTAATTTGTCAGGTGAGGGAGCTGGGGTGGGGGCGGGGAGGGGGCCTTCTCCAACTTCCCCACTGCACGGTCCCCTCTCACCCCAGGAGTGACCCTGCAAAGCAAGTCAGCCCAGAGGAGGGAGGGGGCTGCCTGAGTCAGCTGGCAGGCCACGGCAGGCCCCTGAGCTTAGACATTTTCACGGAGCGGTTCCTCTCTGGTACCTTCCTGTCCCTGAGTGCCCATTTGCAGATCACTCTGGGAGCGGGCCAGGAGAGAAGGAGGGTTGAGCTCTGAGAGTCTTGGGCAATGACAGTTTATAACCCAGGTTGCAGTCCTGTGCTGGAGCCTGCTCATACCAGCTCATGAGAGCCAATTGTTAAGTTTTCAGAAATTTTCCAAGCCTGTTGATGTCACCTTGAAAGTTTTAACACCACGAAAACCAGTGAATGTACAAATCATCCTTCCCTGCACACAGAGCGAGTTGTTAAGCATTTACCAGCCCACCACTGCCCAGCAGTCCTATCTCCTGCCTTCCCCAGGGGGCTTCTAGGTTCTCCCAAGCTCCTCACCCAGTCTGGGGCTCTTGAGGGAACCAATCTTGCTCAAGAGCCACTAGCATCTCCCACTCACTACAGATGAAAGCCCAAACCCTCCCCTGGGCTTCTAGCCCCAGCGTTTAGCACAGCCAGTCTTTCCAGCGGTACCTTGAGCTGCTCCCTCCCTGCCGCCATGCTCCAGCTTCACAAAAATAGACAACACTTGCTGAGTAAGGCCTTTGCTTTCCAGCAGCCTCGCTTTGCTCATGCTGGTCCCTTCTCCTGGAGCACCCTTCCCCACTTTCTGCTTCTCAAAACCCTCCCCACCTGGTAACCCTTATTCCTAATGGATATTCAATAACTGTTAGCTGGCCTAATGGAAGAGAGTTGGATTGAGCCTCTGTAACCAGGACTGACCTGGTGTCTTGGCTGAGCCTGAATCCGATGCCCTGAATTCAATCCCCAGAAACATACCAAAACCCGCCTGTTTTCCCCAGTCTGCCTGCAGCCTGTCTCCAAGGGAATGGGGTGTCATGGAGGACAGGCTGGCCACTGCCCTCAGGGGTGGCAAAAGCAGGAACCAACTCAAACCACCCAGTTTCTTTGGAAACCAATCCCTTCATTCCCTGGCCAGCCTCTTGAACTCCTCTGCATCCTTCAAAACCAAGCCCAAATACCACCTCCGCTGAGTGGTCTTCCAGGTAGAAGTGCTCCATTACCCCCCTGCCCCTCTGCCTATGCACACCTGGATCGCTGCACCCATGGGACTGGGTAGCAGGTATCTGTCCCCATGTCCATCCCCCAGTAGGCCACAGCCAGTCGAGACGGGGCAGGCCCTTCTTTAAAGCTCAGTCCTCAGCCCGGTACACGGCAGCCTTAGGAACTGCTTGTGGAATTGACTCCATCACAGTCTTGCCAGGGACCCCTGGCAAGTCATACCCCCTCCCAGGCCTTGACGCATCTGTATAAACTAGACTTGGACTGGGACAGCCCCAACGACTTTGCACCTCTCGTGCTCTGTCTAGGATCTGTGACTTCACTGCCCTCAACCTCCCCATCTGTCTCTAACCTCCTTCTCCTTTCCTAACCTCCCCAGCCTTCCAGGGGGCAACACCCCTTCCTGCAGGCACCCCCCTTCCCCTGCAGGCCACCCTCACTCTCCAAAGCCCTGAACTCCCCTTTTCCCATTTTTTCAGGGTGCCCTCTTGTCTCAGACTGCGTGCTCCCCTGAAGGGCTTTGGGCTCCCCTGCCCACGCCCAGCCCTGCCCAGCGGCCAGGTGCACCGTCCACACCCACCTGTGCCTGTCAGTGGGCTACGATGGAGTGGCCCGGGCTGGCAGGGCCTTGGCAAGTCGGTGGAGGCCCTGTTCAGACAGGCCCCGGAGCCGCCTGCCCACCACAGGGGGGCCCCAGGGCCAACAGCCACATCCCCTTCTCTGCGGGTTTTGCTCCAATCTACGGAGAGCGGGTATGTGTGGGAGTGTGAAGGGGAAGACAGCTGCCTCTTCCTCCCCATCCCAAGCAGGTCTTGCGCATGGCGTGTAGCCACTGTCCCCTCTCCAATCCCCACCTTCCCCCCCATCTCCCAGGCACACTCAGAAATGGATGCACATGCATACACACCTGGCATGCCCGGAGATAAATGTATGCATGCACGCACACACACCTCCATGCCCAGGGACAGATGCATATGTGTGCACGCTCAGAGGGTCGTGGACCCCAAGCCAGCCACCCTGCACTGACATCGGGAGCACAGGAAGGTGTCAGTCCGCCATTAGGCACTATGTAGGCTCTCAGAAGGGGCTCTGGATCTCTCATTGGTCTTGAAATCCACATACCTCGAGGCGAGGCAGCATTGTGCGGCAGGGAAGAAGCCAGCCCCAGCCTCTGTCACCCCAAGCCCCCCACGGTTCACAGGCAGTGACCTCCTGCAACTCAACTCTTGGGCCTTCTCTCACACACAAGGGACATAGTCAGGGACAGGGACAGGGCAAGCCGCAGGGGGCCGGAAAGAGGAACCAGGGCGGGCCAGGGTGGGCCCAGAAGGCTCCAGGCAGCAGGTGGCTCTTGAGCTGTGCAAATATAGGGGTTTAGAGACCAGGCTCTGACGGCAGACTGCTGGGTTCAAATCCCGCCTCCTCCCCTAAGAGTTGCATGATTTCTGGCAAAACCCTGAGCTTACCACATGTCAATTTCCCCGTCTGTCAAAGATGGTAGGTGATAGCACCTGCCTTATAAAGGAGCTCTGATTAGATGGGCTGACAGCTACCTGCCGTGGCGGCTGATGCGCACTGTGTGTGTGCAGCCCTCCTGCTCCCGTTGCCCAGCCAGCGGGCTGTGAGCGCACCCTGGGCTGGGTGCTGGGTGCTGGGCGAGGCATTGAAGGTGCCCACCCTCACCGAGTTCATGACGATGGGGAGCGGAGGGCAGACAGAGGGCAGCCTGCAAGCCTCGGTGTGTGTGCGTTGCGTGCACATTGCATCTGCCCCTGGGTGTGCTGGGGCATCAGGCAAGGGCATCTGAGCGGCCAAGCCCTGAGTGCGAGACGGGAGCTCCAGTCAGAAGGAACAGGCTGAGCAGAGGTGCGGCCGGCGGCCCGTAGCCAGGGGTGTGCTGCACAAGCCACCAGCTTCAAGACCGTCATCCCGCGAGCAAGGGAGGACAGGGACCTCTGCGAGCCCACCCGGTGCCCCCGCCTCCCTCACCATGCACAAGTGCCCCGTCCCCACCTGGGAGGGCACGCCCCTCTCCATGCCCCTACACTTCTGCTTATGTGGTCCCCTCTCGTAGGGGCACTTCCTCTGAGAAGTACGTGCGGGACTAGAATCATCTGTGGCTCTCAGAAGAGACCTGCGCATAGCGTGAACTCCACGGTGTTTCTTGAATAACGAATGAATGAATGAATGAATGAATGGAGTGATTACCGTATACCCCCTAGACACCGATGAGTCACCCGACAGCTGACACCATGCCGGCATCCCACAACCACACCACACACTGACATCCACAACCAGGCCGTCACCATCCCCATCCCCGAGAGCCGCTCACCCGCCCCAGCCCCGGCCACGTGGAAAGCTGCTCACCCTCCCTGTCTTCTGCCCCATCCCCATCCGTCTACCCACCCACGCACACTTTCCCTCTTGCCTGGGGCAGCTGGTGGGAGAAGGTGGGGGCTGGGGCAGGTCAGGGCCGGAGGGGCCCAGAGGCAGCCAGGGCAGGGGACTGGGGGAGGCTGGGAAAGTCCAGGCTGTCTCTCCTGGGGGGGGGG
>JAKSZT010054301.1:1101762-1163726 GCA_026826555.1 Tolypeutes matacus | reverse complement strand
GGGGGAGGGAGGAGGGTCGCCGGCCCGGTACAGCTGCGGTCCCCTCCCCAGCAGCCTGCCTGGGCGCAGAAAGGCCTCTTTGTTCTCCGCCTTTAAAGGGTAAGAGAAACACTTATGCATGGCAAATTAGCCCAAAAATGTATTTCTCTAAAACACCCAATTGTCTCACCAGGCCTGCAGCTGCAGGGAAGTTCCAGGGAGCCGGGGGAGGGGGCAGCTTTGGGGTGACCCTGGGGGACAGGGAGAGGCGGTGGGGAAAAAGGGACCATCTTGCCTTTCCGCCTCTGCCCTAAGAATCTCACAGTTGCAGAAGGGCACAGCTGGGGCAGGCCCCTGGGGCCAAGGACACCAACCTCCCGGTGTTCCAGAGAGAGATCCCGAGGCCCAGGTGGTCATCCCGGAGGGAGACAGGCTACCCCTGGGAAAGTGGCTAGCCTTAGGCCTCCCTGCAGCCTCCTGGCTGCTGGGAGAGCCAGGGCTGGACCCCAGCTCTCTTGGGCTCTTATGTCCATATCCACCGCCTCGTTTATGCTCAAAGGGAAGGGGCACTGGGTCCCCAAGGTCATCCAAGCCAGCTGCCCTGGGCACAGAGGAGAGAGAGGGAAACTGGGTGGCTCTGCTCATAAGCCACCCACTCAGGGCTCTAGTGCTGCACCACCACCCCCAACCTGGGACCCGAATATTAGGCACCTCAAGGCCA
Source organism: Tolypeutes matacus (assembly GCA_026826555.1). Taxonomy (NCBI): domain Eukaryota; kingdom Metazoa; phylum Chordata; class Mammalia; order Cingulata; family Chlamyphoridae; genus Tolypeutes; species Tolypeutes matacus. The sequence goes on along the minus strand of JAKSZT010054301.1, from coordinate 1,163,026 downwards.
GCATGGGTGGGGGTGATGGAGGGTTAAGCCTTTTCCAGGAGTAGAGAGGAGAGTCTTGCCTAAGTCAGGCAACAGAGCAAAAGGCATAGAAAGAAAGATTTCAGGATCCTGGAAGGTGCTTCAATTCCAGGCACATTCTCCAGGGGCCTGCTCTGTGTGGGCCCTGGGGCATCTCACCTGACCCCCAAAATGAGTCAGACACAGCCCTGTCCCCAACGCAGGCGACAGATGAATAAGCAAACCACGCTAATAAAAGAGTCCCACAGAGAGGCCCCCAGTGAGACCTGAACTTGCAGACATGAAGGAAGATCTGCAGGAGAGCTTTCCCGAGGAGGGGCTCAGGCTGGCCCTGAAAAGTTAGTCTGCGATGAGATGGGGGAACATTCACAGTCGTGGCTCCTGGGACCTGCCCCCCTTTGACATCAAATTAAGTGTCATTCATTTAAGGGTACTAACTGAGCACTTCCTGAGTCCCAGCGCTGCAGGAGACTCTAGAGAAGGAAAAAGCATGGTCTTGGCCGACGAGAGCTTGTCAACTTGAAGAGGTGAGTTTTATCCGCAGAAAATTACATGGAGCAGGCTGTGAAAAGCACCAAAGAGAGGGGTGCAGACGTAGTGTCCTGGAGCCCTGCAGCAAGGTCCTGGCCCTGCCGATTTTTAATTGTGCATCCATAAAATGGGGCGATAACTTCCTACCCAGTGGGGCTGTCATGAGAAGACTCTAACTTGTTAGCTGGCACCCAGTTGGCTTTCAGTAGTTAGTCCCATCCCTGCCAAGAAGTTTGGAGATGAGAGAGACGAGAGAACGTGGAGGGGGAGCATGTGTATGATCATGTGCAAGTAAATATTACAGTTATGTGTGAGTACATGAACACGAGTGAGTTGCATGAATGTGTGTGTGTGTGCACATGTGTGAGTGTGAGTGCATGCTTGCGAGTAAATGAGTTGTGTGCATGTGTGTGAGCATATTTATGAGTGTGTATGGAAAAACATGTGTGAAAAACATGTGCCTGCCTATGATGAGTGAGTGTGCATGTGTGGGAGAGATTGTGTGTGTGAGTGCATGTGAATGTGTGTGTGTGCGCGCACATGTATGAGTGTGAGTGCATGCTTGCGAGTAAATGAGTTGTGTGCATGTGTGTGAGCATATTTATGAGTGTGTGTGGAAAAGCATGTGTGTGACTGCATGTGCCTGCCTATGATGAGTGAGTGTGCATGCGTGGGAGAGATTGTGTGTGTGAGTGCATGTGAATGTGTGTGTGTGTGCAAGCATATGAGCGAGGGAGAGAGCGTGCATGTACATCTGTGGAGAAGGAGTCACGTATGGGAAGGCTCCTTGGGAAAAGGGACTGAGCTGAGCCTTGAAACGCCGAGTATGAAGAAGTCAAGTGGGATGGGAATGTTCTCTTGGAGGGCTGGAGGGGCTGGAAAGGAGACAGGAGATGGAAGGGCCTCTCAGAGGCAGGAGACCCCCAGAGGGAAGGAACCTGCTGTGGGGTGGCAGCCTCAGCTCTAACCAGTCTCACCCAGTTCGAGGCAGCACGGGCAGTGGAGCCAGAGCCCCACTGCCAGGGCCTGAGTGGAGTGGGTCTTACCTAGGCAAGAGCTCCATGGCTTCCTCTTCCCTCCAGGGGAAATCCAGACTCTTCGCAGCGTCAGCCATGCACCCCACTCACCTATCCCCACTTCCCTTGTGCCTCACACCCTACTCTCTTCAGCCACATGAGGTCCCTTGCACCCTGCATGCTTTGTGAGCATGGCTCACTGTGCCTTCCCCCCCTGGTCTGCTGGGGGAATTCTGAGTGGACTGCCAAGTGCTGGTTTTCCCCCATTTGTCCCTTGCCCTTCTTTCCTGCATCCCCATAAATTTGTCTTGGGCTCCCAAATCCATCTATTACATCCTCATGATGTGCTATAATAACTGTTTATAAAACTGTGATCACTAGACCCAAAACCATAGAAAAACATGTGAAAGAATGGTCTCCATAAAAGACACTAGGCCCAGATGGATTTATGAGAAAATCCTTTTTAGATGTTAGAAACCATTTTCTGCTGTGTAACCTGTTGTCGATAACAGAAGAGACAAGACGACATGCCTGACCTCCTTCAGGGCAGACATCAAGTCTCTCCCTGGCATCCCAGGACCAGTGCAGGGTGTGGGTGGAGCAGGGATGCAGTGAGGTTTGTTGAATGAACAAATGACTTCTATGACTAGGTTCCCCACCAGGCCCTGCTGCCCTCTGGGAGAACACTTCTGTTTGAGTCCTTTGCCCTCCAGCCGCCCCCCCCCCCAATTATAGCCCAGGAGTCTTCAGAGGGGGTTGGGGTACCCCAAGTGGGACTCAAAATGACCCAGTGGGGTGCATCATGGCTTTTCCAATTTTATCTTTCCTCTCTTTATTTCAAAATGTCCCCTTTGTGTCTTTTTAGTTTAGTAGTACGTTTGTAATTCATAAATAAATTAACAGCTATGTCTTGAGATCTGACTCAAGAACTGAATAGATTCTGATCAATTCTTTGAGATAGTTCTCATTATCCAAAACTCAGGAATCAAACGGATTTCAATAACCTCAATCAAATCTCAATAATCAAACTGACATCTGATTCTTGTCATCCAAACTTGGTAGGCAGATAGATTCCCACAGTGAGGGCTAGCTGTACATTACCTGAGACTCCATGCTCCTCTATTTTTACTTAAAAGGGATGCACAAAAAAGTTAGAGACAGCTGTTTAGCTCTTTGGAGCTAGCGGCCATCTAGTGAGGTCCTCTGGCCCTATTTAACAGATGAAGGAATGAGGCAATCATTCTCACACTGCCCCCAGGGGACAGATGCTATTATCCCCTTTTATAGAGAATGAAACTGAGGCTCAGAGAGGCTCCTTAGCTTCTCCAAGGTTATGAGGCTAGAAAGCATCAGCTCCAGGACTCAACCCACCCTGGACCTATCTCAAGACCTGTGCTGTTTCTCCTGGAGTACCTCTTGCCAAACATGAAGAAGAGCTGGGCAGAGGCAGCTGCGTGACCAAGTTTCCACTTATCAGCAAGTTTGGGGCCACCCAAGCCCATCACACTCACACGCAGCCTAGCCAATTCCCCCTCATTCTAAGCCTCCAGCACGGCACCTCCCCGAACACTGCATGGGCAGCCTTTCCCCAGCTGGGCGGCCCCAGGTGCCCAGCAGGGGGCCTGGTGCCCAGTAGTGCCCAGTGAGGGGCGAGAGTGAAGGGGCAGGGGTGACACATGAGAAGCAGGTCCAGGACGGGTGTGGCTCTGGACGACTCCTCAGGCGCCTTTGGTCCTGGCACCCATCCATGACCCTGGCCCCGAGAGGAGGTGAATGGGCAGCCGACCCTCTCAGCCCAGAAAGAAACCCCGGTGGTCTGGGGTGGTCGGCCTGGGGCTAGGAACAAAGGGGAGAGGGAGAAGGAGAGGCCAGGAGGGCATCTCCTCCTAGGTAGACCCTGGATGGGGACGGGGGAAAGAACCAAGAAAACAGTAACCAAGGGGGCAGGGGGCTGCTCCGTGCCCACCTTTGCCCTCCCACTGGGCCCCTCCCTATTTGCTCCAGGCAGGTTTCTGTGAGTGGTGCCATTTTTAGGGGGTGCTCGGGCAGTCTGGGAAGAAAGGTGTGTGGTCCGTGGGGGTGTTCAGAAACCGTGCTCCATAACCTGAGGGTCTCACTCCCCAACCGTCTCCGGAGGATGGCCTCGACAAGGTCATGGGCCTTCTGGAAGGAACGTGCCTGGAGTATCTCCAGGCACTAGGCTAAGTGAGCTGCGGGCTCTGGGCGGATGGAAGATCCAAGGCTCAGGGCCAGGACCCTTAGGGAATGCAGAGCCCCGGGGCTGAGGAGGGGGCACCGGCAGCTCTGGGGATGCCATACATGTGGCCCCAAACACATGCACAGGTGCCACGACACCCCTAGATACAGGTACATTCACACATGTGTGCCCCTGGGCGCAGGCAGGTCCCCATTCACACACCATGTGCACACACTACATGCACACACACAAGCACACACATTCACGTATCACACACCAGGCATGTCTGCACATGTGCACAAGAGGAAGGAGCATGCCCCCCAAGGTCTTTTTCTCTCCTGTTCCAATCCCTTCCATCCCACCCCAGCCCAGTCTTCTCCACCTGAGCCATGTTTCCAACCCCAAACCATCCTCCGGGTGCCAGTGTCCTGATTCTCCCACCTTCTGGAGAAGCAGAATTTCCTCTGGGAAATTCTATTGGGAAACTCCGGGGCCAGTGTCCTGATTCTCCCACCTTCTGGAGAAGCAGAATTTCCTCTGCCCACACCATCCTGGCCCTCCAGAGGCAGCCCACCCCCCCATATCTGACCCTCCAGCCTCCCTCACCACCACCACCTGTCGGACCTCCTCCTGTCGGCTCCCTGGACAGAGGACCCCTTCTGTGTACTGGCCCCATCCTCCTCCCTACTGCCCTGCCCGGGTACACCCAGGTGCTGCCAGCTCTGCTGAAAACTTCCAGAGATTGGTGTCTGAAAACCTTGGTGGGCTGAGCCAGTAGAAGCAAGATGCAAAAAATAACACTTCAGGAGCTCAGTCCCCACTGGGTCACCTAAGAGTCAAAGACACAGCCCCCAACTGAGTCCTGACCCAGATTCCAGCTGAGCCCTGACCCCAGGCCAGCCCCAGATGGGGCCTTAACACTAGTTAAGGGCTGACCACCAAACCTAGATGGGCCTGAGCCTTGACACCAGCCTGAGCCTGAGGCCTGGCCCTGACCCTGACCTCAGCCTGCAGCCTGACCCTAAACCCAAAAGGTTACTGAGTCCTGATCTCTAACCCCAGATGGAGCAGTTACCCTAGCCCCAAGATGAACCCTTACCCTACCCTGACACTGTCAGAGCCCTGTTCAAATCACAGACAATCCTGACCCTCATCCCAGACTGAACCCTTATGCTAGCCCGAGCCTCAGCCCTGATCTCGACCCTAGACTGAAGCCACACCCTCGCCCAGAAAGAACTTTGTCTACCTACAGCCTGATCCCTGATCCTGACCCCAGACTGAGTCCTGACACTACGCTAATCCTCTCAGAAGACTCTGCCCTTATTCACATGAGGGATGGCCCTCACCCCTTTCCCAAAGATAGCAAACTCCTAACTGAAGCCTGGGAGGAGCTGGAGAACTTTCCATAGGATCCAGAGGAAAGCCTTTGCAATGCGGTGTGATGGCAGGGGCTGTCATTCCCATTTTACAGGTGAGGAAACTCATCCCAGGGAAGCTTAACTTGTTCCATGTGGTTCCAGTGAATAGACTTGGTATAGGTAGAAGCTATAGGGAGACAGATTTCAGAAAGAACTTCCCAAAGCTCTGGGCTGGGCAGGGCCAGCACAAGGGGGAGGGTGGTTCTGCGCCTCTGGAAGAATGCCAGCACAGGCGGGTGACTTCTTGGCTGGGGCCACAGACAGGCCCACAGGAAGTGGCAGGGAGAGACCCATGGCCTCAGAGGTCCCCTCCAGCCCCAAGATGCCAAAGGGGCTTCACGAAGCGTCCACGTGCCCGGAGCTCTTCTCCCCAACTCAGCAGAGCCCTTGGGACCAGGGCTCCACCTATTTGGGCACCTCTCACCTGCCGCCTGCTGGACCAGACCCAGGTGGGAGATGAGGCAGTGCTGGGGGATGGACGGACCTGGGACTAGGAGGACACACCGCCATTTCCAAAACGCCAGTTCAGGCTTTCTCCCCCAGCACCCCCATTTCACAGACTTTGGACCCCAAGCCCCAGAGAGGCTAAGAGCCCTGCCTCAGGCAGCACAGCCAGGCAGGGGCACATCGGGATGCGGACCCTGGACCTGGCACCTGCCCCACTCTAGCACTGCCCCACAGCTGCCTCAGGAGGGCTGGGGGATGGTGGGGGGACCTGGTGCCAGGCGACAGAGGCTGGGGTGGGGGGCTGGCGGCCCCTCGCGCCACCGCCCCCCAGGCACCCCGGCCTGGCTCCATCCAGCCCGGCCAGCCCAGCTGCCGGCACATCCGCCCAGGCACAGACATCAATCCACACCCGGGCCCTTGCTCGGCTCTTTCTTTTCTGCCCTCCCCTTCCCCGCCCCCCCACCCCAACCAGCGTCTCTCTCTCTCTCTCTCTCTCTCTTCCAACATGTCATTACAGTAGAAACAAAAAGCGCGGGGACAATGCGGGCATTGACGGCGGCCCCCCCAGCGCCCTCCCCCCGCGGTGCGTGCCAGCACTCTTTCCACCCGCCCAGGGCTGGAAGCGCTGCCAAGGGAGCCCTGCTAATAAACAAGAGGAACCAGATAAACCAGGAACACAATAGAGGGATTTGTTGCACTTAGAATGGTGGGAACAATGTCAACGTCGCGCGCAGCTGCTTCTAACCCCCCAGCCCACGAAGTCCTGCCAAGCAGCCCCCTCGCCCCCAGCCCCTCTGATTTATGAAAGGTCAGAGGGCATCATGGCTAAAGGGCTCCTTCCTTGCATCCCTCGTTAACCCTTCGGACACAATGGTCCCTTCTCTGAGAGGTGGCGGGTGGGGGTGGGTGCCACGCACAGCACTTCCTGGAGCATCCTGGGGCTGGCTGGTGGGAGGCAGAGAGGGAGGAGCGGGCTCCGAGATGCCCTCGGGCCGGGGGCTTCGTCCAGTGACCACCTCATAGGAGGAGGCCTTCATCTTAAGTGAACCAGGGGCACGGCCATCTTCAGGTTGGTGACCCCGGCTGCTGCCCGAGACTCCATTTCAGGGCACACGGGATTTGCTGATGCCCCCACTGAGTGCCAAGTCCCTCGCTCAGTGCTGGGAGGGTGAGGATGAGCAAGACATGGCCCCTGATGGGGGGCGGGGGACCAAGGGAGATGTGTGCATGGCAGTCCAGGGAAGTGGGCCTGCTGGCACCGGGCAGGCGGTAGGGAGGAGGCCAGGGGAGGGTTCCGGGAGGAGGTGATGCTTGAGTTGAGGAGTCACAAGAGGAAGGGGGATGGCATTCCAGGCAGAGGGAGCAGCACAAGCAAAAGCGTGACCGTTCTTGGTGGTAAGTGCAGAGGTTTGGAATCACACTCCCAGTGCCAGCACTTACTAGCTGGGGACCTTCACTGTAGTTTCCTCACTAGTAAAATGGGATCCTCACAATACCTGCCTCACAGGATGCTTGGGAAGAGGAAGTTAATAAATAGAAATAAGGTATTGGAACAGAGCCTCCCACAAGGCAAGATTCAGTAAGTGTGGCTATTACCATTGTTGATATTATCTTTGTTGTTGTGCCTTCTCACAAACACTCGGTATGCATCATATCATGATCATGTCATGTCGTGATCCCCAAGATGGGGCAACTGAGGCTGGGCTTCCCCTCAGGCCACACAGCTGGCACTGACAGAGCCAGGATGTCAATCCAGGGCTCCTAACTCCAAACCCAGGAATCTTTCCTGCTCATTCAGATGCCTTTTGATGGGGACCCAGGATTGGGAATCTGGGACTGAGGGAGAGAGGCATGCTTAACAGTCTTCAGCCTGTCTTCCTTTGTAGGAAATCACATGGAATCTTCTTAGACTCTTTATGTTTGAGCCCAAACTAACACAAAGGAAGATGCATAAGAAAGTCTCTTGCTTACCCCTCTCAATTCTGCTGAGCAGGTGCCTCCTGACGACCTTTCTGCTTCCCACAAACCATCCCACTATCCCTGGTTGGGTCCTAGGCCCTTTCTGTGGGAACCAACTCTTTCTCCAATAGGGAGAAATTCCAATCCTTTAGGACATGCTTTCAGCTCTACCTTCAAAACACATCCAGAATATCCAATCTCACTTTTATTCGACATTGTACTAGAAGTCCTAGCCAGTGTAATAAGGTAAGAAAATTAAAGACATGCAGATTGAAAAGGAAGAAGTAACACTGTCTTTATTCATAGACAACATAATCATCTCTGCAGAAAATCCTAAGAAATCTACAAAAAAATCTACTATAACTAATAAGTATGTTTAGCAAGGCTGCAAGATACAAAGTCAATATACAAAAATCAATTCTCTTTTTATATACCAGCAGCAAACAATCAAATGTTAAAATTTTTAAATATCATTTAAAATAGTATCACCAAATATGAAATAATTAGGGACACATTTACATTACGAATGTATGATATAATGACCCTGAAGAGAGTGGAGAAGAAAAGAGCTGACCTTAATAACTTTGTGAAACAGTGCTTTGACTAGATGCTGTAAGAAACAAGACAAAAAGATCTGTACACACACTCTGGTTGGTGGATTTGTTTCTCACAAGCATATGGGTTAACAATTCTAAAACTACTTTACAGCAGAGTCAGTGTAGCTCAGTCGTTGAGTGCCTGCCTTGTATGTACGAGGTCCTGGATTCAATCCCCAGTACCTCTTAAAATAAATAAATGAATAAATAAATAAAACTATTTTACATGTATACTAAATTTGAACAAATAGGTAGGTATACTATTGATAAGAAGAGGCAGGTTTCTCAATGTCAGAGAAAGAAGTTACAAATAACTAATGAGGGGAAGCTAGGATGGACCCCATGGTGCTGCTGGAGGTGGAGCTTAATTTTTCTCTCCTTACAGGTTGGACTTAGTGACTTGCTTCTAATGAATAGAGCATGGAAAGGGAAAGAGTGTCTTGCAGGAGAGAAAATGGACAGACACCACCATAGCCAAGCGGTCAAGGCTGACATCGCCATTAATAAGATAGAGTGATACCACATCGCCCTAGGATGATGTGATGAAGACACCACACCTCTGTGGTGTCCTTCCCCCAAATCCACAATTCCAGTCTAACCATGAGAAAACATCAGACAAACCCAAATTAGGGGACATTCTACAAACTGCCTGACCAGTACCCTTCAAAAGTGTCAAGATCATGAAAGACAGCGGAAGACTACTGGAGAACCGCCCCAGATTGGAAGAGACTAAGGGGACATGACAACTAAATGCAGCGTGGGGTCCTGCCTTGGATCCTGGAACTCAAAAGGGACATTAGTGGGAAAACTGGGGGGAGCTGAAGAAAGTCTGTACTTAGGTTAATAGTATACCCCAATGTTAATTTCCTTGTGATAATCGTACCATGATTATGTAAAATGTTAGCATCACAGGAAGCTGGGTGAAGGGGACACAGAAACGCTACTGGATTTGCAACTCTGCTGTAAATTTAAAAGTACTTTTTAAAACCCTATCGTTTAAAGTAGCATAAAAATATGAAAACATAAAAAGTAAAAAAATAGAAACAAAAATTAAATACTGAGGGAAATTTTTGGCAAAAAAATGTGTAAGAGTTTACAATGAAACCTACAAAACTTTGCTGGGAGAAATTAAAGAAGGTATAAAATAAATGGAGACTCATTCCACATTCATGGATCAAAAGACTCAGTGTTGTTAAGATATCAATTTCCCTCCAAATTGTTCTATAGATTCAATCCAATCCCAATAAAAACCTCAGCAGGCTTATTTGTAGAACTTGTCAAGCTAATTCTAAAGTTTATATTGAAATGCAAAGAGAAGTTGGAGTACTTATACTACCTGATCTCAAGGCGCATTATAAGTCTATAACAAACAAAACAATGTGGTATTGGTGTGTAGTGGTTTGAAGCTGTATGTGCCCCAGAAAAATGCGTTCTTAAATTGAATCCACTCTATGGACGTGAACCCATTGTAAGTAGAATCTTTTGACTTCAGTTAAGGTGTGACCCACCTCACTGATGGTGAGACTTAATCCTATTACTGGAGTCCTTTATAAATAAATGGAATGAAGGGGTGGAAGGAGGGAGAGAAAGCCCCAGAAGCAAGAAGCTGAAAGCAATGAAACCCAGAAGAGAAGGGAGAGACCAGTAGATGCTCCAGGTGCCTTGCCCTGTGAGCAAAGAGCCCAGGATCTCCAGCAGTGAGTCTTTGGGAAAAAAGCATGGCCTTGATTAGGACATTTTTTCAGCCTCAAACTGTAAGCTAATAAATTCCCATTGTTTGAGCCAACCCAATTCATGCTATCTGCTTTGAGCTGACTAGGAAACTAAAACAGATTTTGGTACCAGAAGAGTGGGGGGCCACTATTGCAAATACCAAAACTGTGGAAAAGGCTTTGGAATTGGGTAATGGGTGGAGGCTGGCAGAACTGCGAGGTGCTTGACAGAAAAGGCCTACACTGATTTGAAGAGACTGTTGGTAGAAACATGGACACTAAAGGTACTTCTGATGAGGCCTTAGAAGATAATGATGAATGTGTCATTGGAAACTGGAGGAGAGGTATTCCTTGTTTTCCAGTAACAGAGAGTTTGGCAAAATTGAGTTCTGATATCGGATGGAAGGCAAAATTTAAACACGATGAGCTTGGATATTTAGTTGAGGTGATTTCCAAGCTAAACGTAGAAAGTGCAGCCTGGTTTCTCCTTGCATCTTATAGTAAAATGCAAGAGGAAAGGGATAAGCTGAGAACTGAACTCCTGGGCACAAAGAAACCAGAAATTGATGGTTTGGAAATTTCTGAGCTTCCAGAAAGTGAGTCCTCAGAGAATAGTGCTCCACGTGAGGGATTAACTGAACATGGATCCAATCAGCCATTTCAGTGCAAGTCAGGTTTGCAGGTGAAGTTATCCAGGAAGTTGCTGTGGAAAGTCCCACTGTCTGATGGATTAGACCCCTGTGTACCACATGCAAAATCAACATGCTTTTTGCAAGATCTGTATGAACAGGCTGGCATACAGATCTGTGTGCCAGGCTGGACTGAAAGGGACAGAAGAGGGACAAATTGAAGGAAAAATCACTTCATGGGCAGGACCACGGAAGCTGAGGTCTGGACTGAAGACATCTTCTTGGGCCAAGAGGGCCAGGCCGCCCATGTGTGTGGAAAGGGTGAGTCTGCCCCAGCACTTGGAGAGGGACCTTCAAATGAAGCTACTTCAGTGAAGGTGTGACCCACCTCATTGAGGATGGGACTTAATCCTCTTACTGGAGTCCTTTATAAATGGAATGAATACAGAGAGAGAGACAGAGAGAAAGACACAGAAACAAGAAGCTGAAAGCAATGAAACCCCGAAGAGAAGGGAGAGATGAGCAGATGCCACCAATGTGCCTTGCCATGTGGCAGAGGAGCCAAGGATCACTAGTAGGTGGTCTCTGGACATTTTCCAGCCTCAAATGAGCAAAACAATCCCCCCCCCTTTTTTTTTAACCTGACCCATTTCCTGGTGTAAAAAAGAAAAAAAAGACATATCGGTCAATGGAAAAATAGGGAGCGCAAGAATAGAACCACACATATATGGTCAATTGATTTTTGATAAAGGTGAAAGGAGAGTCTTTTCAACAAATAGTGCACAAGATAGCCATCTGCAAAAAAATGAACCTTGACCCTTACCTCACACCATACAAAAATTTAACTCAAATGGATCATAGATCTAAATATGAAATCTAGAAATACAAAATTTCTAGAGAATACATAGAACAAAATATGCGTGACTTTGGTTGGGTAGGGATTTCTTAAATTCAACACCAAATGCACAACCCATAAAAAAACAAATTGATAAACTGGACTTCACAAAATTTGAAACTTTTTTTTCTTCTAAAGACATCATGAAGAGGATGAAAAGATGAGCCACAGACTGGGAGAAAATATTTGCAAATCATATACCTGATTTTTTTTTTTTAAAGCTGTATCCAGAATATATAAAAAACTCTCAAAACTCAATAATAGCTTTTTTTTTTAAGTAATAAAAAAAAGAGGAACAAATTAAATTAAAAAAATAAAGAACAGACACTTCACCAAAGAAGATATACCAATGCCAAATAAGGTCATGAAAAGATAAGCAAGCTGATTTGTCATTAACAAATTAAAATACAATGAGATGTAATTTAGTAGAACGGCTAAAATTAAAGAGACTGACCATCCCAAGTATGGTCGAGGATGGATGGAACCGGCACTCTCCAACCCTGCTGGCGGGGATGTAAAACGGGACAGCCACGTGGAGACAGCTTGGTGGTTTCTTAAAAAGTGAAACAGACACTCTGTATTACGCAGCCATTCCACTCCTAGGCATTTGCCTGTGAGAAGTGAAAGCAAAAGTCCACATAATGACTTGTATCTGAATGTTCACAGCAGCTTTATTTGTAATAGCTAAAAATGTCCATCACTGGGTGACTAGATAAACAAATTTTATGGTCTAGCCTTACAATGGAATGCCATTCCGCAATAAAAAGTTTGAACTATCAATATGTGCAACATGGATGAGTCTCAAAACAATCATGCTGAGTGAAAGAAGTCAGTTAAAAGAGTACATACTACATGGCCCCGTTTATATAAAACTCTAGAAAATGCCAGTTAATCTGAATGAAAGCAGATCAACAGCTGCCTGGGTATGGGGAGGGGGTGGGGGGAGGGGATGACAGAGGGAGGGGCAAAGGGGCGCAAGGAAATTCTGGGGAGACAGAGATATTTTCTTGATTGTGGAGATGGTTTCACGTGTGTACACGTGTGTCCAAACTCATCAAAGGGCACGTTTTAAATGTGGGCAGTTTCTTGTATATCAATTATACCTTAATAAAATTGTTAAAAATTAATAATTTAGAGGGTGTTAAAGCTTAGTGGGGGGAAGCGGCTGTGGCTCAATCAGTAGGGCTCCCGTTTACCATATGGGAGGCCCCGGGTTCGGTTCCCGGGGCCTCCTGGTGAAGGCAAGCCCGCCCGCACGGCGTGGTTGGCTGACCCAGCGAGCACAAGCAGCAAGGGGGGGATAAATGAATAAATAAATAAAATCTTTAAAAAAAAAGCTTAGTGGGTGAACAGTTTCTGTTTGAGGTGATGAAAAAGGAGGGGTCCTGGATGATGGCAGCACAATATTGTGCATATAATCAGTACTACTAAATCGTACACTTGATGTGGTTAAAATGGGAAGTTGTGTGCACCGGATTGGTTACTACAATAAAAAGGTAAAATAATAATAATTTTTAAAGGGGAAAAAGCAAACGCACCCAGGAGTGTGCCCGCTTTACTTCTCAGTGCCCACCACCTGGCCGGTCGCCACCACCTGTCCTCCGAGTGGCCTCAGCAGCCCGGTGGCTGCCTCCCAGCTTCCACCCTAGCCCCAGTGGGTTCTCAGCTGAGCAGCCAGAGAGAGCCTATCAAAACTTAGGTCAGATCTCGTTGCTGCTCAGCCTCCACGGCCTCTCTGCACTCAGAGTAAACGTCCGAGTGGTCAGGGCCATCCACAAGGCCACACAGCTGGTGGCCCCCAGCCCCTACGACGGCCCTTGCCCACTGCCCCCAGCCACACTGGCCTCCGGGCTGTCCCTCGAATGCCCCGGGCAGGCTCCCACTCAGGGACTTTGCACTGGCTGCTCCCTCTGTTTGAAATGTTCTTCCCCTTGGCGCCCAAGGGCCTCACTGCCTCGGCAGCTTCAGGTCTTTTTTTTATTTATTTATTTTTTTTTTTTTTTTTTTTTTTTTAATTTTTACCGGGAGGTCCCGGGGATCGAACCCAGGTCCCTCCATATGGGAGACGGACGCCCAACCAGTTGAGCCACATCCGCCCCCCAGCTTCAGGTCTTGCCTTCTGTGTCGCCTTCCGAGTAAGCCTGCCTTGATCACCCGACTTCAAGACGCGAGCTGCCCTTCCCTCTACTCCTGATAGCCTTTCCCTGCTTTGCTTTCCCTCCTATCGTTCTATGTAACTAATTTAGTTTGTCCTTGGTTTGTTTCCTTCCACTGGAATTCATACTTGTGTTGTAGTTCACAAGTGCCCAAGAGCGTGCATGGCACATAGTAGGTGTTCAAGAAATATTTGTTAAAGGCATCTTTAATGTGTACCAGCCACCATTCTGAGTGTTTTCCACAGGTCACAATAACCCCTGGAAGCAGGTGCTGTCATTCTAGCCATTTTACAGGTGAGGAAACTGAGGCACAGAGACACAAAGCCTGCCCAAGCTTCCTCAGCCCAGGTGGCCTGGCTCCAGAGCCCGTGCTCTTAACCAGCGCACTCCACTGCCTCTCCCCAGTGCCAGGCTGGCCCAGCTGGTCTCAGCTCCTGGTCACAGCTGGATCCACCAACCAGAACCCCCCACCCCAGCTCCTGATGCCTGAGCCCAATTCCCCATCTTACAATAGGTACAGAATAAGAACTCTTTCTGGTTGCTCTGGCCAGGGGTATGCAGGAGAGTTAGGAGGGTACATGAGCTACAAATGGCTCTACTAAACGGGGGGCTGAGGAGAAAGATGAGAGGAAAGCACGGGCAGAGCCCGGAAGGGAGGCAGGCACAGCGTGACATGCAGCCCACAGACCCACTCGCCCCTGTGGACCTCCAATCCTGCTGATGGGGTCGCCATGGGCTAGAAGCCAGCCACAGCTACAAGGGCTGGAGTTCCCTCTCTCTGTCACTCAGGTGGGCCTACTGTGTGCCGGGCCCACGCCCAGCCCAGGGATTCAGCATCAGAGAGCCTCAGCCTGCCTTCTTGGGAAGCACAAGCCCCGCGCCCGCACTCCTACTCTGTCATTTGCCCTCCCCCAGGGCCCCTGGAGCATGGCTTTTAGTCCCATTTTGCAGAGGCAGAGGCAGGCTCTTGGTGGGCACTTAGAGTCCAGCCTGACCCCACTCCAACGGCCTCCAGATTCTCCAGGGTCCGCCTCCCGCCGCTGCGTCCAGGATTCCTGTCTAGCTCGGCTCCTGCGCCTCTCGCAGCTGCCTAGAGCCGCCTGCCTTTTCTGGCTCGTCCTCCCAGGTCTTGCCCTCTGGCTGGGTCCCTACTGCTGTCTGCCAGCTCTCCCACCGCTGCTGGGCTCCCTCGTGCTACCCCCAGTGAGGAAGGGGCTGCGGGTGCTAGAGACACAGTCCCTCCCACCCAGGGGTTCACACTGCTCTTGCAGAGCACACATACCCGCCTCCCGCAGATTTCCAGGGTGCCAGGTTCAAGTCCCCACTCTGCTGCTCACACAAGGTGACCTCAGGCAAAGGCCATTCCCTCTTTGGGCCTCAGTAAAATGCAGCCCTTGTCCTAGATGAATTTCCAAGTTCCTTCCAAATTCTATGAGCCCGTGGCTTCCAGAAGCTCTAGAAGAAGACAGGAGCTGGCCAGCACCCCAGGAACCCCAAGAGTGATGATAGCCCATGGTCCCCAGCCTTCTCCAGAGCTCTTTCTAACCAATGTCTCACTTTCATTTCACCTCTGCCAGATGAGCAAGGAGGATCCCGGGATTCCCACGGTGCAGGTGAGGGAGCTGGAGCTCAGAGTGGTGATGCACCCACCCAGGACCAGCAGAAGCCACAGAGCTGCATGCAGACGCCCCTGCTGGCCCAGGCCCAGGCTGTCCCTGCCTCTGCCGCCTCTGCCCCGAGCCAGGCCCTTCCTGTGTGGGGGGACTGGGTCAGGTAAGATGGAAAAGCTGCCCTTGCTGCCCTCCTGCCAAGAGCCACGTTGAAGTCTCCCCTCCAGCATGAGCCCCTGGCACTGGAGCGAGGCTGGTCGGTTCTGGGAGGCCAGAGACAGGGCTGGCTATTCTCAGTAGCCCCAAAGCATGCTACAGAGCCTGGCCTGGCCTTGCTGCATGGACAGCTGGAGGCAGGTCCTCGCCCTGGGATGGGCAACTGTGGTCGGCTGCCCATGGTCATTCGGACCTCAGAGATGATCCCAGCCTCCACCACCTCCCGGCTCTCTCTGACCAACTCTCTGTCCTTCCTGGATGTCAGTGGTCCATCCAGACCAGCCCTTCCCCAACTCTCCAAGGTGAAAGACAAACCTTTTTATTTTAATTACCAATCCTTTGTGGACCGATAGATTTGTAAAATACAGTATGCACTTGGAAATTGCGACGATGTCAAATTGTTCTGAGCTCATCAGTTCAAAAGGTTCTGGACTGAGGGAAGCGGATGTGGCTCAAGCAGCTGGGCTCCCGCCTACCACATGGGAGGTCCCGGGTTCGGTTCCCGGTGCCTCCTAAAAAAGAAGACAAGCAGACAGCGAATGCAAACAACGAGGGGGCAGAAATAAATAAATAAATAAAAATAAATCTTTTAAAAAAAGGCTCTGGACTGAGCTCATCTGGCTGTGGGCCGGTGACAGGCACAGCCCCAGTTGTCACCCCTCTTATCCCCACTTCACCTGACACCCCCTACCCACCCCAGACCAACCGGTCACCAACTTCCTGCCGTCCTAAAGAGACCCTTCCCTGCCGGGCCTCCAGGCCAGCGCCCTACTCTCCCACCTTCCGCCTTGCTCCTGCCTGGCTGGGCACCCACCGCCCCTGAGCCGAAACCCTCTGTGGTTCCCCATAATGGCTCCAAACTCGAGCTCTCTGTCACCTGGCCTTGTGGACTCCCCCAGACTCGCCTCTCCCTGTGTCCTCCCCCCTCTTTTGTAGAAAACGGAGGTTTGAAACGTTAGAGGCCGCGCCCGAGGCCACACCCAGTGAGTGTCAGAATCAGGATTCTGACTTAGTTCCGTCTGCCTCTGGAGGTGGAATTTTTAAATGTCTACACTGTATGGTAAAGGCATACCAAGCAAATGCAGACAACCAGGGGTCGTGAGCTTACGACCTGACAAGGTTAAGTTTAGGCCAAAACCATTCAAAATTATAAGAAAGGGGGTTTATAGAGCTAAAAGCAATTCATAATAAAAATATAAAACTGTGACAATTTATGCATCAAATAACATAGCATCAACATCCATAAAGTAGGAAATACAGGAAATTTGAGGGAAAATCAAACACATTAGGAATCGGAGAGCCACCTCTCTCAGTCCATGGCAGGGCACTGAACTGCTCAGACAGACACACAGACACAAATGTACACAGGGCTGCACACACATAGGGCTATGAGTTTGGAAACATTTACACCCAAACCTTTCCCCCCCCCCCCCCCCTTTTTTTTTAGAATGAAAATATTTTAATGATATTTTTGAGGCACAAAAAAATTAAACTGACACTACTAGAAGAAATTGAAGAAATCCACAACACCATAAATTATATTGTTTTAGATCTCTACATAACCTAGATGCTGAGAATGAACCTATGTCATGTCAGCCTCATTTTCTCCATTTCTCCTCTTAAAGGAGGTCTTTTTTGGGTTCCAGTCCCCTGTCTTGTTATTTACAAGGACTATAATTTTTAAATCCATGCATCTCTGCCCATGCAAAAAACACTCTACCGATCTTGGAGGCTCTCTTCCATTGTTCCTCAGGCCCCTTAAGGCTGGACTGCTAATTCCTTGACAATGGGATTAGCAGGGTGAGTTCAACTTTATTGTTTCTCTATATTTTTCAAATTGTCTACAACCAATGTATATAACTTGTATGTTTTTTTACTTGTTTTTTTTTTTTTTGAGGTGCTGGAGCCAGGGATTAAACCCCAGACCGAGCGAGTATGTGGAAAGCAGGCACTAACCTCTTGAGCCACATCTGCTCCCCTTGACATTACTTTTTAAGTGCAGGGCAGATAAGGATTCTGGTTAGCTGAAGGTTCGTGGACTTAGATTTCAGCTGAGCGAAGCTGGGCTCCCGCCTCTTGCTCCACACGGGCCGTTGTGGGGACTCGGCCAGAAGATGCAGCTACGCCTTTGTACATGGAAAGCACAGGCCACAGGAAGCAATTTATGCTGTTAGCACCGCCTGTGGCCACTGCCCAGCTGGTTCTTGGCCAGTCCCAGCAAAAGTCCTCATGGTCTTTCACGAGGATTAACGCCCCAACCTCGTCCCTGGCCTCCCAGCCTCCCATCTTCAGCGCCTCCCTTCCCTGCCCACTCCCCATGCATCTCCCATGAAACGAGAGTGAACCTCTTAGAAAAAATCATTTTTAACTAAGCGACTATGTCATTGCTCTCCCTCTTCTTAAAACTTCTCCATGGCTCCCCACTGTCCTTAGGATAAAGTCCAGTCCTCTTCCACTGGCACATTAGACCCTGCCAGTCTTTCCAGTGTCACCCAGCCTCTCCCCTGTCCTTCTCCACCTCATTTCAAATGCCTTGCATTTCTCCCAAGGTCCTCATGTGCTTTCCTTTGCTCATGTGTCTCCTTCTACCTCAACCGCCATTATGCCTCTTTTCCCTCTGTTCATTCTCTAACCCTTCTTTAAGTTTTGAACCAAATATCACCTCCACTGAGAAGACCTCCTTGATTGCCCCAGGTACAGCTCCCTTTGCTGCACACCCTGAGCCCCTGGTTTACAAAACCATTTTTATAAGACTCTTATAGGTCCCAGAGCCACCCTACCCCATATCAAGCATATTAAAATGTACCCACATCATATACAATTATATTTATCTAATTGTTTGACTATGAACAAGGTTTAAAGGATTTTTATGATTTTTCTTTTGAAATTTTGATTAATTTCTATTTTGCTGTTTTCTTCACATATTTTGAAGCTGATACTTTTTTCTTTGGTTCTCAAACATTTTTGTAGACCAATAAAAAGCCCTGCACTTCCCATGCCAGAGATTAAGAAGTTGCTGTCGGTGCTGCCTCCATCCCAGCACCTATCACTGCTTAGGAGTAACTAGGTGTGTATCTACCTGACTCCTCCATGGGACCTCAGAACCTCAAGGGCAAGGGCAGGTCTAGTCACTCTCTGGATCCCTGGTGCCCAGCAGACAGCCATCACAGAGCAGGCGTTTGGTCACTGTGTGTGGAATGAATAAACTCATGACTCTCCCTAAAAATCTAGCTTTGTGATTTCTGAATGAATTGTAGTCATTATGAAGCAAATGCAATGCAACTCAAATTTATTTCTATATCCATCTATTGTGCCCCTATAAAATATTTCTATAATTTGTATGTTTTCTCTAAAGATCTAGTTTCTGTCCCTGACACAGTTTGACTGCCCATGTGTGCAGTTGAGGGTCTACTATGTGCACAGCTCTTTCACAAGGGCTATCTCTCTTGATCCTCACACAACTCCATGAAATAGATTCTATTCTCCCTATTTTACAGATAAGAAAATGGAGGCACAGAACAGGAAACTAGCTTGCA
The DNA here is from genome assembly GCA_026826555.1 of Tolypeutes matacus. Taxonomy (NCBI): domain Eukaryota; kingdom Metazoa; phylum Chordata; class Mammalia; order Cingulata; family Chlamyphoridae; genus Tolypeutes; species Tolypeutes matacus. The sequence goes on along the minus strand of JAKSZT010054301.1, from coordinate 1,144,090 downwards.
AGTGAGAGGCTACAGGGCAAGGAGAAGAGCTCAGTACTGGCTGAATCCTGGCCAGAGCTCCTTCTCTGACTTCTCTCAACAGTCCCCTCTCACCAGCCCACTGGGTGGACCCATTGTCCACCATCACTCCTCAACCTGCACCTGGTCCACTCCCCTGTTTCCAGCAAGTTACAGGCCTCACCCCCATACATAGGCTTCCTTTTGCCAGCTGAGAGTTATCACCCCATTCAAGTCCATTAGCACTTCCCAAGTCAAGGTCACCAGGCCACAAGCTCCTCAAGGGCAGGGAGACCAAAACAGAAAGATGGGGGTACCTAGTCAACCTGCCCAAGCATGCTGTGTGTGTTCCTAAGGAAGGTGGTCTCACTTTCAGGATGTTGTGGTCACCTGCAGACACCCACTTCCCAAGCTAGGCGGGGGCCCCTGGGCTAGCCCATCCTTCGCCTATGCAGCTCTCTCTCTCCAGGTGGGGGTCTGGGCGGGGCACCAGCCACCCTAGAACCCTCCATAGGGTTCATGGAAGCGCATGCAGACAGTCCTGGCCTACCTGCCACTGGCCTCTCCAAGTCTCTAGGCCAGAGAGGGTCAGCACTTTCATGAAGGGTCCAAAAGTGACTCTCCTAATAACCCCCATATTTGTAGAGCACTTTGCAAGTTTGCAAAAGACTCCACCTCCTTTCCTGCTCTTGATCCTCTCCCTACCCCAAATACGGGTGAGGAATTGTGCAGGGCCACTTGGCCAGGCCCCAGCACAGGGGAGCCTGCAGGTGCCTTCATCTCTCAGCACCTCACCCAGGCCTCCCCTTTCTAGATCTCCCTTCCTGTTGGTACTCTAAAGGGGGTTAGAGCTGGGCAGCCCACGAGTCTACCCAGAGGCCACCACGGTGAGGAAGGCTGGCCATTTGGCAGAGGAAGCAACTGAGGTTCTGGACTCGGTCCCCCCCACTGTGCTGTCAGAGGAGAGGCCTCAAGCTCCAGCAGGACCAGCAGGACACGTCACCAGATGTGGGGACGGTGCTCGCACAAGGGATGTCTGGGGGTCAGGAAACATTCCCACAGAAACTGTAGCCAAGGAGAGGCATTGGGAGTGGGATTTCCAAGACTGGGCTAAGAGGGCACAGGCTGTCAGGTGCAACTTCAGCCATTCAGATGGTGTACACAAGTGCCCTTGGGCTGAGGGCAGGGGAAGCTGTCCAGACCTCCCAGAGTAAACACTTAACACCTGCTAACTGCTTTAGGCCTTACCAGAAGCTTCCAGGTAAAAATGAGGGAGCCCCATTGAGCCCCCAGGGTTCCAGGGGAAGCTCTGACCCAGATGGCACAAACAGGAAGTGGGGCACCCTTGTCACCCGCCTACAGTCTGGGCACCTTTCTCCTCAGAGGCCTGGGTGGGGCCCCAGCTCCACTGTTCTCTGAGATGTCCTTGGGGGTGGAGTCAGGGCCCTGAGCTGAAGGGCAGAGGACCCGCCAATTCCTGCTCAGGCCCATGACCTTGGGCAGGTGGCTCCCAGGCCCCAGCCTGCACGTCCTCAAAACCTGACGCTTGACCTGAAGAGCTTCTCCAAAGTCCTTCCTTTGAGATGTTTCCAGATGTAGGCCAAGGCTGAGGCTGACCGTGCCAGATGGGGGAGGATGGGGAGAGGAAGGTCCTGGGGTCAGGAGCTTCAGCAAAAGGGCCAGAGCTTTCCCAGGAGGGCCCTGTGATGGCTGAAGCACCCAGTGCCCCCCACGTGCGGGCAGCTAACGGTGCCTGCAGTCACCTGACTGGGTTGCTGGGGCTCCTGGGTCCTGCAGGAAGAGGGTCCCACTCGGGGCTGCAGGCTGACTCCACAGCCTCAACCTCAGGGCCATTCCTACAGGGAACACGGAGGACCTCTCGACCACGATGGGAGCAGACTGGGGGTGCCCAGGAGAAGCCCCAGCCTGCCCACCCCTGCCAGGCCCACAGCCTGGGGCCAGGCTCCAGGTCTCAGGGGAGACAGCCACCTGGGATGGAGCGTGCAGCCACCCTGGGAGAGAGGGAAGACAGAGGGGAGACCCCTGGTGAGGGCCTGACAGGAGTGGCCTCCTCCCCGACGGGGGCAGGAGCACACCTGTGACGAGATGCTGGGCTCCTGGCTTAGGGCCGCGGCCCACCTGCCAGGGGGCTCCAGTTACCAGCGGACCCTGCTGTCCTCCTCTGACATCTCCGCCCCAGACCTCTTGTGCCACCCCCTTCTCTCTCTCTCTCTCTCTCTCTCTCTCTCTCTCTCTCTCTCTCTCTCTCTCTCTCGCATTCCTCTGGGAGCTGATCAGGGTTTGAATGACACCCAGATGACTCTTTGCTATTAATTCCCACACACAGAATGGGCTCCTTGTTCTCGTTCCTCCTCTCCCGGAGGAATGGTCGTGGCCAAAGCCATCCCGGGCTGCTGACTTAACCCTTCTCCTGGCTGCTCCTCTGCGTGTCCCCACACCCAGGGCCCTGGGGCCAGTGGGGGGTATGGGTGGGCAGAGGGGGAGTCCGGGAGGAACAGGGGCTCCTTCCAGCCCCAAGCTTCCTCAAATGGAGTCCCAGGATGGGCGAGCAGGCCCACCCCAACCGCCCCTCCCCCGGGCCTGACCCTGGCTCCTGGCCTGAGGGTCTCGGCCACGCCCTGGTGGCCAGAAGGCCTCTCTGCTGGGGTGGGGGTGGGGCTGGAGTCTGCAGCCCGCCTGGGTCCAGCCTGATGTCTCTGGGCTCCAGGGAAACCGTTTCAGGGGGCAGTTAGGCAGCTCGGGCACTGGGCCCCGCCCTGGTCCTCAGGGGGTTAACGTGGACTGAAGGCAGAGCACCACCTGTCAGGGCAGGTAGCTGAGGAGGGATGTGGTGCCCCTGGCCTCTTTTGATCCTCTGAGCCTGGAGGATGGAGGAGGAATTGCTCTGTTGAGTAAAACCCATTATCCCCTCATTCCCTATCCTCTTGGGCCCTCCCCTCCCCCCCTCCCCACCTCCCACCCCTAATATGGGCCAGTTTAGAAAATTAGGATGGAAAGAGCTTCAGAGGTCATGGAAGCCAGCCCCTCACTGCACAACTGGGGAAACTGAGGCCCAGAGAGGAGAAGGCACAGCCCAGGGCCCAGGGTCCTGGCTTCTAGACTAAGACACTTTCTCCTGGCTCCTGCCCCCCTACTTCCACTTTCCACTGTCTCCCTGTCTTTGCCCCAGTTTTGCGGGCCTGGCTGTGTGAACTTCAGCATATCATCTTGGCTCTCTGGACCCAGGAAAGCTCATCCATAAAGTGGGGCTGAAAACACCAGCTCTACCACTAAAACCTGCTGCAACCTTTGCCTCTTGCTCCAGGATAAGGAGCAAATCTTTCAGTCTAGGACTCAGTGAGGACCGCCCCCAAAGGCTGGAACTCCTTCTCCTGCCTTATCTCCTACCTGCACCCCCACCCACATAAGCCATGAGGAGTGGGGGCAGGGAGGTGAGGTCCCTGGGGCAGCCGGGTAAGGTGGGTAAGGTGGCTCTGAGGCAATGGCTGTTAAGCTGGAAACCGGGAGATGGGGTCCTAGGCATTGCCGGAGGGAGGAACAGGGAGGTGGACCAGGCCAGGAGGCCGGGGAGAAGGCAGCTGGCAAGAGGGCTGGAGCCAGGGAGGGCGGGCCCCAGAGGTGAGGATGGGAGGCACCGGCCCTCGCTGGGAGCTGCTTTGCAGTCACTTGCACAGCCTTGCTTTCTCTATGTTGTCACCTTTCCCCATCTCATTTTCCCAAGGCAGCCTCCCCATAATCCCTGGCCAACAGAGGCAGAGGAGGGATGGAGAGGGGCAGAGATAGGGAAACGCATGGAGAGAGAGAGACAGAGACAGACAGAGAGAAAGTGGGGGGAAGACAGGGGCAGAGATGAGCCTTGAGCACAGAGACAGGGGCCAAGGAAAGGGACCAAGCAGAGAGAGGCAGTTTCACTGAGCCAGGGGCAGAGAGGGCCAGAAAGGGAAGGCCACTGAGAGAGAGGCCACCAGGTGTGGGGTGGAGAAGAAGAATTCTCCCAGGGAAAGAGAAAGAAACGGGAAGTGCTGTAGAGAAAGAAATCGAGGCAGAAAAAGAAAAAGATGTGGACTAGAGGCAGAGACAAGTGGAAAAGAAGGGAGAAAGCAAAGGTCAGGAGGAAGAGGCCATCTAAGGAGGGGAAGGAGAGAAGGGAAGAGGGGAAGAGGAGGGGGGGAGAGCATAGAGGGGGGAGCAGGGGAGAGGGGATGGGAGGCAGTTCTGACTAGGCTGCTCCCAGCCCACCTGCTTCTGGCCAGTCCCTGTGGCCCGAACCCTCCCCCAGCTGGCACACTGCTCCCTGTTCCCTGCGCACCTACTATGCTCCAGCGCCAGGCTGGGGGCCGTAGCTGCACTGAGGCCTTGCCTTCGGGGATCAGAAACGTGTGTCCATGGTCTGGACTCACCAATGAGGAAGGCACACCCAAGTGGAACTTGGTGGCAGTTTTGAGGCTGGGGAAGGGGCCTTGGAACCATCTATTCTAATAGTTGCCCTACTAACTGCATCATAATCACTGGGGAGCTGTAAAAAATTCCTATTCCCAGGTCCCACCCACATCTACGACTCAGCATGGGACTTGAGAATCAGTATTTACAAAGAGCTGCCCAAATTGCTTGCTGCAGTGCCAGGCTTGGGCCGGCTGGCAGGTGAGGGAGAGGTCGCACGGCAATCCCCAGCCTAGGGCTCCTCCTCCCTGAGGGCGGGGGCAGCCGGGTGAGCCTGAGACACCCTCGCCAGCACAGTGCCAGGCACATAGGAAGATGGGCAGTGCCCTCTCCCTTTCCTGTCCTTTCTCCAGCCTCGAGGCCCTTGCCATCCTGAGGCCCAGAAATCAAATTGGGGAGAGAAAGGCATTCAGCCAGAATGGGATTTCTGTCCCCCATTTCCCCACCCCCGTTCCCCTAGTGCCAAGGCCTGGGGCTGCAGAGCTCTCGCCAGAGATGGGGGTGGAGGGTGGGGCAGGAGAGAGGAGGGGAAGACCCGGGTGCTTCCTGCCCCCCCCTTTCCTCCAGCCTCCCTGGGTTCAGGGCTGGGTCCCCTGGGGCAGTGGTGTCTGAGGCTGACAGCTCTGCCCTGTCCTTCCTGCCTGCTGGGGGGAGGGGAGGAGCTGCGGGGGTAGCTGGCTCAAGTGCCCCATCCCCTCCTGCCTGCCCTCCAGGAGCCTGGTTTCCCTCTAAACCCAGCCTGCCCCTCCAGGAAACCCCAATGCCAGAAGAAGGAAGAGCACTGGACTGGGAGTCAACCTACCTACCCCTGCCACACGAGATTCTGGACAAGACTCTAACCCTCAGCCTCTCTCCTCTGCTCTCATCATCTCTCCTGGCTTCCCTCCACCCTCACCCCCACCCATGTATCATCCACGCTGAGGCTACTTTCATTCATTCATTCATTCATTCATTCATTCATTCATTCATTCATTTGATACTACAGTGTACCAGGCACTCAGCTGATCATGAAGGATTCAGGAAGCTGTCCTAATGAAGCTGACATACTTACAGGGAAGGCAGACAATGAAAAACGAATCTTGCAATAAATATATAATCATAAATTGCACTGGATGCTATAAAGGAAAAGTCCCAGCAAGTGACAGAGAGTAACTGACACGGAGAATCAGGGGAGGGCTCTCTATACAAGTGACCACCAGGCTGAGCCAAAGGAGGAGTCAGTGAGGTGATGGGTGGAGTCCATGGACTGAGAATGGGGCCAGGTCACGTCAGGCCTGGCTGAAGATCTGGGATTTTTATGCCATGAGGCAGGGGAAGGAAGTGTTTCTTTCATCTTTCTGTGATTTAAAGTTTGATTTCCCACGTGCATGTGTGCTTGCCCACATCTGTGTGCTTTAGAACAAATGAGTGAAAGCCTGACTGCGGGTGGTGACTGGGTCCCTCCACCCCACAAGAGGCTAACAGGCCAGGGCCAGGCCCTCTGGGGAGAGGAGAAATCGCTGGTCAGTGAGGTTCAGCGAGCACTTATTGAGCCTTTGGTGTGTGATCACATGTCCAACTCTGGCCAGCGGCCTTAGGGAGACAAAGCCAGATGCGGGTCTTTTCCTACAAAGCCCTAAAACCCCTGGTGGTAAATATGAACGAGCACTTAGAAATCAGAGGCCAACTCCTTCATTGTACAGATGAAGGAAAGAGCCCAGAGAGGGGGACTGACTTCCCCAAGGTCACACAGCAAGAGTTGGGACCTCAGACAAGTCAGGACCAGGGCCATGCTTCCTGCCTTCCTAGCCGGTTCCTCCCACTACACCTGCTGAAGCCAAGTCACCAAGACTTCAACTCAGGGCTCTAAGCCCCAAGCAGGAGACATCAAACTCTATAGTTTCCCAAATTGCCACCTGGCTGGGAGGTGTGACGAATACAAAATATTGGTGACAGTGAGGCAGATGTGGCCTCCATTTGCCCGGAGGTGCCATTAGTGCCAGGGGAGGGAGGGGGCACTTATGGGGTGGGGCCCATGGGGATCTGCCCCCAGCAGCCTCATGGCTGTTCCACTTTCTGCACAAACCAAGCACTACTTTGAGTGCACAAACTCTTGGGCTGTGCTCAAGTCTCCTGCTCTTATCTCAGTAAATTCAACTCTTCACCCTAGACAAGGAAGAGATTTTCATGGATTTTATTATACCCAAGATATTATTATACCCCGTACATAAGCCATGCTCGTGTTTTATTATAGCTGAGACATTATAATACCCAATATATTAGCCATCCTACCTGGCATCAACTGGTAGCTGAATTGACTAAGAGAAGGTGTCTACTCTGTCCTGGGCACTTGACATTCCTTGTTGCTTTTCATCTTTGCCACGTTCCTATGAGGCAGGTATCATTGCTGTCATTTTGCAGATGAGGAAACTGAGGCACAAGAAGACGATGTAACTTGGCCAAATCCCTCTGCTCACCAATGGGGCAAGGACCAGGGTCGAGCCCTGATCTCTAGTTCATCACTCAGCTTACGATTTCCTTATAAACTGACATAACCAAAGAGCCAGGAAACCATCTGAAGGCAGAGCCCCTCGTGCTCACACACACACTCAGGTCCTACTGGACCACCCCGTTTTCACTTTCAGAGGACGAAGGCAAGCTGTCTGAGGGCAGGGATGCATTTACAGTGCCAACCCCAGGCGGACATCCTGGGCCCCATCCACACCCAGCCCCCTGGTCCCGGGCAACATCGGGGAATCCAGAGTCGGAAGGCCCGGGCTCCAGGCATCGTTCTGCCACCTCCTGGGCTGGGCAACTTTGACGAGCCCCTCACCCCAGCTTCTGCCTTCCATGAGGAAGAACAGAGGCCTCTTGGTAGCCACATGCTGCCCACCTGCTCAGGGGGCCGTTAAAGGCACCTCCAGTGACGACACCCACAGTCCTGTCTGATAAAGGCCATCCTCACCGTCCCCCGGCTCTTTCTCTCCTCCATCAACACCACTCTTCCTCTCTGTGTGTGTCTTCCTTAAGTGTCTGCAAACTAAGAACTAACGAATGAATGAATGAATGAACTCCCAGCTCCCTGAAGACAAGCGAGCATTCGCCCCTCTCCATTTACCCTGCAGACACAGCAGAGCCTCGCCTAGGGCGGCTCCTCAGGGAACGGGGCATTCTAGCACACACAAGTCCACCATTTTTGCCTTCTGCTGCACCTCATTCTATCACTCTGGTGTCCTACCACAGTCAAGTGACGCGAGCCCGGGCCAGTCCTCTTGATGGCTCTTTCCACAGCCCTGTGGTGCTTCTGGAGCTCTGTGACTCAAATGCCAGAGGATCGATGTGTTTTGAGACAAGTAAACCACCTTCCTGTTAGGGCTGTAGGCAGGAGATCCAGGAATTCTCTAGCCGAACAAGGCTCATGTCCAAGGACGTCCTTCCTCACGGCTGTTTACGGAAGCCAGCTCAGACCTCTCCATGAACCACGCCCCAGGGAGGGCGCGGCCGCCACCAAACCCTAGCCTCTTATTCACTGGTGACTTGATACCTGCGTATAATGCAGTTCTTAAGTAACCAAGATTGTTACAGTGATGTCCAATAAGAATTAGGGCTTTTAATAAGCCCGTGAAAATACGTTCAGCATCATTACCATCAGGGAAAGGCAAATCAAAACCACAGTGAGATATCACTTTACACCCACTCGGGAAGGCTATAATTGAAAGAGGAAAAAAAAGAGCAATAACAAGTGTTGGTGAGGATGTGAAGAAATTGGAACCCTCCTGCGCTGCTGATGAGATTGTAAAATATTGCAGCCACATCGGAAATCAGTTTGGCAGTTCTTCAAAATGTTAAACATAAATTACCATATGACCCAGAAATTCCAATCTTAGGTATACCCAAAAGAACTGCAAATGTGTTTCCACACAAAAATTAGGATCTAATTGTTTATAGCAGCATTATTCGTAATAGCCGAATGTGGAGGCGAGTGCCAGTGGCAGCAACTCAAATGTCCATTGACTGGTGAATTGACAAAATATGGGACATCTTTACAATGGAATTTTTAAAAAGGCATTTAGTTTAGAAAACTTGTAATTATAAGTTCTTTCTCTGTCCCTTTGAAATGTATGTAAATCTTTTCTTTAAAAGTTAAATAAAGCACCTTGGAAATTTTTTTAAAAAAATCATGGCAGGGGAAGTGGATGTGGCTCAAGCGATTGGGCTCCCGTCTACCATATGGGAGGTCCAGGGTTCGATTCCCAGGGCCTCCTGGTGAAAAGCAAGCTGGCCCACGCGGAGAGCTGGCCCATGCAGAGTGCTGGCTCGCACAGGAGTGCTGGTGCAGCAAGATGATGCAATAAAAAGAGATGCAGAGGAGAGACAAAAGAGACGCAGCAAACCAGGGGGCTGAGGTGGCGTTAGAGATTGAGCGCCTCTCTCCCACTCCAGAAGGTCCCAGGGTCGGTTCTCAGTGCTGCCTAAAGAGAAGACAAGCGGACACAGAAAAACACAGAGCAAATGGACACAGAGAGCAGAGAGCGAGCACAAAACAACGAAGGGAGGGGTGGATATGGGTGCCTGTTCCCACATGGGAGGTCCCAGGTTTGGTCCCCGGTGCCTACTTAGAAACAAAAACAAAACAACAAGCAAACAAATGAAAATGCCAGCTCAGGGGAGCCAATGTGGCTAAGTGGTTGAGCACCAGCTTCCCATATAAGAGGTCCTGGGTTCAATCCCTAGCCCCGGTACCTCAAAAAAAAAAGTCATGGCAGAGATGTCAAGTTCTAGATAGGCAAGTTCCAACTAGACAGTGAGCAGTGATGTAACCTCAGTCAATCATTTTCTTACTTGGGCCTCTGTTTACCTGTTTCTGCTTCTGTTCAATGAGATGCTGATCCACCCTTGTTCTGCGACTCTCCAGGGTTACTGGGAGCATAAACGATAATATCAGAGCACAGCACTTAGGAGAAGAAGCAATGACACTATCAAACCACAGGTCAACCCACAGCCACCCTTTGCGGGCAGATCCCAAGAAGTTCACAATGACAGCTGCCATTCACAGAATGCCAGGTACAGTCTTAAGTGCTTCACATACATTATCTAGTTGAACCCTTACCATCACCTGGAAAGAAACTGAGGCTCAGAGATGATAAGGCATTTGCCCAGACACCCAGCTCATAAGTGGAGGAGCCAGGATTCAAATCCAGAGCCGAAGCCGACCTGCTCATTCTGTCACTCCCTACTACCTAGATATGTTCATCTGCATGCAAGCCATTCCTCCATTCACGTCACCACGTACCTATGATGTGCCAGGCATCAAGACAGAGGGCAAGAAAGACCCAGCTCATGGGTGCAGACCCCATCAAGGATGACGTCCTGCTGGAAGGGTGAGCAAGGCAGGAGGCGAGGGAGGCTTCAGGCCTCAGCCAACAGGACAGACCTGGGACTGCTGGGGCTTGGGCCACACAGCAGGGCTGAAGAAAGTGGGCATGTCTGCAGTTAGGTCAAGGGAGCAGAGGGCAAGGTGGGGCATGGGGGAGGTAGAGCTCTTTGCTGAGATTCCCTGGTTTGGTCAGAGTCCTCAGGGGGAGCCCCCAGCCTTCTTCCTTGACTCTTGGGGGGAGAAAGGGGGAGAAAAAGGGAAGAAAGATGACCCCAGAGTCAGAGGAAAGAAGTTGGAGGGGCTAAGCAGGATGGAAAAATCATGGGCAGGAAGGCACCTGGGACACAGGGGGACCTGTGGGACAGGGGCTGTGTTTTATTCAGCCCAGGTCGGACACCGAATAGTGACTCAAAAAATGTCAAACTGGTCTGAACAGAACTAGAGACCAATGCAGGGCGACCCCACATGGAAAGAGAAGTCCCCATTTCACTTGGTGTCTGGGAGCCACAAATTCCACCACTGGCAACTATTTCCTCTCTGGAATAAAATAAAGTTGTATCCCTTGGAAAATTCTAGAAGATGTTAATAAGTGATAATAAGTTAGATATCATTATTTTAAACAAAGATAAAGATTTCTTAACTGCAGCACTTAGAGCTTTTAACATGCTAAAAGGCCCTGTGTCCCTAAAGAGAGGCATTAGAAAGCAACATTTCCCAAACTTATTTGCCTAAGAAACCATCTTTTTTCCAAGAGAAACCTCTCAACATCCTTCTGAACACTGAGAGATCTGAGGCACCAAGCTGGGGAACTCTGGGCCAGGCATTGGCCTCTTGTTTAGAAATATAATTTAGGGGCTATCAAGTCTGGAAATGCCCCCAGAGATCTTCTAGTCCTACCTCCATGTTACAGATGGGGAAACTGAGGCCAGAAGGTTGCCAAGGCAACACAGGGCCTCCACGGCACAATTTGGGGCTTGACCCCAGCCCTTGGGGCTCCTGGTCCTGAGCTGCTTCTCTCCTGCTGCACTAGCTCCCGACAGGCCTCAGCCTGCAGGTTCCCAGTGGCCCAGCAACAGCCGCCTGTTCAGCTGTGGAAACCATCAGCCATGCCGGGATTCTGGGTTTCCCACAAAACTCTGAGCTCCTCAAGGGCAGGGTCTGGTCTCCATCACCTCCCAGACCCAGAGCCTGGCCCAATGCCCTGCACAGAATACATTCACAAAAGTTCGTAGCAGCGCAAGTGATTCAGGAGAGACACCAGGAAGGGATTTCTGGCAGCTGTGGCTTGGATGACAGGAACAAGCAGTCTCCTTTTCTGAAGGCTTCTAAGAAGAGGGCAGAGGCCAGCTGCCCTGAGGCAGCACTGGGCACTGGCCCCAGCTTCCTTGTTCCCGGAGAGGGTGGAGTTGGGAGGGGAAGGAAGATTCAGGCCCCAGGAGCTGCCTTCCTGGCCCGGCTCCGAGACCCTCAGCCTGGACCTGAAACAGGGAGAGGCGAGAGCCCCTGTTGGGACAGGCCCTGGAATGCTGTCCTGCTCCCTAGAACTCAAGCCCACCGCCTCCAGGAAGCCACTCCTGCCTACTCCAGCCTCCTCAATCTTTTCCTCCTGGGAACTCTGATAGCAAAGCAAGTCAGGGTAGACTCCCTTAGGTCATGCGAGGCCTGGAGAGGCCACCACCAATGAGCCAATGAGGAAGGCATGGCCCCGCCCTCAGGGGGCTGCCAGCAGGAAGTGGAGACAAGCCTGTGAGCCAGGCTGTGCGTGCAGAGAGGTGAGGCCAGTTCGCAGATGTCTCCTCCTCAAAGGGCACGTCATAGAAGCAAAGAATTCCAACCAAGGCATGTGGAGCACATCTCCCAGGAGAGGACCTGAGCAGGCCCAGGCAGAGGGGCGGTCCTCCAGGAGGTGGGCAGAGCCAGGGCAAAGGCCCCTGGGGAGAGGAGGAGCGGGCGCAGGAGTGGGCCCTGTGGCTGTGCATGGGGGTCTAATGGGCAGTGGGCCCAGGTGGGCCGAGGCGGGGCTCAGGAGGCGAAGGGCGGGTCCCCATCCACGTGCCACCATCGGCTGGGGGAGCCTGGAGCAGAGTTAATCCTCTTGCGGCCTTGTTTCCTCTCTAGAATGAGAGGGCTGAGTAAGTGCAAAGAGAGGGTGCTCAGGGGGGCAGACCCCTTCCCGCAGAGGGGGAGCAGGCAGGAAGGTCCCAGCCCGGGAGCGCAGACCGCACACCGCCTTGGCCTGAGGCTGGGAGTCCCTGGTGAGTCACTGGTGGCATCACAAACTCGAGAGTGCTACTTGGGGACACCTGTGCTCTTGCTCCCAGGCGAGCATCTCCCACCTCCCAGGACCGGCCCAGTGCCCAGACTGTGCTTCCCAATTACCAGTCACCATGGCACCCTGACTATGCACCTAGCACGGAACTAAGTACAATCTAAATCATTATGCATATAATTGTTTGTTCTATACTATATATATAACCATATATTTAATTTTCCCAGGCACTTGGGGATATAGTGAATATATAAAATTATAAAATTATCAACATTTCTCCTCCAGGAGAAAACCAAATTCTGGAGGTTAAATAATTTGCCCACGGCCACCTGGCTATGAAGTGACAGGGATTCTTGACTCGAAGTCCAATGCTCTTTCCACTCTACAACAACTTGATAATGACACAGCCTGGCCCAGAGGAGGGGTGGCCTAGAAACTGCCCAAGGGCGCTCACACAGCCCCCCCAGGCTCAGCTCGGGGCCTGCACCCTTCCCCTCCCCAGGGTAACCTGCGGGGCTGGCCTCAGGCTCTGGGGACAGAGCCCCAGCCCCCTCCCTCACTCTGGAGGTTGTTCCAGGGACCCTGGTGGGGAGAGCCAGGTCTCCAGGGAGCTTCTGAAAAACACAGATGCCTGGATCTCAACCCCAGAAATTCCCATTTAACTGGTCTAGGGTAGGCCCCGGGTGTTGGTTTTGTTTTTGTTTGTTTGTTTTTTTTTGGCTTTTTATGATACTTCAGTTTTTGAAATACAGAACTCTTATTGTTTTTGTTTTTTTTTAACTCCACAAGGGACTCTAAGGCGCAGCAAGGTTGCTCTGGGCTCTCACTTGGGAGCCTGTTAGAGATGCAGCATCTCAGGCCCCACCCTCGACCTAAAGGACCGCAGCAGGTGATTTGCGTGCACCTTTCCGATGGCAAAGCTGCTCCATGCGTAAGCAGGGGGGGCGGGGAATGAGGGCCCCCCAGGGCCACTCGAGGGGGAGGTGTGTGTTTGAGGCACTGAGAAGGGAGGTCCAGGCCCAAGGGCCGAGTAAGAGGGCAGCTCGCACCCACACAGAGGTGGCAAAGGGCATCCTCTGTGCCGCCCATCTGACCAGGAAGCTGGGAAGACAACCTCATGTCCACTTCACGTTTGGGGAAACTGAGGCGGGGACAGAGACCCGACGTGATAAGAACCATCCCTGACTCCTAGTCGCACAGCGCTCTCCCAGTCCTCACCTCAGGGCACCCTGAGGGGCAGGCAGGAGGAGGGGGTCCTCCCCCCATCTCACAGGTGATGGGCCTGCGGCCCAGGGAGGGGAATCGAGGGCTGAGGCACCCACGCGGCAGGACCACCTAGGGAAGGCTGCCCAAACTAAAAGGAAGCTGGAAGCTAAGGGGTTAAGGGTCACCTGACCCAAAGGAAGCTCTGCCAGGCAGTGTCATGGGGGCTTCACACCGGACTTCCAGAATTCCATCTCCCTCCTCCTCTCAGCGGCCCATCTTTTGAGTAAATGTGGGCCCAGCCTCCACGGCACCCCACCTGGATCCCAGGAAAATCCTGTTGCTCCTGAAAGGCCTCGCCCACGGCCCGCCTGAATTCCACCATTTTACTCCACTTTGGGCTCCTCTCTGTTGGGGAATAAACACCCCGGAGGGAGGGCAGGCCAGAGTTCTCTGGTCACTACCCCTCACTGCGGGGATGGGGTGGGGGGACACTCATTTCAGCGCAGATTGGGTAGAGGGTGTGGTAAGAGCATCCCGAGCATAGCTAGAGAAGGGTCAGGAACAGGGGGTGAAGAGAGCCACCACCACCCCCCCAAGTAGGGAAAGGAGCAGAAGCTGCCTGGGCCAGCCTGGCAGTGCTACCCATCACAGGGGCCAGGCATCTTCAGCAGGAACCCTCCGTCCAAACTCCCTGCTCTCTAGGGATGGACATGGGGCCTTCACCCGCCCCTGCTGGAGAAAACTGGGATGGGATGGAGGGGTCACAGTGGCCGGCCTGGTGGGCAAGGATGTGTTCACAGCAGGGGTCCCCCAGGCCTGGTCACCTGACAGCCCCTCCCCCCATCAGGCCCACCTGCCTCATCCCACACCTCTCAGCAGAAAGCCCAAACACAGCACTGGGGAGAAGGGGGGTGGGGAGAGCATAAGCGAGAGAGGCGTGAGCGTCCCCCACCCCCACCCCAGTCTAGTGTGGCTCACTGCAGACCACGCGCCCACTGCTACCCCTCACCCCCACCCTGGCACAGCTGGGCCAGAGGGCCAGGGAGAGGCAAGGATTAGGAGAGGGGAGCGGCTGGACGACTCGCACCCACCGGGCTTCCCGGCCCTGGGGCTGCTCCCTCCACAGCCTCCCCTCCCTTGCCCCTCGGGGGTCTCAGGTCTGAGTCTCAGATCCTGCCCGGAGCAGGGCAGACCTTCCTTGGAGGAGGACGAACCCGGGGTGGAAGGATGAATGGGGACCCACCGGGAGAGAGAGAGACGCCGGGCAGGCGGGCAGCGGGCTGGCAGCAGCCGGTGTCGGAGACTGCTGCGGGGACAGGACCGGCTGGATGTGCGTCCCTCCGTCCCTCTGTCCATCCAGGGCGGCTCCTCTCCGGGCGGTTCTGAGGCCGGGCGGGCGCTGTTAAAAAGCTTTTTATGTGTGTGTGTGTTAATCACATGATTGCCGTTCACCTGTATTTCGAACAAAGACAGCTCACTGTTTCAAGGCCCCGAACAAGAGTCTGGGCACAGGGAAGAGAAGGGAGGCGGGGGGGGGGGGGAGGGTTGGCAGTGCTGGGGGTGGTGTCGAGGAAAACTGGGGGGAGATTGTCCAAGGCCGGCAAGCAAGAGAAAGAGAAAACCCTTATCAAACTCCTAATTCACTGGGCTCCGGGGCCCCAGACACACTGGCCCGATTGTCTGGCTGGTTGTGTGTGTGAGCATGTGTGTGTGTGTGTGTTTTCCAATGTCCGCTCCCCCCACCCCCAACATGCCTCTGCCTCGTGTGACTACCTCATTGTGTCCCATTACCCGCCCACCCCCGCCCCCTTGGCCTTTCCCAAGCTTGAGGCCTTGCCTCCCCAGACCCCCTTTCTACAGGACCCCTTGGGGTGGGTGGGCCTGGGGCCTTGCCTAGCTGCCGAGGGACCCAGAACCACACGCTGTCGGCAAGGCCGCCCAGCCATGCTCAGTCCCTCTGCACACACCTCCACCTCCACCTCCACCTCGCCAGCCCTGAGTGGGAAGAGAAAGGGGCTGTGACCTTTGGAGGCGAGACCTGGGAAAGAGGAGAGGGAAAGGAGCCATCAGAGGATGGGCAGGAAAGAAAAAGGGGAGGGGCCACCCAGCTGGGGAGGAGAGGGGAAAGGTGGGCAGTGAGGAGGGAGAAGGAAGCCCGGCAACCCCTGACCCTTTCTTGGGGGAGTGAGGAACTTCATGACAACCAGCATGGAGGGAATTGGGTCCCAGAAGGCAGACACTCGAAACCTGTCAGGCCTCCCTACTTGAAGGGGCCCCCAACCAGCACCCGCCTGCCTCCTGGGAACTCCCATCCTGTCTCCCCCTGTGCCAGCCCAGCACTCACGTGGTGGGTGTCTGGTGGAAGGGCCAGGGCCCAGCAGCCCCCTGCCTCATCAGCAATGGACCTGAGATCTCTTGTCAGACAAGTTGGGGCGGAAAGGGCAGCCCGGGTGGGCTGGGGGCAGAGCGAGACGGGCTGGGATGCAATACCTGGGCCCTGGCAGGCACTCAGGAAGATCTGTTCAACGAAGCTCCACATGTCGCCATGACCTTCACCTGCTTTCTCCACATTTCTCCCTAATCCTTTGCAACTGCCCATTCCTCCACCTGAGGCAGAGATTTGGGGTCCCCATTGGCCCGATTTTCCTCTGCACAATGGGTCCTGACCTTTGCCCCCACCCCTTTGCTTGGCTGGCCTAACCACCCCCACTCCCACGCCTCCCTAAGCCCAAGCTAAGCCCAAGCAAGGTGGGCCTGGGGCGGCCCATGCAGGAGCCGGGGTGGGGGGTGGGCCTGGGCGCCTGGCGGAGGAGCCCTTAGCAGTTGGGGATGAAGGAAAGCGTAAGAGGCTCCACCTTCTGCCCTTCCCTCCCTCCTCCCCCCCCTCCCCCGTCCCCCCTCCTTCCTTCCCCCAGCCCTCTGGAGCGCTCAGTGCTCAGTCAGTCTCGGGTTGTCCGGCCAGGGTGGTTGGTGGCGAGGCTTCGGGCTCCGACCAAGCGAGGCCGTGGCCTGAGGCTCAGGGCCCCCCAGCCCCTCCCTCCCAGCCCCGCCAGCGTCACCCCCAGCCCCCGAGCTGGACCGCACACCTTGGGACGCGGTCTTCCACTTCCTAAGGACGAGCCCCAGACTGGAGGAGCGGTCTGAGGAGGTGAGTGCGCAGCCCGTGCCTAGGACATGCTGTGGGGTGCAAAGAAGCTGACACCCCGGACTGCCCTCCACCCATCTCCTCCAGACCCCATGGGGCAGGCGGAGGGGGGGGAAAGGAAGGTGAGAGAAAAGGTGGGAAATTCCAGGAGCGGGGATTAGAGCAGAATAAAGAGTCCGTTTTTCTTCCTTTCCATCAACAAACCTCCACCCAAAAGGAGGTTTTTTAAAAAACCCCAAACCCACCCACACCGAGAGCCGGTTGGGACCAGGCGGAGGGAAGACGGCGGAGGCGGGACGCGCCGACCTCGGGTCTGGCATGTGCGCCGGGCCCCTGGGGCTCGAGTGGGTTTAGAAGGAACACGCAGGGCCGCCACCTCGAGGTTGGGGCCGCGCGCGCGTCCGGGCCGGTCTCGGGCAGCGCGCCCCGCTCCATCGCGCCCTCCCTCCCCGTCCAGGTGGGCGTTGGACTCTTTGCGAGGACCCCGGCGGCGGGCCCGGGGGAGGCGGCCGAGGCGGCGGCCGGGGGCGACATGGCGGAGGAGCAGGACCTGTCCGAGGTGGAGCTGAGCCCCGTGGGCTCCGAGGAGCCCCGCTGCCTGTCCCCGGGGAGTGCGCCCTCGCTGGGGCCCGACGGCGGCGGCGGCGGCTCGGGCCTGCGAGCCAGCCCGGGACCCGGTGAGCTGGGCAAGGTCAAGAAGGAGCAGGACGGCGAGGCGGACGATGACAAGTTCCCCGTGTGCATCCGCGAGGCCGTCAGCCAGGTGCTCAGCGGCTACGACTGGACGCTGGTGCCCATGCCCGTGCGCGTCAACGGCGCCAGCAAGAGCAAGCCGCACGTCAAGCGGCCCATGAACGCCTTCATGGTGTGGGCGCAGGCGGCGCGCAGGAAGCTCGCCGACCAGTACCCGCACCTGCACAACGCCGAGCTCAGCAAGACGCTGGGCAAGCTCTGGAGGTGAGCACCCCTACCCGCCAGCTCCCCGCGGGCCCCCGGCTCAGGGCGAACTTTTCCCCCAGGGCCCTAACCCCCAGAACGGAGACTGCCCGGGCCTTTCTCCTGGGGGCGGCCGCCTACTAAGATGGGGCTGGGAGACTAGGTGGGGGGCCGTTCCCACCCTCCCCCTGCCCACAAGTACCCCCTTGGGGTTCTGTTCTCTCTGGCGGTGGAACTCAACTCTAGCGGCCTAGGCTAGTCTCCCCACCAGGGGCAGTGAGCTGCAGGGCGCCCTCTTGTGGTTGGAATTTTGTTGGTGGCAGCTTGGAGTGCCCCAACCTTTTTCTGGGAGAGCCAAGGTGGGAGGTAAGGAAGGATTGGGAAGGCTGGGTCCACAGGCCTTCCCTACCACCACCACCCCCACAAACATACACATGCCCACTCGAGGGTGTCAGTGTCAGCCAATTCCAGTGGTTGGGGGATGTGGAGGAATGCTTGGGAAAGAACTGAAAGTCTGGCTAGAGACGCAGGGAAACTGAGGCAGCCAGAGAATTGGGGGAGGTTCAAGTAAAACAAGGAATTCAGACAAGAGTCTTTCAAGGAGGGAGAGATGGCGAAGTGCTGAGGAATAAACGTATCTGTTGCGCCGGGTTCCCAGCCCAGCCCGGGCACTTTCCCTGTGCCATCAGGACCCCCACCCTCCCTCAGGCTGGAGGCTTCTTCCTCCCCTAGGGGAGGGGACACAGAGAAAAGGCTTCCCGCCCACCACCACCAAAGCCACTGGGCTGGCCTCTCTCTCCCCCCGCTACTAGCTGGGCGCCATCTTCCCTCTTAAGGCCCCACCCAGGGCTGAGTAACCTGCCTTCCAAGGCCCAGAGCTGGAAGCCATGGCCCTCTCCCTGCCCAGGCTCCCTGGGACCAGCCCAAACCTCTGGGAAAATCATCCACCCAGGGACAATCCTCGCCTCAGGTCTGGGGTTCAGCCTGGCCCCTTTGGGGGTGTGTAGAGCAGGGTACCCCCTCCCCAGGAGCCCCAGGGCAGCCCAGAAAGAGAACAGAGGCTTTGGGAGATGCAGGCCTGCTGAGGTCACTTGATCCAGCCCCCACTACACTGCCAGAGAGGCCCGAAAGGCAAAGGAGCGACAAGGGCCACAAAGCAAGTTGGTGGCCTAGCCAGGGCTGGAACCCAGGTCTGCTGAGCCTCAGTCCCATGGTCTTCCCCTCGCTGTCCTTGGTGGCAGCATTTTAAGGAGTGGTCACTTGTGAGGGGGATAAAGAGAGGAAAGCAGGAGTGAGGGTGGCAGGGTTCCAGAAGGGGTGGCTTTGTCAGAGGAGCCTGTCATCACCTTCTGTGTCCTCCCCTCTGCCAGCCCCCACCATGGTGGAGACTGGGTCTAGAAGGCCAGGGGCTCAGAGTGGTGGAAGGTGCAGGGGGACCCCCAGGAGACCAGGGAGGAGCCGCATCCAGCCCCCGGGCCCTGTTCTTTGCCATGGTGTTTGCTGAAGGCCTGGTGCCCCTTCCTCCTGCCCCTCTCAGCCCTGAGCGCTCTGCACGTCCTGGGCAGGCCCCGGCCCCAGCCCAGCACTCAGCCTGCTGCGTCGACCCAGGGGTCTGGCTCTGCCCGGGAGCAGGGGTCACAGCAAGCTTGTCTGCCCAAGGTCGTCCAGGCCCGGGGGATGGGGATGGAATTTGATCCATGGGACAGAGAAGAGCAAGAGCGAGACAGACAGGCAGACAGAGCAGGCCCTGGGATCAGGAGCAGACCACAGTGCGGGCCACGAGGGAGTCAAAGCAAGATTGGACCCACCACCTCCTGTTGCCGAGGACTAAAGATCAGCCCTTCTGTTGTCCTTGTCGTGGTTCCCCCAGCCTAGAACCCTAGGCTTGGGATCCCTTCAGGAGGACTTGTTCCTGGCCACTGCTCAAACTGTGGGCATGGGGGCGCAGGGTGGCCTTGTGGGGGAGGCAATCAGGAGGGCAGCACTGCTTGCTCAGGGCCCAGAGGCGGTGGAGGGTGGCAGGACAATGGCAAGGCTCAAAGCCCATAACAGCCGATGGCTGGGCTACCTGGACCTGGGAGGGGGTCTGAGCGTGGGCCGGGCTGGCCAATTGCTCCGTCTGGCCAGGGGCTGCTCCTGAAGTCTGCCCCAGGCTCATGGACTCCCAAGACATCAGGAAGGGGGGGTTGGTTAGAGAAGCAGAACTGGGGAGCAGGGGTCCTAAAGTCGTAAAAGAGAAAGGTCCACAGACAGGCCGTGTGAGGTGCTGGGAGTGGGTCTGGAGTCAGACACAGCAGGGGCCAGGCTGCTAAGGGGCTGCGTGAGCCTTCGACGCCCCGTCTGGGAGGGGCTGATCACATGGCGGTGGCCGTCAGGTTGGGTGACCTGCCTGAAGAGAATGCTGTGAGCCAGCAGTTGGAAAGGGGGTCATGGCTAGAGCCTTCACCTGGCCTCTCCTGACCCCCAGCCTCTCAGGCCCCTTCCATGGGTAAAGCCTTTAGTGCCCTGGGTCTGGCAGGACCAGCAGCCAGTGCCCCACCTTGGAAGACCCTCAGCTGGGGCTTCCAGTTTCAGAGGGGGCCCAGCCCACTCTCTTCCAGGCCCTATTCCAAACCTCGGAGACCGGGAGGAAAGAGGTCTGAAATGGAAGTGCAAATGAGGATGGCGTTTGGTGACAGAGGCCTGGGGGGTAGTGGCCATGTTGAGTGAGGGCTGGAGCTGGAGACAAGATTAGATTTGAGGTTGGGTGGAAGTACAGGGGTAGACTGGGGTTAGTAGGGTTTGAGCTTAGGAGAGGGCCTGAACAGAGCTGAGGCTGGGGGTGGAGGTGGGCTTAGCTCTCTGCAGGTGGTGAGGGATAGGGCTGATTTAGGGCTGGGGTCAGGGGTGGCCCGGATTTAGGTTTCTGTCAGGGTAAGGGTACTGTTGGGAACCAGCATGGGAGCCTACAGTGGGCCCAATGTTGGGCTCTGCCCCCCCTCTTCTTGCTGGGCAGCCCCCTGCAGAGGAAAGTCTGGGGTGCCACCAGGGGTGGCAATGAGCTCAGTGTCCCCAGCCATCCCCAGGAGCTCTTTGTGGAGCCCCACAGTTGGCTGAGTCTGCTCGGCCCCCTTCTTCATGCAGTTCTCCCACGACAGCCACCGCCCAGGGCCCATCTCCCAGAGGCATGGCTGGAGCTGAGGAAGCTGAGCATGCCTGCTCCTGGCTCCGGAGGCCCCAGGCTGGGTCTCTATCCCACCCTGAGTGTGTACCCAGATACTGACAGGGTCGTGGCTAGAGGGACCCCTGGAGGGCGCTGGGGCTAGGCTGGACTCCACCCCCAGGGAGGCTAAGCTGCCGAGGAATGCTGCTGCCCTGGAGTGCCTGGCATGGCCACCCGCTCCCAGCCTGGGGGAGGAGGGCGGGGCCTTCTGCTGACTGGTATGGGGGGCGGGGGAGGGGGGAGAGAGGCCCTCGGAGCAGAGGGACAGGCTGCTCCCACAGAGGCTGGTGGACTCTCAGTCCCTTATGTCTAGGATTCTATGAGTCGGAACCCTCCTCCCCCTGGGACAGCCAAAGATTTGAACAGGGTCCTCCACCCTCGAACCCTGGCCTGAAGTCAGGGGCAGGTGCTCTGCCTTCAGGGCTTCCCTCCATGAGCTGGTCTCTGGGACTGGGGAGAGGGTCCGGGAGGGGAGCCTAGTCCCCTCTACCCTCGGTCACCTTCTGAACAAGGATATATGATCTCCCCCACGAGACCGTGCTCCCCCCCCATAGTGAAGGGGATTCATACCCTGTACCCCTTGCCGAGCTGACAGGGTTCATTCCTAGGTCCTCCCATGCAGCCACCCCCTAAAGCAGCACCTGTCTCTCAAGATGCCTGCTCCCGATCCCCAGGCCCCAGTGTAAGGTGCCTCACATCTGTTATCTTGGCTAGTCCTCACCATCCCCAGTGAAGAAGGTATTATCATCCTCATTTTATAGACGCAGAAACTAAAGTTCAGAGAAGTGACTTGCCCAAAGTCACATAGCTAGTAAGTAGCAGAGATGGGGTTCCAACCCAAACCTTCCTGAAATCTAGGCTCTTCCCCCGATACAATGCTGCTTCTGTTTGCACACCTCCAGTCCCAGGGAGCTCACCGCCTAACGAGGCAGCTCATCCACTTTCAGACAGCTTTAATGATGAGAAGGTCTTTCCTTCCCTTGAACTGACATCTGCCCCCTGTAACCTCCATTCCTACTTCTAACTCCATCCTCGGGCTGTCAGGACTAGCAGGCTGACCTCTCTCACTCCAGCCTCAGAGATCAAGATCAAGGCCAGAGATCACAGCCCTCTGAGGCTACTTACTGTTCCTTGGGCTTCCTATCTTCCAGTCCATCCTTCAAAGGGCACAGGCCCCACTCTGGGCTTGCCCTCTGGGATCCCCGTCCCCAAGGCCTCATTTCTTCCGGCCTGCGGCGCTCTGGTTCCCACACTGGCCCCTCTGCTGTCTTTACCAAACCCCACCGCAGGCTACTGAACGAGAGTGACAAGCGCCCCTTCATTGAGGAGGCCGAGCGGCTCCGGATGCAGCACAAGAAGGACCACCCGGACTACAAGTACCAACCCCGGCGGCGGAAGAACGGGAAGGCGGCACAGGGAGAGTCGGAGTGCCCCGGCGGGGAGGCGGAGCAAGGTGGGGCTGCCGCCATCCAGGCCCACTACAAGAGTGCCCACCTGGACCACCGGCACCCCGGAGAGGGCTCCCCAATGTCGGACGGGAACCCTGAGCACCCCACAGGTGAGTGCTGGGCGGGGGATACCAAGGGCTGGTGGCAGAACTGGGGATGGGGTGACCCTAGGCAGTGTGGGGAAAAGGCTGGGCTGGCCCAAGATCCCCATGTGCCACCCAGCTCTGGGCTCTGGAAAGGGCTTGCCCACGCCATGGGGTGCAGGGGCCCACAAGGTCAGGGGGTCTTGGGGCAGAAGAGGCAAGTGGGCCAAAGCCAGGGGGCTGCTGCTGAATGAAGAGGGTCAGGTGAGGGGGCATGGGCCACAGGTAAGAAGTGACCAAGACGGTCATAGCAAGGAAAAGGGGGTAAAGGGTGATCATGAGAACTAGAAGATCAAACAGGGGTGGAGGTCTTGCCTGTCTTCCATCTCTAGTCTGATGGGGGTATCATGGCATGGGATGGGGACGGCACACCATGGACCTGCCAGACATATGAGCTCTGGCTTAATTCTCACTAGTGATAGTAACCGAGAATATTAACTGAGCACCTGCTGTGTGCCCGGCACTGTGCTAATAATGGCTTTTTGTGTATTAACTAGAGTGTAATGAGGTAGCTGCTCTCCTGGTTTTACACAGGAGGAAACTGAGTAACCTGCCCCGCAGCTGCCATCTGAGCCCGTACAGTTTGGCTGTGGGGCCTCCACTCGGCACCACGGCTGCCTGGCACATAGCTGCTTTGTCCAGGAAGTGCCAAGCACAGGGCCCAGCACAAAGAAGGGCTCAAGGGGCGGGGTTCTGTACCTTCAGGATGTGCTCCGAGGCCCTATTCTGCCGGGCACAAATAGACCCTAGGGATACAAGCGAGAGCAGCTCAGGGGCCCAGCCCTCCAGGAAGAGCCCACAGTCTAGCAGAGAAGCAGGTATGCAGACAAGTGAATCACAGTCCAGAAAGACACAGGTGTCCAAGAAGCACATGCAGGACCCAGAGGGTGGGGTCCAGGGTGGTGAGTGGAGCAGGCCCTGAGAAGTTAGGGAGACGGAGCAGGCTCAGCCAGCTGTGGGCCCCAGCTCAGAGGTTCCAGGGCTGGCTGGGGACACTGAGCCCACCATCCATCCATTCGGGCTCTCCAAACATACCCTGCTGCCTGCCGGACTCTGGCCAAGAAAGGCTTCCAGAAGGAGGCAATGTCTGAGATGGTTGGTATTGTCTCTGTTTAACCAATAAGGAAACTGGTTAAGAAAAGACAAGGGGGAGTGGGTGTAGCTCAGTAGTTGAGCACCTGCTTCCCATGTACGAGGTCCTGGGTTCAATCCCTAGTACCTCCTAAAAAATAAAAAATAAATAAAAAGAGAAGACAAGGGATTTGGTCACACAGTTAAGTGACAGAGCCATGATTCAAACCTGGGCAGGCCTCTCAGCAGTCCTGAGCCCTAAACCAATGCAGGACTCAAATTTGCCTCTGGTCTGCTGGAGGAGGCACAGGCCTGCCTTCAAGGAGCTCCTGGTCTCATAAGACCACAGGCACGCTCTCTCTGACGAGATCCCCATTCCAGCCATCCTTCTTCCCCACCCCACACTACCTTACCCCCAACCTCACGGAAGACCCTGGACCATGTGGAAAACCACCATCTCAGGAGAAAACGGTGGCTGTGGACTTTTTCTCACCCTCAAGGCCCAGTTCACATATCCCTCCTATTGGAGCCTTCTCCAAATCCACAAGGCAAAGTGAGCAGCTTCCTCCCCTGGCCTCCGCTGGCCTCCCAGGTCCTTTGCACATCCCTTCATCACAGCACCTGTGAGGCTGCATTCTTGTCCACCGGGTGTGGATCTCTTATCTCCCCCATAAACCATGAGCTTTGGAAGATGGCAACCCATTTTACTGGTGTTTGTTTCCCAAGCACCTGGCCCAATGCCTGGCATTGAGCAGTGCCTGCACAGTGTTTGCTGAATGAATAAGTGAATGAGAAAATGAGCAACCAAAGAAACAAGGGTAGAGGGAATCAGTTAGCCAAGGGCTCTCCTGAACCGGAGGGGGAAAAAGTCAGCTCCGGGCACAGCTGGAGGGCCACACAGCCCAGTGTGCACTGTAGGCCTGAGCACCTGAAGGGTGGGGCTGGCTCATCCGGAAGGCTCCCTGGAGTCGAGGCCTGTGGCTGAGCCTTGAGGAAGGCTGGGGCTGGAGGGGGCACTTCCTGGGGACCAGCACAGGGAGGAGGCACAGGAAGCCAGAGAAAGTGAACCAGAGCTGTCAGGAGTGTCGAAGGTGGGCGAGGCTCAGCAAGGAGAGCAGCCAGCGGAGGCGAGGGTGGCCTGAAGAGAGGCAGCGCCTGGCGGCCTCTACAGCTAAGGAACAGTAGGAGCAGGGAACAGACTTCATGGGAGGCGAGGAAGAAAGTCCCGGGAGAAAGGGTTTTTCAAACTGAGCAGGCCTCTCCAGGAGGCGAAGGGATTCCTGCACTGGGTGGGAGGGGACCCATCCCTAAGTTTCACAAGTTTTATAAACAAGTAGAGACCAGTCCAAGACCCTTATATAAACAAATGCCAACTCGGGCACCAAAATGTGAAGGCTTGAGGCCAGCACAGTGATCAGACCTCAGCTCCCTCCAGGCCTCTCCTACAGGATCCACTTGTGCCCACATGCCTGGTGACCTCGTACTCCTTTCTCTCTCTGCCTCCTCCCCCTCCCTTCCACGCAGGCCAGAGCCATGGCCCACCCACCCCTCCAACCACCCCAAAGACAGAGCTGCAGTCGGGCAAGGCCGACCCCAAGCGGGATGGGCGCTCCATGGGGGAGGGCGGGAAGCCCCACATCGACTTCGGCAACGTGGACATCGGTGAGATCAGCCACGAGGTAATGTCCAACATGGAGACCTTTGATGTGGCTGAGCTGGACCAGTACCTGCCGCCCAACGGGCACCCAGGCCACGTGGGCAGCTATTCGGCAGCTGGCTATGGGCTAGGCAGCGCCCTGGCTGTGGCCAGTGGACACTCAGCCTGGATCTCAAAACCACCAGGCGTGGCTCTGCCCACGGTCTCGCCACCCGGTGTGGATGCCAAAGCCCAGGTGAAGACGGAGACCGCGGGGCCCCAGGGGCCCCCGCACTATACCGACCAGCCGTCCACCTCCCAGATCGCCTACACCTCCCTCAGCCTGCCCCACTACGGCTCCGCCTTCCCCTCCATCTCCCGCCCCCAGTTCGACTACTCTGACCATCAGCCCTCAGGACCCTATTACGGCCACTCAAGCCAAGCCTCTGGTCTCTACTCGGCCTTCTCTTACATGGGGCCCTCGCAGCGGCCCCTCTACACAGCCATCTCTGACCCCAGCCCCTCAGGGCCCCAGTCCCACAGCCCCACACACTGGGAGCAGCCGGTATATACGACGCTGTCCCGGCCTTAAAGGGGGCCCTGTCCCCACCAAACCCCTGCCAGGCCCTTCCTGGGTACCACAACCCTTCCCCCCAGCCTTTGCGCCCTGTCCCTCGCCCATCTCAGGCCTGGCGGTGGCTGTGGAGGAGGCTGCAGAGGCTGACAGCCAAGGGTCGGCCTTCTGTCTGGCTCACTGCCCTTGATGACCCCACCCTACCCAGGCTCTGGTGCAGACAAAGCCCCAGGCTGCTCAGCTGGGTGGAGAGGGTTGGCTGCTGCCCCTAGACTGAAAGATGAGGGGCTGCACCTTCCTCCCAGGAATGACCCTCGACCCCAGGACCCGAGAAGGACCCACTCACCCTCCTTGGGGAGGGGGGCAGAGCATCCAGGGTTGGATGGGAAGTGGAGGCCTCGCCACTCCTGGCACATGTATGTGTATCCTCTCGGGGAGAATGAGGGGCTCCGACACGACCCCATGCCACCCATGCCCCTGTGCCCAAGAGCTAGGTCAGCCAGAGACCAACATGCCTGGAGCTGGCTGGCTGCCCCTTGGGGGCTGAGGACAGTTTTTAACAGCTTGGTGGGGTGTGGGACGTTGGAGGCACTGTGGGAGTCCTCACACCCCCCCCTCCATGCCCCCTCCCCTCCTGACACAGGGAGGAGTTGGCACAGAGGCCCCCAGCCCCAATTCTGTGCCCATCACCTTATTCTTTGTCTGATGGAGAGGGCCCCAGTCCTACTCTACTGCAGCCTCCCCGACCTTGAGGCATATCCCAGGAGGTGACGAGGCAGGGGCTCCCGGAAAGGATTCAGAGACAATTCACGGAGCCTCCCGCCCTGGGCTCCAATTCCCTCTTCCCTCACCAGCTCTATGGCCCCTGCCCTGTCAGCCCCAGCTCCCTGGGCTCCCGAGTTACAGCTGCACGGCAGCCGGCTGAAGACACTAAAACCCTGACATGTACATTCTGCCCTGGCCTTTTGCCCTTTGCCTCCCAGTGGTATCTGAATAAAGTATGTAGCTATGTCTGCCCCTATTTTCCTGTTCTGCAGCCCCCACAATCCACATGTAACTCATTACTGTCCCCCTCTTATTTATCTCGGTAGCCCCCTCTCCCCTCTCCTGGCTACTCCAGCCCCTATTAACTCTGCATTAAGCATTCCACATAATAAAATTAAAGGTTCCGGTTACCTGCTTGGTAGGCCTAGCCTGGCCTGTCTCTTGGTCTCTTATCCCTATACCTGTGCTTCCTCACGTGCTTTCTGGAAGTAACTAGGGGTAGAATGCAGTGGGTAAATAATCCAGTGGTGTCCTCCCTCCCCTAAGAAGGTGGGGGTGAGGGAGTGGGTTAGGACAGCTGGTGCCCCAGAGGAGTCAGTCTGTGCTCAGGGATGAAAGCCTCAGATGGGAGCCTATTTCCCAGCCCAGCTGTGGCCACTGCAGTTGGGCCACTCCACTCCTAACTGGCGAAGCTGGAACTCAGTGTAAAGTGCCTTCAAAGCAGCCCCTTTGCTCACCCAGCAGAGAGCGGTGTTTGAAAAGAACTCAACGGACAGGTATTTAAAGAGAGGTGGGTCAAACCTAATACCTTATTGTCTGGAGTCAGCAGGCCTGGTCCTTCAGGGTGTGTGCATGGGCCTTCTCTTGCTGTACCCCTCCATGTCCACCTCCCCTCTGTACATGCAAAACACACACACAACGTATGAGTCCATTCCAGGATCTAACTGAATCTTTACAGCAGCTAGGTCTAAATGTAAAACAAGGATGTCAGATGTGCAATCTAATTCTTAAGTGCTTAAGAGTTTTTCTCAGAATTCCAACCTGGCTCAGAAGCCAGGAGCCACTCCACCTGACAAACATAAGACTCCCGGGACTGGGAGTGAGTGTAGCTCAGTGGATGAGCGCCTGTTTCCTATGTGTGAGGTCCCGGGTTCAATCCCTGGTACCTCCTAAATTAAAATTAAAAAAATAATAAAAAGACCCCAGGGACAGAGGCAATCTCTTCACCATCTGGCTCCACTGATGGACAGCGCCGATGCTTGGAAGTTCTTCCTTACACCCAGTCAGCGTGTTTGCTCAATAAGAGTAACAGCTACCACCTACTGAGGGCTCCCCAGCCAAGCACTTGCCGATGGGGGAGCGAGTCCAATTGTTATCCCCATTTTTGAGGTGGGGAAACTTAAGCTTTGAGGAGTTAATGCTAAGAAGTGCTGGTGCCAGATGCTGACTCCAGAGCTTGCACTGAACCGTCATCTCTTCCACCTGCCGATCCTGCGCAGACCCTACTTCCACCTTTGATCTGCAGAGGCGTCCCCAGCTCCCTTATCTGCTTCTCCCATCCGTGGCCTCCAACCCTCACCTCTTAGCACCTAGGGGGCCGCCAAGTACTAGCCCAGTTCTCGCACGGTGGCCAAACTCCCTCCACCAAGCTGGGTCATGGCTCCTGCACAGCTTAGTGGGAATTGCAAACCCCTGCTCTTTTAGACAACTATCTCCTGCCAAGTCAGATCATCCCAAACTGTACCTAAGGATTAGTTTTTTTGCATATAAACAGAGGATCTTTTTTTGTTTGTTTGTTTGTTTGGTTTTTTTTTACCGGGAGGTCCCAGGGATCGAACCCGGGTCCCTCCATATGGGAGACGGACGCCCAACCAGTTGAGCCACATCCGACCCCAAACAGAGGATCTTATATTGATCTTTAGCAGATCTCACCTTGTTGGATTCAACCCATTTTCCCACCTATATTAGACCTTTTGGAATTGTGGATCCAACTGATTACTTCCCTTCTGAGCTTTATGTATCTACGAACTTGGGTGTCCTCATTCAAGTCACTAGTAGAAAGGGATGGAGTGAAGGACAGACCCTGTGTACACTGCTAAATACCTCTCTCCATCATCAATTCTGTTAGCAACACTCAGGGAAAAACTGTCTCATCAGTTCTGAATTTACCTAATTATATCACCATGTGGCACACATTTCTCCATCAGAGCCAAATAGAAAGACCACCAGGTACCTTGCTAAAATCAAGAAACACTCTGACAGGGAAGCGGCTGTGGCTCAATCAGTAGGGCTCCCGTTTACCATATGGGAGGCCCCGGGTTCGGTTCCCAGGGCCTCCTGGTGAAGGCAAAAGCCCGCCCGCACGGCGTGGTTAGCTGACCCAGTGAGCACAAGCAGCAAGGGGGGGATAAATGAATAAATAAAATCTTAAAAAAAAAAAAAAAAAAAATACTCTGACATTCCCAACCTACCAGATTAGTGACCACCAAGAAAGGAAATTCAGTTCTTGGTGACACTGAAAATTAGAAACCCTATGCTAGCTCCTCAGGATCACCTCTTTATTATCTAGGTGCTTTCAAATGTGTAATAACCTATTCTAGAATTTTACTGGAGACCAATCAATTGCTACTAACCCTACACATTCCTAATTGTTAAGACCTACCCTGCCCCCTTTAAGATTGACTGGGATATGGGAGGAAGGGAAATGGCCCAGGAGAAGACAAATGACCCCAGGGAAGTCAGAAGACCTGGGTTGTGCTCATCCCTTAGACCAAATGTTCTGAATGTCCTGGGGCCTCAGTTAGGTAGTGGCTCCATTTGCAAAGAAAAGGCCAGATGAAAAAGTGTGGGTAGTGGGTGTTGGTGATGCTGGTGGCACTGTGAATGTGATTAATACCACTGAATTGTACACTTGAAAACAGTTAAAATGGGACATTTTGAGTTGTATATCTATCACTACAATAAAAAGTTTAAAAAGAGAAAGAGAAGGGGCTAGGTGTTTCTGGAAAGGACTGAGGAGACTGCGCATATATAGAACCAGCAGTGGCAGCAGGTGATTTTCTGTGATTTTTCACTTGTGAAGTCAAAATCCAGGTTTGGCCAGCTGCGTAACAAGCGACACCCTGAGGAGCAGAATGGGAAGGGAGAGGTAGGAGGAAAAGCACCCTTCTTTTCTCCCGTCTCCCCTACATCCCAGCCCCTAAGGGTTAACCCCCACCCCTCCCAGCCCCTTCTCTCCTCCCCTGCCCAGACCCCACCTCTCTTTAATCACATCTGACACTGAGCAGCCCAGCAGGGAACAAAGAGACCATTTAGAGAAATGGGACAGAGAAAATGACCCCCGTGCTCTGGGGCGGCTGCCTGGATGCCGGCACAAAGGCGGCATTTCAGAGCTGAAATTTCAGCACCCAACTTGATTAAAGGATTCCACAGGAGGAGGAGAGTGGAAGGGGGTGCGAAGTCCACTGCTCCAGATATTAACCCTCCTCCGAACCAGCAGCACCCCTCCCACTCTGTCCCCAGGGATGCTCCTCACTCCCACCCTGTGCCAGGGCTCCCATGTCTCGCACAGGGCCCAGGCAAGCCAGCTCCTCCTCTTCCTAGAAGAGGTCAAGGCTGGAATATGCAGAACGGCCAATTTTCCCTTCTATCTCTGTTGGTGCCATCTCCTCTGAGGGAGGGAAGGAGGGAGGAAGGGGCCAATACAATTGGTCTCACCTCAGGCTGGGTAAACAGTGGAGAGCAGAAGAGGACCCACTGGAAATGAAATGCTGATCACCCGAGGAAAGGAAGGGGGAGCTCCAGTTCTGACTTGAACCCTGTTTCCCTGCCCACCACCAACCTGGCATCCATCCCAGTCAAGGCCTTGGAGACTCACAGGCCCCATTCAGAGGGAAAGGATGGTCAGCAGCTGCCAGCTGTGGAGAGGGTGTGGGTGTGACAGAGCAAAGGGGTGGGGCACGTGAAAGGGTGTGTGGGCAGTGGCCTGAAGAGTGGGACACAGGGAGGACTGAGCAGGCAGGTGCTCAGCCCTGGCTCCAGATGCTGAGAGCGCAGCAGGGCGCTGCTTGGAGAGGGCGGGAGATCACTGCATCCCAAGCTTCCTGCTGGGGCACAGCTCCTGAAAGGGGATCCGAGCCCATGATAAGAGGCTCTGAGGCAGGTCCGTAGGAAACAATGGGTGGCTTGATGAGACCTGCTCTGTGATACTCCTGAGAAGGGAGAAGCCCCTGCAGCCAGTCCCCACTGGAAAGGAAATTGGGGGTTTCCGTGGCAACCAGCTCCCTGGGCACAAAGGCTAGTCTGTCTGTTGGGGAGGCAGCTGAGGTATCTCCCCTGCACCAGTCCTTGCTCTGGTGATCTGGAGAGATGGAGGGAGGGATGGAAGGATGCGCAGGGGCTAAGGGCCCTTGGGGTAGGGGTATGCTCCAGGCAGCAGGGCAGCAAATGGAAAGAAGGGGGTGATGGCATCACGGACAAGTGGAGGTGTCAAGGGGCTGAAAGGTTGAATACTTTATTATTTACATATATAAAAGAATGTAAGAATAGAAACTGAGGATGGGGCAGGGTCAGGAAGATGCCTCCGGCTCAGTCGGTGATGATGAGTTCGTCCACCCCCCAGTCTTCATAGCTCCCATCTGGCAGGTAGCGGCGAATGATGATGGGAATCTTTCGGGCCCTGTGGCAGGGGAGAAGTCACAAGTACATGAGGGCTCATGACCCCAGCTCTGCAGCAGAAAGGACAGGTTGTGTATGGAATGTGAGAAAAGAGAAGTCTAAGGAGCAACCTTGTGAGATAGACAAGTGTACTTTGTAGGAAAGGAATTACAATAAAAAGAAGGTGCCTGCATCCCCGAGTGTGGGACAGTGAGTCTGGAAGGGCTCTGCCACATGCAGCTGAAGAGAGGAGGAAGAGAGGGGCATGTTAAGAGACCTCCTGCCACAGGGACCAGGTCACTTCTGACAGCCGGGAGAGGGCTATATCTCACCAGTGCCCACACCCTTTGCCTGTCCCCTTCTTCCTCCTACTTCCTGAATAAACCAAGGACCTAGAGGAACAAGCACCACACTTCTCCAGTCAGGGAAGTGGGGCTGGGGGTGTGTAGCAGAGAACCCAAGAGATGCTCCCCCACGGCTCTGGAGCAGTGAACCGCGATCTGGGCGACTTACTTGAGCTCTTTCATGGCGATGAGCAAGGGATCTGTCTCTCCCTCCAGCTCTACCATCACGGGGGCACACATCCTGTAGGTACAGGGACAGTCGTTGGGGGAGACCAAACACAGGGAGAAGGGCAGGATCGGCACCCCAGTGCTCACCTAGAAAGGCCATTTTCTAGGTAGGCAGGGGCATGATGGGGAGCGGTGGTGCAAAGGCACTCCTAGAGACCTGCCACCACAGGGCACAAGAGTGGGAGCGAGGAGATTAGATTTAAATTTTGCCTCCAAATACATCACATCACTTCATTTCTCTCCAAATCTCAGTACCTGCATTTGAAAATGGAAAAAATAATCTCTGCCTTGCCTACATGATAATGAGGATAAGATAATAATGGCTAAGAAGCAAGTGCTTATTAAGTGCTGTTCTCTGCACTTGACATATTATCTCACTGGCAGTCAGTACTATTTTTATTTCCGTTTCACAGAAGAGGAAACTGAGGCACAGAGAGGTTAGCAACTTGTTCAAGGTCACACAGCCATGTAAGGGGCAGAGCCAAGATTTGAACCCCGCCTGCTCCTAAACACTGTGCTATGACACCTCCCATGTAATAAGCTAAAGATACGTCACCTTAAGACAGGCACTATGAAAGTGACAATCAGAAAGTGACAAACACAACATCATTAAGCTTTATTGCATTCGTCACTCAGCTCCCCTGCCCAAAGACCTCCCCAGGGCCTCTCTCAGGCTCCAGAGCCCATCAGTCAAGGCTGAAAGGAACAGCATGTGCTAATGTACACCATTCTGACAGTGCTACCTTACCATCACAGGCAGTGCCCAGCTCCCCTCATTTTCCTTCTCTCATGCGGCAATCACCCCCTCAGTGGTCCAGCTCCTCCAGCCAGCCCAGCCTTCAAACAGTGCCGGTGTCCAGAGCACTCACCTGCTTACATCCTTTCTATGACTCTACAGCCATCAGGAGAGAATCCAGTCTGGTCCCTGCTCACCTTTCTAGCATCTTCTCATGGTCCAGTCATATCAAATGACTTGTGGTTCCCTTTTGTGGTTACTTACAAGTTCCTCCTTTCCCTATAAGCCTGGGAGAGGTCCAAAGGTCTCCACTCTGGAATCACTTGCTAAACCTTCAGTGCCCGACTCGTTTTGCATGTGCTTGTCTTGGCAACAATCTCACTGTACTGTAACTACCTGTCTGGAAGTTCTCCACATCAGACCGTAAGTTCTTGGTGGACCAGGACCACCTGTGACTCACTGTGGGGGCCCAGCCCCTAGCACCATGCTTGACTCACTGCAGAAGCTCCATAAACAAACAAGGGGATGCCTATTCCAGGCCTACCTCCTCTAGGAAGATGCCCTTATTATTCCAGGCCAAACATGGATCCCAAACCTGGCTAATCATCAGAATTACCAGGAGAGCATAATAGAAATACAGCCCGCCCCCACCCCACCCACCCCCACACATGCACACACACAGAGTTCTATTCCAGACTCTCTGCAGAGAATCTTGAGTGAATGGTGCCTGAGAAGCTCATCTTCAAAGCTCCCCAGGTGATTCTGATAATTAATCAGCCAGTCTGAGAGCCAATGGTTTACACCATATAATTTATTAATATTAAATATTTTGATTTATTACTTCATGTACCATACCTCGCTCAAACCTGAAAACTTCCCAAGGGTAAAGACCAAGTGTTTAAATTCCGCTAATCTTTTCTCAATAAGTATTTAAACTTGCCCAAAATATAAAGTTTCAAAGAATATGGCAAAATGCTTTCCCTGACCTGCATATGACTTATTTCTTTTAAGATAAGAATAATTCAAGGGAATCCATTCACCCAGTGCCTACTGTGTGCCCTTAAATAATCTGTTCACACCAGGACCTCCACAATCAACATGTCAATGATCCAGTGGAGACATGAAGGTGATGAAAAGCTTCAGTCACCAGGTGGTGCTAATAAACCAAACTCAAATCTCATCCAAAAGAAACAATCCAAGAAATGCTTGTTCAGGTCCTCCTAAGAGCAGGATCATCCACCAGGTGCTAATGGTATAAGTTACAGCCCTGGCTGTCAGAGCAGCTAGCCTGCCGGGAACCACCAGGCAGCCTTCCACCCCTTAATCAGAAGAAATACTACAGGGCAGGCTACAGTGGGCTACACCTCATGCCCCAAATAAAGCAATTCAATTTCTTTCATTACTGCTTTCAATGTTCATTCAAATGCTCTGCACTATGCAAATATTCTCGCTGTCCTGATTTTGGGATAATCAGGGTAGGCTAAACATTTGCTATATTAGAAACATGCATGTGTCCCCAGACCTAGTTTTTCTCCCTAGGTCTGGTTTTTAGAATGCTGGTGATAAACTAAGCCTGATTTATTATATGACCATCCTGTATGGGAAATGACTGTAACTCTAGGTATCTTTGGTCAACCTTAAGAGATATAGCAGGGGGACGGATGTGGCTCAAATGGTTGGGCGTCCATCTCCCATATGGAGGAGCCTGGGTTCAATCGCCGGGACCTCCTGGTAAAAATTTAAAAAAGAAAAATATAGAAGGTGCGCGGACGGCCAGGTCCTGTGCGCCCCCCAGGCCCCACACGCAGGTGAGCCGTCAGGCCCTGCTGAGCCACAAAGCAAGATGATGACATTAACAGGAAAGTAACACAAGGGAGAGCCAAGACGAGATGTGCCGAAAAACCAGCAACTAAGGTGGCGCAGGCAGTAGGATGCCTCTCTCCCACATCGGAGGTTCCGAGGATTGAATCCCAGTGAAGACAGGAGGAAAAGGATGAGAAGAGAGGGCAGGAAACAGACATAGAGGATTGCCCAGCGAATGGACAGAAAAACAGCAAAAATGGGGGGTGAGGGAGGTATAAAAATGGATAAAAGTAAGTAAATTTTTAAAAAATAGGGTGGGTTGGGGGAAAAATACAGCAAATGTAAGGTATGAACTATAAGTACTATAGTAATATTTTGGCGATATTCTCTCATAATTTCTAACAAATGTTTCACAACAATGTAAGGTATTGGTGGTAAGGCAATGTATGGGAGCCCTGTATGATGTTATGCATGTTTGTTTTTTAAGTTCACAACTTTCACTATATACTTATTGTTTATGTATGTTCATGTATGAATGATATACTTCAATAAAATTAAAAACAACAACAACAAAAAACACAAACGCTCTGCACTGCCCACAAAATGAACTCCAACCTTCTGAACTTGCCACTCGAGGCTGCTGACATCCTTCCCAGCCTTGTGCCCCAAGCTACCTGTCATTCCCCACCACAATCCACACTTGCCTGCTTCCATCTGGACCTTTGCTTGGGCTTTCTGGCACCTGGGATACCTCAAAATTACCACCCTATATTTGTCTCCACATAAATTCTAATTCCTACATGAGGTTTTCAGTCACCCCTGGAACCACTCTCTCCTTTCCTTGCTTGTACTTTTATAAAGCACCAGGCCCATGTCTCTCATGTTCTGGGTGCCTGTGAGTAGGTCCATCTGCCCCACCAGACAGTGAACACCTGCAGGGCTGGGGGATAAAGTCCTTCATCACCTTCGCATCCCGAACAGGGAAGAGACAGTGTCTTACTCAGAGTTGCTTAGTAAGTTAACTTGCTTACAATCAGCCAGTTTGTTTGAAAAATAACTTAGGGACCATTCTTTCCCTGCCGGGTCACTTTTTGGCTGAACCATCACAATTCTCTGCAATGATGCCCTCCATCTGCACTATCCATAGCAGTAATTGCAGTTGCCACCAGCCACATGTGGATACTGACCATTTAAAATGTGGCTAGTGCGACTGAGGAACTGAATTTTAAATTTTATTTAATTTTCATTAATTTACACTTATATTTAAACAGCCACATGTGACTAGTGGCTATCGTATCAGATGATTCAGGTTTAGAGAATCCTGACTCCTCTGGCACCAAAAGTAATCATGTTGAGTGTGGCTCTAATTTCACCCACAACAGCAAGGAAGGCAATGAGGCTGGCGAGAGTCCCACCACAGTGGCATGGGGAAGGAACGATGTTGCCGTCCCCAAGGCCTTTATCAGGTGGCCACAGAGGTCACCTTTACAGCGCAGGAGTGGACGAGGCAAAGTCTAATGCTATTAGAAAGTGAGGGAGGGGTATGCACAGATTCAGCATCACGCCTCCTCCACCATTCGGGATTCCATATATCTGGCACCAGCTTTTCTTTCTAGCCAAATCTCCACTATTCCCCTACCTAAACCACCCAGATACCCACTATTTCCCCATAACAGTTTGTTAGAAGTTTGGAGTGGGGGCCCAATTTCCTCTGCTTCGTGTTTCCCCATGGAGGACCTTCTATTAGAGTAATACTCCTGCCCTCTGTCCTCTCAATCCTTTCCAGGAAAGGAGGAATAACTTATCTGACAGGTAAGCCTGGGAAAAAAGCAGACACCGTGGCCCAGCCTCTTCGAGTCTGCTTTTTCAAAGCCACCTACCTGCAGAGGGTGTTTTCCAGTTTGTTCTCCACTATGCCCACAGCCTTAGCAGGTGGTCTCTGCCCCTGTGGAACCAGCCTCTGGACACTGCACTGCCTGTGGCTGACTGGCTGAGTCTACCTCATAGTTCAAAAGCCACATCCTCCAATCATCAGATAATTTCATCTCCACCAGTCAATTGTCTATCACCTAAATCTTATTGTTATTCTTCAGTTGGTTCCAAACTGGGGAGGTAAAGAAAGCAGTGCTAGTTATCAGATCCCCAGAATCCCACCATTACACTGTGCTTTCCTCCCTCTAGCAGGGCCCTCTACATGAGGTGCCCCTGCATTCTCCCCATTCCCTGGGTTGGCCACAGTCTACCTAGCCTCAAAAACCCCCTAAGGGAAGCAGATATGGCTCAAATGACTGGGCTCCCGCCTACCATACAGGAGGTCTAGAATTCGATTCCCGGGGCCTCCTGGTGAAAGGCAAGCTGGCCTGCGTGGCAAGCTGGCCCATGCAGAGAGCTGGCCTGTGCAGGAGTGTTGGCCAGCAAGATGACACAACAAAAAGAGACACAGAAGAAGAGACAATAAGAGACGCAGCAGACCAGGGAGCTAAGGTGGCACAAGAGACTGAGCACCTTTTTCCACTTCAGAAGGTCCCAGGATTGGTTCCCGGTACCACCTAAAGAGAAGACAAGCAGACACAGATGAACACAGAGAGAGCAGACAACGAGTGCAAAACAACAGGGGGGGAAGGAGAGAGGGGGATAAATAAATAAATCTTATTAAAAAAAAAAAAACAAAAAACAAAAAACTAAGCCTAATGGGTGCTGCTGCAGCCATCCCTCGCTGGCCCAGCTCGCAATGGTCTAGGGCTCACTAAATGGATTCACCTTTTTTGTCCCACTTACCCTGACAGATAATCATCAAGTTCCATATTTTTACTGTTATTCTTCTACTGTCCTCTTATTTGATTTCTCGTATGTCATAAACAACCTGAGCTAATAAGAGAACAAGGATCAAACTCAGTGCCTGGCATACTGGAACAGCTCTGTCTGGTTAGAATTGGAGAGCAGGCAGTCTGTTTTCAGGAGCCAGGCTGGGAGGGGCAGTTGCTGTGAGGGGCTCGCCGTGAGAGGCCTAAGCGGCGGAGATGACCTGAAGGAGCGCACACTTACGCGATCTGGAGGGCTCGGGTACCCAGCACGCGGGCCCGCTCGTACTTGGTCATGTACGGTGTAGTGATTCGCTTCTGGTTGGCCTGCGGTCGCTCCCCAGAGGGGAGGATCTCAACATTCTCCTGGCCCTCCTGGACACCAAACAGAAGAAAGGAGAAATCTCAGGTGCATTTTTAGGAATAGAGACAGAGGGTGATGATGACAATCACCCTTAACACTCATGATGATGCCGGGGACCATGCGGCTGGCTGAGGGAGAGTAACCTTATCAAGTAAGGATTACTGTCCCTGTTTTAGAGGCTCTGAGGGGTACGTCACTTGGCCAAAGTCTCAGACCAAGGAAAAGGCAGGCATCATGGGACCCAACCCAGGAGTGAGACCCTGGAGATGGGGTGGCTCTAGAATGTTAGCCCTATAAAATGAAGTCCTGGAG
Source organism: Tolypeutes matacus (assembly GCA_026826555.1). NCBI lineage: Eukaryota > Metazoa > Chordata > Mammalia > Cingulata > Chlamyphoridae > Tolypeutes > Tolypeutes matacus. The sequence goes on along the minus strand of JAKSZT010054301.1, from coordinate 1,106,637 downwards.
CACAGACAACAAATCACCCCTAGGAAAAGAGAAACATGCACCCCATCTTTCAGATCAGGTAAGTGAGCCACTGGGTCAAATGACTAAAGATATCAGGATGAAGGCAGGAATAGTTCTATATTCACATATTTGACAATTATTTTTTAAGCACCTGTCCTGTACCTGACATTGTAACAGGTGCTAAGACAGATAAACATTTCTGCTCTCAAGAATTCAGATTAGTGCAGGGGGGGACAAGAGAATAAACAGAATAGCAGGAGCTATGAAGGTATGCACAGTGCACAACAAACGTTAAGAATGAGGTGGAGAGGAGGGACTTCCAGGAAGATGGCGGACTTGTAAGACACGGGAATCTCTTCTCCAGAAAAATAGCTAGAGGACAAGCTGAAACAGCTCCGAAAAAGATCTTCTAGGGTTTAGGACAGCAGGTGAAGGCTGCACACCACCCAGAGAAGAAAGGGACAGAAGAGGGAAATCGCGACTACAGAACTGGACTGATTGTTTACGATTCAGAAGGGAGTGGAAATATTTCCTAGCTGGGAAAAGGGGGGCGCTACGAGAGAAGTCTGGAGAACTGTCTCAGAAAGTTTGAGTCACATGGCTCTTAGCCCCCAGACAGGAAGCTCTATCACATTGATCTGGTCTGTGTCACAACAAATACGCTCCAACCAGGCATTGAATTGAGAGCTGCCAACAAGCGCCATCTCCTGGCAGACCAAGGAAGTAAACATAAGAAAATTAATAAGTAAGAGGCTTTTCCTGGCCTCTATAGCCTCCCTGCCCAAGGCCCTAGGAAACGACTCTACAACCAATTACCGGGTCCAGTGCCCAGTTTTGAGCAACCAGCAGAACAATCCTAACAATCAAGGTTGAGCCAAAAATCAATGAGCTGTGGTAACTTACAGCCTCCTGCCACTAAAACCCCATAAAAGAGAAAGAGATAGAGGATCTAAGTAAAATACAAACTAACCAGATGCCTAAGCACCAACAAAAAATTACGGGCCATACTAAGAAAATAGAAGACATGGCCCAAGAAAAGGAATACAGCGAAGTCCCAGAAGAGATGCAGAATTTGAGAGAACTAATCAATGAGATGAGCACACATTTCCAAAATCAAATTAATGAGATGAAAGAGAATATAGTTAAAGAGATCAATGACATCAAGAAGCCATTGCGCGAACGTAAAGAAGAATTTGAAATCATGAACACAAAAATAACGGAGTTCATGGGAATGAAAGACACAATAGGTGAAATAAAAAATACACTTGAAGCATACAACAGCAGACTCGAAATGATAGAAGAAAGAATAAGTGATACTGAAGACAGAGCAGCTAAAATTGAAGAGAGAAAAGAACAGAGAGAGAAAAGAATGGAAAAAATTGAGCAGGGGCTCAGAGAGTTGAATGACAACACAAAACGCAAGAACATACGTGTCATGGGAGTTCCAGGAGAAGAGAAAGGAAAAGGGGCAGAAAGACTATTTGAGGAAATAATAGCTGAAAATTTCCCAACTCTCACGAAAAAAAGTGAACTTACATGTCCAAGAAGCACACCGTACCCCAATAAGAATAAATCCAAATAGACCTACGCCAAGACACATATTATTCAGAATGTCAAATGTAAAAGATAAAGAGAAAATTCTCAGAGCAGCAAAAGAGAAGCAAACGACCACGTACAAAGGACGTCCAGTAAGACTTTATGCAGATTTCTCTTCAGAAACCATGGAGGCGAGAAGACAGTGGTATGATACAATTAGGAAACTGAAAGAGGAAAAACTGCCAGCCGAGAATTCTTTACCCAGCAAAACTGTCCTTCAAATATGAAGGTGAATATAAAGTATTCACAAACAAACAGAAACTAAGAGAGTTTGCAAAAAAGAATCCACCTTTGCAGGAAATATTAAAGGAAGCCTTAGAACCTGAAAGAAAAAGACAGGAGAGAGAGGCTTGGAGGAGAGTATAGAAGAAAGAAAAGCAGAAAAGATAACCAAAAGAGTAAAAAGAAAGACAAAAATAAGATGACATATGAAAACCAAAGAATAAAACGGAGGAAATAAATAGTGCATTTTCAGTAATATCACTGAATGTGAATGGATTAAATTCCCCAATCAAAAGATACAGGCTGACAGAATGGATAAAAAAACATGAGCCATCCATATGCTGCTTATAAGAAACTCACCTCAGACACAAGGATACAAGCCGGCTGAAAGTAAAAGGTTGGAAAAAGATAATCCATGCGAATAGTAAACAGAAAAGAGCAGGGATAGCTATACTAATATCAGACAAAACAGACTTCAAATGCAAAAAAGTGATAAGAGATGCGTAAGGCCATTATATATTAATAAAAGGGACAATCCTCCGGGAAGATATAACAATCATAAATATCTACGCACCTAACCAGGGTGCCCCCAAAATATATGAGACAAACTCTGGCAAAACTGAAGGGAGAAATAGACATTTCTACAATAATCGTCGGGGACTTCAACACCCCTCTCACATCATTAGATAGAACAACTAGACAGAAGATCAACAAGGAAACAGAGAACTTGAACAATATGATAAACAAGTTAAACCTAACAGACATATACAGAACACTGCATCCAAACTCAGCGAGTTATATATTCTTCTCAAGTGCCCATGGATCTTTCTCCAGGATAGACCACATGTTAGGTCACAATACAGCTCTCAATAAATATAAAAAGATTGAAATTATACAGGGCACCTTTTCAGATCATAATGGAATGAAACTAGGAATCAATAACAGACAGGAAAAAAGGAAATTTGCAAATGTGTGGAGACTGAACAACACACTCCTAAATATTCAGTGGGTCAAAGAAGAAATTGCAAGTGAAATCAGTAAATATATTGAGACAAATGAAAATGAGAACACAACATATCAAAATTTATGGGATACAGCAAAGGCAGTCTTGAGAGGGAAATTTATAGCCCTAAATGCCTATATTAAGAAACAAGAAAGAGCTAAACTCAAAGATTTAACTGAACAACTTGAGAAACTAGAGAAAGAACAGCAAACCAATTCCAAAGCAAAAAGAAGGAAAGAAATAATAAAGATTAGAGCGGAAATAAATGAAAATGAGAACAGAAAAGCAATAGAGAAAATCAACAAAACCAAAAGCTGGTTCTTTGAGAAGATCAATAAAATTGACAAACCCCTCGCTAGACTAACAAAGAAAAAAAGAGAGAAGATGCAAATAAATACAATCAGAAATGAAAGGGGGGAAATTACAAATGACCTCACAGAAATAAAAGGAATCATAAGAGGATATTATGAGAAACTATATGCCAACAAACTAGACAACCTGGATGAAATGGACAAATTTCTAGAAACTCATAACCAACCTACACTGACCCAACAAGAAATACAAGAATTTAACAAACCAATCACAATTAAGGAGATTGAATCCATCATCAAAAATCTCCCAGCAAAGAAAAGTCCAGGACCAGATGGCTTCACAGGTGAATTCTACCAAGCATTTCTAAAAGAATTAACACCAATCCTGTTTAAACTCTTCCAAAAAATTGAAGAGGAGGGAAAACTACCCAACACATTTTATGAAGCCAACATCACCCTAATACCAAAGCCAGATAAAGATTCCACAAGAAAAGAAAATTACAGTCCAATCTCTCTCATGAACATAGATGCAAAAATTCTCTACAAAACACTTGCACATCGAATCCAACAACATATCAAAAGACTTATACATCACAACCAAGTGGGATTTATTCCTGGTATGCAAGGCTGGTTCAACATAAGAAAATCAATCAATGTAATACACCACATTAACAAACTGAAGGAAAAAAACCACATAATCATCTCAATAGATGCAGAAAAGGCATTCGACAAAATCCAACATCCTTTTTTGATAAAAATACTTCAAAAGATAGGAATAAAAGGAAAATTCCTCAATATGATAAAAGGCATATATGAAAAACCCACAGCCAACATCATACTCAATGGGGAAAGGTTGAAAGCTTTCCCCCTAGGGAGGCGGCTGTGGCTCAATCAGTGGGGCTCCCGTTTGCCATATGGGAGGCCCCGGGTTCGGTTCCCGGGGCCTCCTGGTGGGGGCAGGCCCGCCCGTGCGGCGTGGTTGGCTGACCCAGCGAGCGCAGGCAGCAAGGGGGGGATAAATGAATAAATAAATAAAATCTTAAAAAAAAAAAAAAAAAAAAAAGAAAGCTTTCCCCCTAAGATCAGGAACAAGACAAGGATGGCCACTGTCACCATTATTATTCAACATTGTACTAGAAGTTCTAGCTAGGGCAATTAGACAAGACAAAAAAATTAAAGGCGTCCAAATAGGAAAAGAGGAAGTAAAACTCTCACTGTTTGCGGATGACATGATCCTGTATTTAGAAAATCCTGAAGTATCCACAACAAAGCTACTTGAACTAATAAATGAGTTCAGCAAAGTGGCAGGATATAAGATCAATACGCAAAAATCAGTAATGTTTTTGTACACTAGTACTGAACAATCTGAGGAGGAAATCAGGAGGAAAATTCCGTTTTCAATAGCAACAAAAAGACTCAAATACCTAGGAGTTAATTTAACAAAAGAAGTACAGGACCTATATGCAGAAAACTACAAAACAATGCTAAAAGAAATTTAAAAAGGCCTAAACAAATGCAAAGACATTCCGTGTTCATGGATTGGAAGAATAAATATCGTGAAGATGTCAATCTTGCCCAAACTGATTTATAGATTCAATGCAATACCAATCAAGGGGGTCGGATGTGGCTCAACTGGTTGGGCGTCCGTCTCCCATATGGAGGGACCCGGGTTCAATCCCCGGGACCTCCCGGTAAAAAATAAATAAATAAATAAATAAATAAATAAATAAATAAATAAATAAA
>JAKSZT010054301.1:1035785-1101752 GCA_026826555.1 Tolypeutes matacus | reverse complement strand
AAAATACCAATCAAAATCCCAACAGCTTACTTTACAGAATTAGAGAAGGCAATTACCAAATTCATCTGGAAGGGTAAGTGCACCCGAATAGCCAAAAGTATTCTAAAAAAGAAGAGCATTGTGGGAGGAATTTCGCTGCCTGACGATGAAACATATTATAAAGCTACAGTGGTCAAAACAGCATGGTACTGGCATAAAGATAGGCGATCAGTGGAATAGAATTGAGAATCCAGAAATAAACCCTCACCTATACAGTCAACTGGTTTTTGACAAACCTACCAAGCCCACGCTGATGGGAAAAAACAGTCTCTTCAACAAATGGTGTTGAGAGAACTGGATATCTATAACCAAAAGAATGAAAACGGACCCCTATCTCACCCCCTATACAAGAATCAACTCAAAATGGATCAAAGATCTAAATATAAAAGCCAGGACCATAAAACTACTGGAAGAAAATGTAGGGAAACATCTTCAAGACCTTGTAGTAGGTGGTGGTTTCTTGGACCTCACACCCAAAGCACGTGCAACAAAAGAAAAATTAGATAAATGGGACCTCCTCAAAATTAAACACTTTTGCACCTCACAGGAATTTGTCAGAAGGGTGAAAAGGCAGCCAACTCAATGGGAAAAAATATTTGGAAATCACATATCTGATAAGGGTTTAATATCCAGGATATATAAAGAGATGTTACAACTCAACAATAAAAGGACAAATGACCCAATTAAAAAATGGGCCAAAGACTTGAACAGACATTTCTCCGAAGAAGAAATACAAATGGCAAAAAAACACATGAAGAAATGCTCAATATCACTCATGATTAGGGAAATGCAAATCAAAACTACAATGAGGTATCATTTCACACCTATCAGAATGGCCACTATTAAAAAGACAGAGAGCTACAAGTGTTGGAGAGGATGTGGAGAGATAGGAACACTTCTTCACTGTTGGTGGGAATGCAGGATGGTACAACCACTATGGAGGACTGTTTGGCAGTTCCTAAAGAAGTTGAATATAGACTTGCCATGTGACCCTGCAATACCACTACTGGGTATATACCCAGAAGAACTAAGAGCAGTGACACAAACAGACATCTGCACACCGATGTTCATAGCCACATTCTTCACCATCACCAAAAGTTGGAAACAACCCAGGTGTCCATCAACAGATGAGTGGATAAACAAACTGTGGTCTATTCACATAATGGAATATTATGCAGCTGTAAGAAGAAATGAAGTCATAAAACATATGGCAACATGGATGAACCTGGAGGACATTATGTTGAGTGAAGCAAGCCAGACACAAAAGGACAAATACTGTACGAATGCATTATTATGAACCAAATATATTGTGTAATATATTGTTTGATTCACAAAAATAAACAAAACAAAAAACAAAACAACAAAAAAATTTACATGTATCCATTACATTTAATTGAGAAATGTATATATATATTCATCTGTGTTTACTTTTTAGTTTTTAATTGCTTATGTTTTCAATTATTAAATGTACAAAATAAAGTTAAAAAAAAAAAAAGATAGGAGATGGATGGATGGATGGATGGATGATAGATAGAATAATATGGCAAAGGTGGCAAAAAGCTAAAATTGATGGATTTGGGTATCTGGGGGTGTGGGTGTATGATCGAGTTCTCTGTATGGTGTTTGTATTATTTTTGCAACTGTCCTATAAGTTTAAATTATGTTTTTAAAAGAAAAAAAGTGAAAAAATTACTAATTTGACTAATAAACAACATATTATAGTTTAAAATAAGTTCAGTGTAAGAAGCCAGAGAAAAAAAATAATATACTGTATGCTTCCATTTATATAAAACTCTAAAAAAATGCAAGCTCATAGTGACAGAAAGCAGATTATTTTCTATGCTAACCAAATAACAGATTTAAGACGTTAAATCTTGTGACCAGGAATAGGTGATGGGAGGGAAGGATTAAAAAGGGTCAAGAAGAAACTTTTGGGGGTGATATGTTCATTATTTTGATTGTTGTGATGTTTACATGTATGTATGCACATGTCAAACATATCAAATTGTTTACTTTAAAATGTGTTTACTGTATATCAATTACATCTCAATAATACTGTTTACAAATTATTAAAATAAAATTCCTTTAATTTGAAAAAAAAAAAAAAGAATGTGGTGGAGAGTAAATCTAACTCACACTGGGGGTTGGGAGAGTACATCTAACTCACACTGGGGGTTCAGAGATGAGGCAAACTAGACTGGAAGGATGGGCAGGAGGTGGAGCTGCCAGGCCGACAAAGGAAAGGGCATTCTAGGCAGACTGAAGAGCATGTGCAAGGGCACAGAAGAGGGAGAGAACATATTAAGTTCAGAAAACTATTTGTGAAGCACAATTAGAGCAAAAGGTGCACACATGGTTGGAGGCAGGAGAATAAATTCTATAATAAATATAGAATTAATTCAACAAATATTTATGGGGTGCTTACTATGTCAGATAATGTTCTAAACACTTGGAATACAGCAATGAGTAAGAAAGAAAAAAAAATCTTTCCTTATAGAACTTACACAATAATGGGCAGATACAGACAATAAACAAAGTAAATAAGTAAAATATATATAGTATAAAAACAAAGAAGGAAGACAGGGAGTGCCAGGGTGGTAGGGGGAGAGGAGGGGAAGAATGCTGTTTTTACTCTTGCCCCTCTCTAATTCATTTCTCACTCTGCAGCCAGAAAGCTTTTTTAAAAATGTAAACTGGGGGGTCAGATGTGGCTCAAGCAGTTGAGCTCCTGCCTCCCACATGGGAGGTCCCAGGTTCAGTTCCCAAGCCTCCTGAAAAACCAGAAACAAACAAGCAAAACAAACAAAACAAACAAACAAACAAACAAACTCAGGGAAGCCAATGTGGCTCAATGCTTGAGCACCAGGTTCCCACATACAAGGTCCCAGGTTCGACCCCTGTACCTCAAAAAAAAATTTAATGAAAAATTAAATTAAAAAAAAAAAAAAAAGTAAACTGGATCATGCCCATCCCCTAGCTCAAAACGTGTCCATGGCTTCCCATTGCCTTTAACCTACAAAATCCTGTCTGATCTGGGCCCTGCCTTATCCCAGGCTACTCTCCCCCTTGCTTACTATGTAGCCCACCTTGCAGAGTGCCTTGCACATAATAAGCATTCAGGGAAGCGGCTGTGGCTCAATCAGTAGGGCTCCAGTTTACCATATGGGAGGCCCTGGGTTCGGTTCCCGGGGCCTCCTGGTGAAGGCAAGCCCGTCTGCGCGGCGTGGTTAGCTGACCCAGCGAGCACAAGCAGCAAGGGGGGGATAAATGAATAAATAAATAAAATCTTTAAAAAAAAAAAAAAAAAAAATAAGCATTCAATGCATGTTTGCTGAATGAACGAAGGGAAGTCCATCCTCCCCCATCCCACCCCACCTGTCAGTGCACCTAACTGCCCCAGGTGCTAATGACTGTGGAATAACAGACAAAAAGCCTTCAGGCCCACCTTCAGAGCTTCTTCACCACCCAGGAAAGACACACCACAATGCCTCTCACTCTAATAGGGGATGCTTATGGCAGGGCCCTGACCATGAACAGGAGGCAAATGTGTCCAACTACCACCCATTGGTGATTCAGCAGCTCGGGCTGCAGAAGTGGGAGCCCAAGGTTAAATACTGACCTCCTCGGCATTCTCCAAATCATCTAACCCTTCATCCTCTTCCACATCATCAAAGTCATCACCATCAAAACTGTACAAGAAAAAGAGGCCAGTTAGTTAAAGTATAACTTTCTATAATCAAAGAGGGCAGAGATCTGGGTCTTAATACCTGGAAAGCTCATCATCACGGTTTCCCTCTCTATTGGATCATTCCTATCAGCATGTAAACATGCAGATATTTCCCCATCTTAAAAAGCAAGCTTTCTTCTTTTCCCTCCCCCCAGAGCCCTATTTCCATGCTTCTGTTCGGAGCAAAATTCCTGAAAGGAGCTGTCCATCCTCACTGCCTCCAATTCCTTCCTTCTCGTTGTCACAATCTCATTCCACTATGATTTTCATACCCCTACCTCTACCCAACCCCCGGCTCCAGCAAAACTACTCTTTTCAAGGTCATTAATGATCTCCACATTGCTATATCAAAAGGACGGTTCAATTCTCACTCTCATTTAACCTGACCTATCAGGTGACATGATAGGCCATTCCCTCCTCTTCCCTGCAATCTCCCCACTGGACTTTGAGGACACCTCCTTCCCTTAGTGTCCCACCTCACAGGCTGCCCCTTCTCGGGTTCTTTTGCTGGTTTCTCACCTTTTCTCCTAAGCACTCAATGTCAGAATGCTCTAGTGCTCTGTCACTGGTCATCACCTCTTCCCTACTGACTCACTCCCCTGGTGAGCTCATCTGTTTCTTAGCTTTGACTAACTTATGCCAATGACTCTTCAGAAGAGATCTCTCTCTCACCCCACACATCCAATTCATCAGGAAATCTTTTTAGCTCTACCTTCAAAATATATCCAGAATACTACTACTACCTCCCTCATGCAATCCATTACCTTCTCTTGCCTCGATTAAACCCAACTAAGCTCCTCCCTACTTTTATCCTTGCCCCTCTACAGTTTATCAACAAAGCAGCCAGAGTGATCCTTATAAAATCTAAAATCACGCCATTCCTCTGCTCACAACTCTTTGATGGTTCCCCATTTCATTCAGAGTAAAAGGCAAAGTCCTGACAATGGCAACAAGCTTACCTCACCTGGCAACCAACCTATCACCTCCCTGACTTCATCCCCTATCACTCTTCCTTACAGGAACTACCCTGGCCTCCTAGTGTTCCTCAAATACTCCAGGCTTGCTGCCCCCTTAAAAGCCTTTGCTCTAGCTCTCCCACCTGTCCCAATGGCCATCACCGTCTACTCTTGCTCAATTGACACCTTCTCTATGAAGCCTTTTTTCAAATGACCTTTCTATTTAAAATTGTGGGAAGCAGATGTGGCTCAAGTGATTGAGCTCCCGCCTACCACATGGGAGGTCCCTGGTTCGGTTCCCGGTACCTCCTAACGAAGACAGCGAGCAAGACAGAGAGCTGCCGTGTCAGGCAGGCTCAGCGAGCTGACACAACAAGAAGAAAAACACAATGAGAAACACAACAAAGCAGGGTGTGGAGGTGGCTCAAGCGATTACATGCCTCCCTCCCATATCAGAGGTCCCAGGTTCAGTTCTCGGTGCCTCCTAAAGAAACAAGAAAGACGAACAGACACAGCAAGTGCAAACAACAAGGGAGTAGATAGAAATAAATAAATAAATCTTTAAAATTGAGACCTATTGCTTTGTCCTTAATTCTCTATTTTCCCACACCACCACCTTCTAACATACTATACTTGTACTTATTATGCGTATTGTGTATCATCTGTCTTTGCCCACCCCTCCCCCAATTCATTCATCTGTATTTTCCAAGCCCCTAGAATAGAGTCTGACACACAAAGGTGTTGACTGAATGAACAATTCAACTGGATTCAACATAGACATGTATAGAACAGACTTCATAACTCCACTCACATCTACCCTCTTCACCACCATTCTCGACCTCAGGTACCATACCACCATACCCAAGGAAGACAATAACAACTTGCTCCTTCTTCTTGGTTCTTTGTCATGGTTGGAAGAACTACCCATGCTTACCCTCCATTCCTCTCCTCCTCCCACCCGTATCTTATCCATCACCAAGAACTGTCAATTTTATCTCCTAAAGTCTCTCAAAGCTGTACCCTTTTCTCCATCCCATGGTAACTTACTTAATTCAAATCTCCAACTTTACTTAGCTTGTAATCACCTCTTAAGTGGTCTTTCTCCTCCAAACCATTCCTCCAAATCCATTCATCACAAAGCAAGCAAAGTGATTTTTCTAAAGGGCAAAGCTAACCTTATCACTCCACAAAACATTTCAATGGTTCTCCTTTACCTCAAGGATAATGAATAAGGTCTTTACAAAGGCACAACAACCCTCAATAATCTGGCCTTTACCTGCCTCTCAGTTTCCCCTCCGACACGTTTTGCTTTCAGAACACAAACTTGTTTCCCAAATTCCCCAAAAAACCATACTATTTCATGGCTCTGTATTTTAGGATACAGTTTTTGCTGCTTGTAATGCTGATCCTGCCCTCACCTGGCCAATTCTTACATCTCACAACCTCTGTGAGGCCTCACCAGACTCCCTCAGGTAATTAATTTTCCCTCCACTGAATTACTTCTCTACTACATACTTCTACTACTTGTAATCTCTCATTACCCCGTATTAGCTATTTATGGGACTGTTCCCTCCTTTAAAAAGTGAGCACCTGGAGGTAGAGACGTGCCTAAGTCATCTCAATATTCCCAGTACATGATACAGAGCCCGGCTCTGAGAAAGTCAGTAAAACAGCACTTTACTCACTGACCCCCTCTGGTCCCTTGAGCCTGGGCCTTTTTGTGCCTAGCCTGTGGCCTGGTCTATGCCCTTGCTTCCCCGGCCTTCCCTGCTCCAGCTCCACCGGTCCCTGCAGGTCCCCAGTCCCCTCAGACACTGCCTCTCGACACCTGGCTCCTCGGCCTCTTCCGATCCGGCCCCACCTCACCCGCCCCTTCGAGGCTCCCGCCAAAGGCCACTCCACTCCCACACTCACTTGTCCTCATTGTCTGACATGGCACCCGCACCGCAGCAACCCCGCTCTGCGCCCCACAACCGCGCGGAGACCCGGGGACCGCCAACCTCCGCCTCGCGCGGCGCCACACGCACTCTGCGCCTGCGCTAAGACCCGACGGAAATCACTTCCTGGAGGCAGGCCGGAAGGTCAGGTTCGCGCATGCGCTGAATGGCGTGTGTCGGTTACCGTGGTAACAAGAGCCGCTAGCCGCTAGCCGCAGGCTCCAGTCGCAGAAATCGCAGAGAATTTCTGGGGTTACAGGAGCGAAGTACCACTGTAGAACTGCAGGGACACCCAGGCGGGACCTCACTTTAGGTGAAGTTTCAAATTTGGCATCACCCAATGGGCACTGTCGTGACCACAGCGATCTTAACGCCCTTCCTTCCGAGGGGATTTCCCTGCCACAGGCGCCTGGTCAGGATGAGGACTCTGTGTGTGTGCGCCTATGTGTGTGTGTATTTGACTGTGTACCTGGCTTTAGGGGTGTTGGGATCGGGCATTCTCGCGACATTGACTGGCGGCTTCACTCTTCTCCTGCGGCCAGACTACCGACCCCGGGTACCATACTTAAGGTGGGACTGGGGGTGGGTGGGGAAGGAGGGATTGGAGCTGGGAGACAGGGGATGTATCATTGCACCTTTTCTCCTTAGGGTCCTCCCATGGCTTCCCAGGAGAGGGTGGGGGCAGTGACCAAGGGAGCCAGGCTCTGTCGCTGCCCCCAGCGGGCCAATTACACCCCAGGAACCTGCGAGCTGCTCAGAGGTCAGTGCGTTGAAGAACACGAGGAGAAGAGAACAGTTTCCCTCAGTAACTCAGTTCTCTGCCCTAGCAATTGCTATTTTCATTGTACAGATGAGGAGGATTCAGAAAGGTTCTGGGCCCTATAGCTTACAAGTGGCCAAAAAAAAATCAGAGAAGAATTTAAAAATAGTTAAGTCTTATGCATCCTTTATTTATTTATTTTTATTTTATTTTATTTTTTTTATGCATCCTTTAGATCACACACCCAACTTCCCCAGGAAATTTTGTCTCCTCCCCATCCACACCTGTCCACACCAGGTGCTCTCACACTACAAATACCATTTCGTTCATTAAACTTAGTGGAACATGTAGTTAGATATCTTAGTCGCATCCCTTGGTTAATATCCTTCTAGAGCGTGAACTCCATCAGAGCGTGAATTGTGCCTGTTTTAGCTCACCATTGTATATGCTATATGCTTAATGAAAACATTCATTCATTTACTCAACGAAATTTTTAAAAGCCTGCTGTATATGCTTTAGACACTAATCAGTGCTAGGGATACAGCAGAGAACAAAAGAAAAAAACAGAAGTTCTTGCTCTCATGGAGCTAATAATCTAGTAGGATGTGTAGCAAGTAATAAAAAAAAATAAGCAAGATATGTAGAACTTAGATGGTGATGAGTGCTATCGACAAAAAAAAAATGAAGGAGGGAAGGAAGAGAGGGAATGTTCATATGCAGAAGGGAAGGGAGGTAACACAATTTTAAGGGAAGGAGGTGACACAATTTTAAAAGTAAATAGGGAAAGATGAAGGCATTTGCCTGCAGCCCAGAAAGCCTCATAGATACACTTTCTCTTGCAGTGATGATGAAGGAATCCAAACTGACAAAATTCCAGCAACGCCACATCATGGACACTGTGAAAAGTAAGAGGTAGTCCACAGAGGCTCCAGGCAGAGGGATTCTGGGACACACTTTTTTTAATGCTCCTCTATATGGATGCATGGGGGGACCTCATTTAATAAAACAAAGTCCAAAAAACTTGAATAGTATTTCTGCCCTTTGTTCCTGGAGAATTTGCCTCTTCTCTGGACAAGGATCCTGGCACAAGGACCACCCTCCTGCAGTCTGGCTGTCGCCGACCTTCCCAAGGAATCATAGCCCAATAGGGACTTTGTGCCTAACCAAAATAGTCTCAACACAGTCATGCCTTCAGTCGGTCCCTCCCCATTACACACATACCATATGAGCTCTCTTTTCAAAGGAAAGGACTGTGCATATGTTCCTTGCTCATTTATATATATATGTTTCTTGTTTGTTTGTTGTTGTTTTGAGGTACCAGGGGCTGGGGATTGAACCCGGGACCTCATATATGGGAAGCCAGCACTTAACCACTGAGCCACATCAGCTTCCCTGAGCTGATTTTTTCATCTGTTTTGCTTGTTTGTTTGTGTGTGTGTGTGTGTGTGTGTTTTCAGGAGGCACTGGGAACCGATCCCAGGACCTCCCATGTGGAAGATGGGAGCTCAACCGCTTGAGCCACATCTGCTCCTGCTGGTAGCTTTATTCATTTGTAACTTAGCTAGCATAAATAAGATGATTGGCTGAATTCAAACTTAGAAAGAACACACACAGCTCATCTCTCACCAAAGAGTAAAAGTGGAAGAATTTTAGGCAGTACATGGATACAATAAGGTACCCAAAATAACCTTGTCCTCTGAGATTTAACTGGGTCAACATTTACTGAATCAGAATAGAGACCTGCCCAGTTGCCTTTTAAAGGCAGAATGCCAGGAGGCCCAAACCTACTGGGCTTTCCTTAAATCTGCCCAAAGCTTTTGCCTTTCCTAAAATAGGAACGTGTCTGTCAGGAGGGCATTTGATCAATCACGGAAGTGGAGGGAAAGGAGAAGGAGAGAGGCAAATATTGGCAGTGCCCATCCATCACTGCCTGGGAGAGGGAGGTTCTGTCAGGTCAGTTCAGGGGTCAGAGCCACTTTTGTCATTGTGGACAAGGACAACTCAGGCTGCCAGAGCCTGGTGCCATCACAAGTTTGAATCTCATAACTCAATCTCCATGCTAAGCAGTCTATTAATAATTTCATGTCCCTGGTCACATGACTACAAAGAGAATGTGCTAGAAATTCCACTAAAAGTAAATGCTACAAGTCCAAAGACTGTCTTTTTTGTTCATCACTACAACAATGGCATCTAGAACAGGAACTCAGTATTTATTGAACAGCTAATTGCTTCCATGGTTAGACCCACACAAGTGACTGATTTGCCTGGCAGTTTTATCCTCATTAAGCAGTTTAAAAAAAAAAAAAAAAATGCTTCCAAGCCTTGGTGTTGAATGTGGCTTTTCTCCTGGAATTCCTTCTCTACTTCTCTCCTCTTAACCAAATCCTACTCATTGTTTTGAAGCTCAGCTCAAATTCTGTTGCAAGCCACAAATCCCTCTGCTTCACCTGAACTCAATATTATTTGCTGAGAAAGACCCAAAGGGAGAAGTAACATTTGAACTAGGTCTTGAGAGATGGATATATAGGCATTGGACAGGAAGAAATGGGAAGTGGAGAGAATGAGAGGGACATTCTGGGAAGCCCGGCATCTCTTCAGAGAAGATGAATTCATGGTGTGGCTCTAAGCAGAGGGCATAAGAAGAGGAAGGTTTGTGGGTAGTAATGGCAGCTCCACCCTTCAGGTCCTCAGGACAATGTGTGGAGTCAGCCTTACCTCCTCTTTTTATGCCAGACCCACACCAGATCCAGCAGCAACTCTGTCTGCTTGACCTTCAAACCATATCCTAACTGACCACTTCTCCCCAACTCTGCTGCTACCACCTGGCCCAGGTCCCCCTCATCTCACCCCCACATGACATCAGTTGCCTCAGACGTGACCTCCCTGCCTCTGCCCTGGGCCCTCTACCCTGTATTTCCACAGAAGCTGAAGGAATCACATCACTCCTCTGATCCAACCCCCTCCCCCCCAACGGCTTCCCATCTCACACAAAGCAAAAGCCAGTCCTTCCAGAGGCCAACAAGGTGCCCTCCATGTGTCCCTGACCTTTGCTCCCATTACACCTCCCTCCCAGCAAGGCTCACTCCATACCTGCTACCCTGGCCTCCTGGCTGTTCCCCAAAGACCCCAGGCCCCTCCCACCTCCGGGCCCCTGACGCTCCGCCCCAAGTGAGCGGCATAGCCAGCCTCCTCACCACTCTTATCTTCTCTTAGATGTTACTTTCTTTTGGAAGTCTTCCCTGACTACCCTATTTAGGTGAACCCCACAGTGACAGGCCCTGTGCTCCATCCCTGCACTGTTACTTACCATCTAACCAGTTTTACGTGTTTTGCATTTCCCCATCATCTCTACTCCCACCCCAAATGTAAGCCCCGCGAGGACAGAACCATGTCTTAAACTTTATCTTCAGTGTGCAGGACCTGGCACACAGTTGGTGCTCAATACATATTTGCTAATGGGATGCTAGAAGGCTGGAAGGTAGCCAGGGGCCTGATCCTAGCAGTGGATGGGGCCTGCTCTGAGCTGGGTTTCAGGCGACTGAGGAGGGGCAGTCAGCCAGAGAGGAGGTGATGCACTTGGCTGGGCCATGCAGGGGGAGGAACTGCAGGATGGATAGGTGTCCACTACCATCCAAACTGTCCCTCCCTGCCTTTGGACACAGCAGGTTTCAGGACTCCATCCTATAGCAATAAAAGCACCCACACAAGGGCTTGATGTACAAGGATGCTTCCTGCAGCATTAAAGTAGAGGAAGAAAAAAAACTGGAAGCAAGAGGAATTTCTGAAACTAAGAGACTAGTTGAATAAATAATGTATTCATTCTAAGGACTAATATACACCATAAAAAATAAGTTATAGAGACACAAAAAGAAAACAAAAAAAAAAGTTATAGGGGAGTGGGTGTAGCTCAGTGCAGTGGTTAGGCACCTCCTTCCCCTGTACGAGGTCCCAGGTTCAATCCCTGGTACCTCCTAAAAAAATAAGTTATATTTATAAATGGATCTAGAAAGGTGTCGGTGATAAATTAAGTGAAAAGAGTCTGTTACTGAATTTAATACAATATGATCCAGTGTTTGAAAAAAAGTCACATCAACGCACATAGATCATTGAACATGTTTTGTATAAGCATCAAAAAGCAGGGAAAGAGACTATCACATTTTTACTGTTGCTTATGTGAGGGGAGTGGAGGTGTGCTGTGCTGTTTGACTTGTTATAACAAGGTGTCTTTTTTTTTTTTTTTTTTTTAATTTTGCCGGGAGGTCCCAGGGATCGAACCTAGGTCCCTCCATATGGCAGAAGGATGCCCAACCCTTTGAGCCACATCTGCCTCCCAAGTGTCACTTTTATAATTTAAAGATATATACACTAGCCAGGTGAGCCCCACCCGCCCCTCCCTTCTCCAGGAGGAGACACTTTGCCCCTGCAGTGCAGCCCCACGTCCAGCCAAAGGGCGTCGCCTCCTATGCCGCAGGCCTCAGCCATCTACCTGCCTCCCATCCTGACAGCCCGGCCCCACCTCCGGCCTGCCCACATGTGCCAAGCCAACGGGGCCTACAGCCGGGTGCAGTTCAAGCCTCAAGCCACCAGTAAGTGACAGGGCCTTGGCCTCCATTCTCGCTGGCTCCATGGGGAGGGAGGGGATGGGCAGCTCCCAGGGTAGGTGAGCAGGTATCTATGTAATCAATGCCCTGGAGCCTGGGCACATGTCAGGCACAGGGGAGCACAGGTAGGTCGTCTTGATCCTCTTTCTCGAGAATGCCATGCTGAATGTGGCAGTCAAGTCTCAGGCACTGCTCTCAAGCAGTGTCGCCCCAGCCCACTTCCCAGAGCTGTTCCTCCCCTTCCTACTTGGCCTCTGGCCTAAGTTTTGGCCCAGGCCCTCTTAAATCTCGGTAGCCTCTGCCCATAGGCCGCCCCTACAGGCAGCACTGAGGCCTGGGTTCCTGAGTTTGCTCTGCCTTGCCCTGCCCCAAAGGCTCTTTGCTCATTCTTTCAACCCCTTTCTGGCAATGCTGACACGGGTAGAAGGTGTGGGGTCCACAGAAGGCCTCTCCACATTACCCAGGCACCCTGGAGCACAGACCATGAGTGGGGGCAGCCCCTTAACCAGGCCGTGTCTGGGCCCCTCAGGAGATCTGGAGAAAGAGAAGCGAAAACTCCAGAACATCTTTGCCACTGGAAAGGACTCAGAGGAATGGAAAAAAAAGGTCCCCCCTGTGCGACAGGAGGACCCCACCCCTGAATTGGACCGGTTTGAAGAATGTAAGCTGCTGGCTGGCCCAACTGGGCTGGAGGGTAGGGGGATAGGGGGTCCCTGAGGGCCAATGAGTGAGAAACACGGTTGACCACAGAACCGCTTCTCTCCCCAAGATAGGCAACTGTCCACCCCCCACCCCTCCCAGCAGCCTGGCAGCCCCCATTCCCCCTATGCACTGATCACCCTTCTCCTCTGTCCAGTGGTGAAGGAGATCGAGGAGAGGAAAGAATTCCTGGCTGACATGGAGGCCCTGGGACAGGGCAGACAGTACCGAGGAATCATCCTGGCCGAAATCTCCCAGGTAGGAGAAACCAGGGGGAAGTGGGGAGGGGACAGTCCACCGTGAGTGGGGGGCAAAAGGTGACGAGGGTGGAAATACAGGGTCAGCTGTGGCTCTAGCCTCACATCTGTGGTGGCTCCTAAAGCTCCTGTCCCTGAGCCCCGGCTTTCCCTGACCCCTTCTGCAGAAGCGACGGGAAATGGAGGATATTGACCACAAGAAGAACGAGGAACTTAGGAGAGCTCTTGTCACCTCTTAATCTGTCTCGGGAGACAGGAGCAGGGTGGCCCAGCCTCGACCTTGGAAGCCTGCCTCTAAGCCAAGCAGAGCATCCCAGGTCAGCCCACCCACCCTGGCCCTCAGCCCTGTCAAACAGCAGCACAGCACTGCCTTAAGTACCCAGCATACACGGCACCTGAGCAAATGGACCCACTCTCAGAGAAGGATTTGCCTCTGACCTGCCTGGAGCTGCTGGTCCACTGCCAGAGCCTTTGAGACACACACACAACACAGATATGAACACACAGAGAAGATTTCGTTTTCTAAGGGGAGAGAGCCCCATACACAGTAATGAGAGCCCAAAGTCTCACCATCTGGACATGTGTCCAAGGGCACCTGACAGGCCCTCTCCACCACCCCCGTCCCTGCATGTCCTGCCTAGTTCCTTTTCTGAACTTAGGAATGACTGATTCCTGCTACCTACTTGTCTTAGGACCTACTCATTTGACTTCTTCCAGCCTTGGGCAAATGTTTAACCACAATGATTAAAGAGCCAATAAAACATGTTTCACAGAGGTCATTACCCATGCCGTTTTGTTTTCAGAGGGATACAGCTTACTTGTTCATGGGGTTAGAGTTTCTCAAGTGCAGATGGTTTCCAGAAACCTATTTGCGTATTTCAAGTGGAAATGAAAAGCAGTGCTTGCTTCTTGAGCTCCCCATGGGCCGGGCTCAGTGGCAAGTGCTTAATTTCACTCTTATTTCATGCTCTCAATAAGCCTCTGCAGCAGCTTGTTTTTCCCGTACGAGAACGAAGGCTCACCAAGATGCTATATCCAAGGCCATATAACTAGAACTAGCCAACTCAGGATTAAAATTTAGCTGTAGATCTTCCCACTGAAATACATTGCCCAAATAAAAGAAACACAGAGTGATGGAGAGATCGAGACTGGTTTGAGTGTTTGGCTTGGGTTCCAACTCCAGCATGTGCTGTATGACCTTGGGCAAAACCCACCTAAGTGCTGGTTTGCTCATCTGTGCGGCCTGCCTCACAGGGTTTCTATGAAGAGTCCTTCTACAAGGAAGGCAGGACGCAGGGCCTGGCACAGAACATGCAGTCCCCTTCCCTCTGAGCCATGTCTCCTGGCCATTGTGAGCCCTACCTTCTCCAGTATCCTGTCATCTTCCCATTTCCATCCATCACCAAAGTATTTTGGAAATTCCAACAACCCTTCCTGGACTGTCTCCTGCCCCCCAGAGGAATTCATATAATCCCACTGGGTCACATGACCCAAATTTTGGTTTACAGCATCCTCAGGCAGATAAGTGGGGAGGTCGACACGTGGCTCAGAACATGCCATGGGAGGCCTCTGTGTTCACACACTCAGCCTGAACCTAAGGGCAGAGGGGGCAACATGACTGTGACAGCCATCCTCCACCTCATAGGATCCATCACGTGGCGCCCAGGACAAATTCAGGCCACCCTTGACACCACCACATCAGCCTCCCTTGGTTTAAGTTTGTTAGTTGCCACCATTTACAAATCACACACTCACAAAATCTGGATGCTGCCTGCTTTTCAGAAACGGAAAGACCTGGCAACTCCAGGCCCACAGTCCCACATGCAGCAGGTGGCTTCAGTAAGGTGTAACTTTCCTCTTCAGTCGTGACACAGACACTCCGGTCCTCACCACCACCACCCTTTTTGTCTCTCGACACTGAGCCAGCATGTCAGATGCCATCCATCAGGTTACTGCTCGGCCCCTGAAATGCCTTTAGGTGGGTCAGCAAGCACGCTCAGAAGGCAACCACCAGGGCACTAGGGAGATGCTGGCAGCCACCGCTCCCTGTCAAGGAAGAACAGTCCCGCCCAACAGGGCTCCAGACCCTCGGGGGCAACCAGAGATGCCGGCCACCAGGCATGATGGGCAGAAAGGAGGCCGACTTTGCTGCGGGGAAGGTACCACATGACTGCTGGGCACTGGCAGGTGGCAGTGGTCCCCATTTACTAATGGTGAGGAAAATCCTCATGAGTTAATACAGTGCGATCTCTTCTCAGAGGCGTGTGGAGGGAAGGGAGCGCTAGAGGTGTCCCAGAGATAGCTTATGGCAACAATGCTTCGACCAGGGGCTGCTGGGCACATTCCTTGGGGAAAAAGGAGTTGGCCCATTGGCTCCTCTCCCACGCCCATTGCAGTGGAGTGGACCGTCAGTCCCATGGTGGCGAATGAGTCAGGGAGGGAACTGACAACAGAGGAGTGTGAGGAATAGCTAGCCATGACCATGGACAGGAACAGGGCCCACTCTCCTAGACCTGAAGTGGTAGAGGGAAGCTCTAAATTAGGGATCAGACTACAGTGGGTTAAAGAACCAGGATTAGCACCAACTCGAATGGCACTCTCCAAAGGCTGATGATCAGGAACTGGAAGTGAAACCCAGCCTGCCACCCAGAGGCTCTCACCAGGGGCTCAAGCCCTAGGGCAGAGTTATGGGGGTTGGGGGGGGGAACCCACATGCCCTAGCATGACCGTCACAGCCCTTGAGGCCAAGGGATTGAAGTTTCCTATGGAATAAGGAGAGATGCAGGAAGCATCTGCAGCCTGGGAGGGAAAGAGGGAGGGACCTGCCCATCAGGCCTGTTCATATCTGAGGACAGAGCACAGGCTGCTCAGGAACTAACACACTGAATTAGGACTTCATAAATAGAGCTCCTGAGTGAGGAGGAACTGGGATTGAGGGGTTGGGGGCCTGCTGTCCTGACTGGAAAGGAAGACAGAGCCTGGGAGCCAGGGCCAGGGTAGGAAGCAGCAGCCCTGCTGGCTGGCCTGCCGAGAGGGGCAGAACCCTGGAGGCAGGGGACGAGGCCACAGTGGTCTGTGGGCAGGAAGGATGGCTAAGTCTCCCACCTGGAATTGGTACAGGAGGGAAGAGGGACAAAGGAACTGCCCCATCAAGGCAGTGGCTGGGAGGGAGCACGAGGGCGGATAGCTCAGCTGCTGCCCCTCCCTGCACCCTGCTTGCTCCTTGGGTCAGTCACAGCCTCTGGAGTCCTCAGAACCAGCTGCTAGGGCTGGGAGAAGAGGGAAGAAACTCTTTGGCCCAGACCAGCCAGAGGCCCCTGAGGAGGGAGCGGCCATCACCCAGAGGCCTCCTCGGGTAATTCAACTTTCCTCTCGCCTAATCTGGAAGGGCAGCAGGGCGCCCCCACCAGCAGAGCGCAGCCTGGGGCTGAGCCGGGCACAGGTGGCAGTCTCCAGCTGGCTCCCCGCTCGCCCTCAGCTCTTGTCCCTGGGGGACTTGCTCTTGGTATCGCGCTTATTTCCCAGCAGCTTCAGCATCTTCACAGTCTTGAACTTCCCCTTCTTCTTGCCCTCAAGTGCCACCTCCTTCTGGAACTCTGCATAAAAAAAGGGAAGCATTTAACAAAAGACTTGGGGGGGGCATTCCTGGCAGGCCAGCAGGCTAGTGACAAAGGCATGGGAGTTCCACCCCAGGGCTCAGCCACAGCCCCACCACCTCCTCAGGTGGCACCTCGAACAAATGGCTTCACCTCTGAGCCTCTTGTTTCTTCATCTACAGGATGGGGTCACACCCCTCTCCCAGGGTTTTGACCAGGATCAGGAGATAAACATATGTGAGAGCACTCTGGGGACGCTGATGCACGGCCTAAGTAAACTGATCCCTAAAAGGCTCAGTTCGCCCCAGCTGGTGCTCCCAGCTCTGTGGGTTATTGAGAACACGACAATACAAATGTTCACTGTCAGAGCTAGAAGAGACCTCAGAAACTGGCTGTCCAAGCTCCTAATTTTATAGACAAGGAGACTGTGCGCCTTTGAAATGGACCGACACCCAGTGAGCTCTCTGTGCTTTCCGTGTCTCTCAGGTGACCCTCAGCACACACCCGTGAGGTGGGTGCAGTCTCATCCCCAGTTTGCAGATAAGGAAAGTGAGGCCTAGAGGAGCGCAGTGGCTGGTTCAAAGTCGCCTAATTACTATGTGGCAGAGCTGGGCCTGGAGTCCGGACTTAACCGCAAGGTCACAAAATGATTCACTGGTGGAGCCAAGATCAAAACCCAGGTCTCCTGACTCCCAGTCCAGTGCTCTTTTAACCATCCAAGCCCTAGCTTATGCCCCTTTAGGCACTGCTGTTGGGGCCCACAGACCCCACCAGGACCCGCTGAGGATCTCCAGGTGGAAAGGGCAGCTTCGGGCCAACCCACTCTCCTTCCTGTGGGCCTCGGGCCATCCCCACACCCACTCTGAGAACCTGGGCCAAGTCTTCCTGGCTGGCGGCTTTCCAGCCATCCCTGGAGGGTCCACTCCAAGCTTCTGCTCAGCCTCCCCCTGCACCGTGCAGCCCCCAGGCTGAGCATGTGCAGTTCAAGTGGGTCAGAGCCCCCAGGCAGCAGCCTCATCCCCAGGCCTCACCTTTCTTCTTGATCATAGCTTCCAACATCTTGTCTTCCTCTTCTTCCCTGAAATGAGAAAGGGAAGCTGAGCAGCCCACAGGAGGAAGGACCAGACCATCTCCAATCCCTTCCAGCCTGAGGCCACACGGAACAAGGATGCCCTGGGGTTCCTCCCCGGGAGGGCAGGGCTGGCGCCTTGCAGTGTGGGGACCATGTCTCAGGCTCTGCAGGGAGCTACCCTGCCCAGGGGACCCTGGGCAAGGTGTGCCTGGGGCTCTGCCCCCTCCCTCAGCCGCATCACCTCTGCCGGTCCTCATCCAGGCAGTTGACGATGGCGTTGCGCTGCTCAATGAGCGTCACCAGCTCCTGCATCAGCACCTTCTCCCGGCCCCGGTCCTCCTCCGTCCAGTCCTTTTCTGCCCGGGAGAAAAGTTGGGGGCATGAGTGGCGGGAAAACCCTCTTGCCTGCACCAGGAGGCCAGGAATCATGGCCTATGTGCTAAGCGCAGGCCGCAGGCAGCCCAGCTAGACACCATGAGGTTGGAAAGGAGGGTCCTGGAAGGGTGGGGGTTACAGGTTCCTAGAGAAATGAAGAGACCAAAGATACTAGGCTGAGTACCCCAAAAAAATCCTTCAAAGGGACTCAGATGGGGGTGGGGATGGGGGGACAGTCGCAGTACTTGTCCTGAGAACCAAGACCAGCCAAACGATGCATGCCAAAGGGTTTCTTGCTTATGTTCATTTGACAAAAGTTTCCCAGGTGGTTTCTCAGGGGAAACAGGATTTGTGCTGGGCTTGTTTAGAGTCCCCAAAGTCCAGCTGGCCGGCAAGACTGGGGCCAGAGTGGGGTGGGGGCGGGGGGATAACAGGGAGCCCAAGGGTTCCTCATGCAGGAGGAGCAGCATGACCCAAATGACATATTGGGATATTCATCCAAGGCCATGGAGGAGGACAGACCGGGGGACACGAGGGAAGGAAGTCACGCACAGCTGCTACCATTCCAGCCTCTTCTCCCCTCCTTGTAGCCAGCCCCCAGGACCATTCTCAGGGACCACCTGACCTTGACTCTACGGGGACGGGGCCCACACCTGGCCCTCCCTCCACAACCTCTGCCACCACAGGCCTCCCCATACCAGAGTCTAACTTCCAGGGCCCCTCAGCCAAGGCCCCCATTCCCTGACCACCTCACCTTGTCAGAAGTCAGGAGCAGATGGCCCAGCATAGTTCTGAGCACAGAACATGGGCTTCAGAGTCACCCACAAGTTCAAATCCTGCTTTGCAACTTCCTAAATCTGTGGACTGGGTAAACTATTGTCCCCTATCTACAGGATGGGGGGAAACTGAGTCTTATCTGGTATCACACAGCTATGAGGGTAGATCAGTACTTGAACCCAGGCAGTCTGATACCACTCAAGCTACAGGACTTATGCCATCCTGTGGGGTCTCCAACCCACCCAAGCCCTCTGTAAACCAGTCTCTCCCCCAAGAGCGATGTCCAGGACAGGATGAGAAGCCCAGGATGTGCTGCCACCACCCAAAGGGCCGGAGCAATGCCACAGGCCCAGGGCCAGGCTGGCCAGGGGCGTGCAGGTGCTGCACCCACTCCGGCCACAGGGTGTCGCTGCAGCTCCCTCATGGCAGTCGCCACCCAGCCTCGGGGAGACTTGGGAGTGACTCATGGGCAGCAATGGAAGCTGGGACATTCTGTGACCTCCCCAGAAACGCTCCTGCCTCTGCACCTCATCCAGCCTCCCGGGCAGTGGGGAGGCCGGGCCACCGCCCCAGCAGGCAGGAGGGGCTGCATGTGCAGGGACAGGCCCAGTCAGAGACCCTGGTGGAAGCCTAGCTCCAACACCGACGGCAAGTCTCACCAGCTCTCTGGCCTTCCATTTCTTTCCCTGTTAAATGGGAACAACAATGACCTACGGCCCAGGGTTGGCCCGAGGATGAAGCAAGGTAAGCCATGTGGAAGTGCCACGTCCAGGCCATAGGAAGTGGTCAAAAACCCCGGCTCTCTGCAGCCGGGCTCTGCCCACAGCTGTGGCTCACATTCTGTTGTCGCCACAGGAGACACGTGAGGAGCCCTCCCTTGGCGGCCCCCAGCTCAGCCACATAACCGCCAGCCATCAGCGTTTCCACATGCCCTGACTGTGCAGTGGGTCTCTCCATTCCTATCTCACACGCAGTCACGGAGGCTCAAGGAGGCTGAGAGTCCTGCCTGAGTCACATGGCAGGTCAGCGGCAGGACACAGGACTGTCCAGCTCCTGGTCCCACTCCTCCCACTTCCCCTGTCATTCTGAGCCTTGCCTGCCCATCACTCGGAGCCCCCGGACAGGCATCTGCCACCTCCCGCTCATCTGGTGCAATCCTGACCTGAGACCTGAGGCCCCACCTCACAACCTCTTCCCCGGACCTGCCCACCCACACCTTCCAGAGAGGGGAGCAACCCAAATGCCCCCAATAGGTAGGTCTGCTCCCCATCATCCCCCATTCTCCCTACCCCCTGCTGTCCATGGCCTGCATGGCCGTTAGCCCATTTTCACCTGTTATAATCCCTCCCCTCCTCGGAGACTCAGCCGGCACCTCCCAGCCCTACTTCTCCTCCGGCCCTGAGTCTACCTGTGCATCCCCCATTGTGGCTCTGTCCATCTACTTCCCAGCCGGGAGGGAAGAACTCCCCCGCCCATCCGTGTCACCAGGACTGTGCTCACCAGGCTTGTTGAGAAGGCACCGGAGCTCATACTCCACGTCAGCCTGGCGCTGCTCCAGGTTCTGCTGCTTGAAGCTAGAGGGTGGGAAGAAGCTATTAGCAATTCTCCCTCCATTCAAGGCTGTCCTGCCCTGTCCTGTCGCTGACGAGGGAAGAGCAGGAAGAGGCTCACAACTAAACCGTATGGATTCTGGGAAGGGACTCCTGAGGACTCACGTGTAGATGAGCTCGGACTCCCGCCGCACCAGCAAGTGCTTCTCGTGGATGAGCTTGAACCAGGCCACCAGCATGTCATCTTCGCGGCCCTCTGAAAACCAGATGCTCGCTGAGGCCAGAGCCAGACCCCCCTCAGGGCAAGGCCCCCTTCCAGGGTGCAGCTCACTCCCCCAGGTCAGCCCACCAGGCCCACCCCAGCAGGTCCCGCACCGTGCACACCACCACGCAGCTTCTCCTCCAGCAGCACCCCACGGTGTTCAAGGGAATCCAGCTGGCGCTCAATAGTGTCCATCTCTCCATGGATGTCTTCCTCAGGGATGTACTGGTCGGCCTGGACCTGCCCGACAGCGCCCCGGTCACCTGGAGAACCGCTGACACCTCCCACCTGCTTGCCCACCTGTGCCTCAGGCTGACGCCAGGAGCATCAGCCAGGCCAGGGTGCAGGCGCCGATGCTCCCCACACCCCCGCGTGGCCAGATGCCAGGATCCCAGGGTGGGGGAGGGGTTGCTGTAGGGATAGCCACAAACCCTCTGTGCCGCTGGTGCCAGCACTGACAGGCCCACGCAGGGAGGCATGGCTTCCTTTGCCCTCCCCCTCCCCTGCCATCCCAGGAAAGGGAGTCACAGGGTTAGCAAGAGGGATAACCCTGGAGAGAGAAACTGGAGAACACTCTACGTTGTTTAAGTAGAAATCTATCCTATGAACGCTTTGGACACAAACTGTTGTTAGTAACAAATTAAATACACCACCCCACTGCTCCCGGATGGCTGGCCGACTCTAAACACCCCTGGCTACAAGCTAAGCCCCCCAATTGGCTGCTCAAGAGCCCCCTTTTGGACATCTGAGTGCAGCTGTCCATCCCCTGAAATCGGGGATGGTGTCCAGGCCCAGGGCAGAGGGTCCCTGGGGACTCTGGGCTGGTACCTTGCGCTTGATGAGTGGGAAGCCGTGTCCTGGGGCAGGTGGCCTCATTGGCTTAGACCCCTTAGTGGCCTTCTTCGTGGCTGGGGAGGCTGCAGGTGATGCCTTCCGGTTAAAAGGATTCTCCTTGCAGGAAGACTACAGGCAGGGAGACATGATGGAGGGTAAGTCTGGGCAAGGGACAGACCCAAGGGCAGGGGCCCACCGCACAGGGAGGGGCCCAGGCAGACAGCATCTCCACTGTTCATCTCTGGTACACTCGGTTCCGGCACAGACACTTTCCAGGCACTTCCAGGTGCCAGGTGCTGCCCTGGATGCTTTTTATACATTCCTAGTCCTCACAACCGCCCTGTGGAGTGGGGACCATAATGCCCATTTAAAGCCGAGTAAACTCAAGCTCAGAGAAGGTAAGTCATTTGTCCACAGTCACACAGGTCTCAAGGGCCAGGACAAAGTTGAGAATCTGTTTCAGGGCCTGGGCAGCCATCCGGCCTCGGGGGGCAGTGGTCAGAGCACGGGGTCAGTGCCAGACAAAGTGATGGGACCCCATTCAAGCCCTGTGACCCCCTTTTGCCCAACAGGGATTCTAAGGCTCAGAGAGGCAAAGCGCCTCACCCAGGTTGGCCCAGCCTGGAAGTGGGAAAGCAGGGATCCCAACCTCCAGCTGACCAGCAGATGAAGGAACAGGGCCCTCCCTCCCAGCCTGGGAAGGCCCCCAGCTGCTGGAGACTCGGGGTGAAGCTCACCTGGCTCTCTGCATCTTGGCCTGTGGGGAGACTCCTGCCCTCCCTGAGGGCAGCAAGGCTGGGCAGCCCCCCAACAAGAGCCTGCCAGGCCTCTGCTTGCCACATGGGTAATGTCAATGTTTTCCAACCGCTTTCCCCAGCTCATGGGAAACAGAGGCGTCACCATGGGCCCCTTAGAGAGGCCTCGCCGAAGGCTGTTCAGTGTTCTGGAGCGTTTTCCCAGCTTTCTCCCAGGAGCTGGGATAGGGAAGGCAGGGCCATGCTCGCCTCACCTGTGCCAGCCCAGGTTTCTTTCAGGCTGGTAGTTGCTCTGGGATTTCTGAGCAGGGGAAGTGCTGAGGCCTTGGCTCAGCAAGGAGCAGGGCTTTGTTCCTGCAGGGCAGCACCCACCCAGTGAGCTGGGGCCAGGGCGTCCCACCCAAGACCTCTCTCTCTGCCTCTGGGATTCTCTCGTAATCCTGAGGTTGGGGTGGGGATAAGGGTGCCCACTTGGGACTCTGCCCATCCCTCCACAGACATTCCCTGGGTGTCCCAGCAGAGCCAACAGCCTGAACCCCTAGACCAGCCTGAGTACCAGGGCCAACAGCCAGCCTTTTCCCAGGCTCCTTCTTCAAACCACATCCTTCCCAGATGCCCAGAATAGGAAACGGGTGTTACAAAAGGAGCTGCTTGAAGTGTGTGGAGTCCACAGCTGACCCACTGCCCCTCCTCCCACCACCAAAGAACCCTGGGGCTCCTCAGAACAATCTGGAAATCTGGGTGCTGCCCAGCCTCTCCTATCAGTGGAGCCAGAGGCCCAGAGAAGGGGCAGGGCCTTCTCAGGTCACACAGCACAAGGGTAGCAGGGCTGGAGTTAGTGTACCAGTCACAAGACGATGTTTGGAAAGTGCACGTACCACGCCTGGGTTACAGGAGGGGCTGGACAACAGCAGTCACACCACACCAACAACTGTGACTGCCCCACGTGAGCTTTCCTGCCACCCCCTGCCCTGGGGCTGGGTGAGCCTTGGGCATTCCAAGTGTGCTGAGTGGGGGCAAAGCGGACCACCAGAACCAGGCTGCCCAGAGGGAGGGAGGTCCTGGCCCCTGGTCTTCCCAGGTCTTGGCCTGGTGCTGACAAACGAGCAGACAACCCCAAAAACTCATGTGGCAGACACAGAGCCTCGGCGAATGGCAGGGTGGGCAGAGGACATGTGGGGGAGGGTGGCTGAGCCCCAGGAGTGAGCACATGGAGGTCAGCAGGGGAGCAGGGGCCTGGGTGCATAAATACATAGATCCCTGGGCAGCTGGCGGGTGGGAGGGTGGCTAGATAGGTGGAAGGTGTGGCAGACAGGTGGGTGGATGGAAGGGTGGAGAGCTTGATTTGTGCCTCAGTGCACAGAATGGTGGATGGGTAGATGGACACAGCTAGGACCCTGAAGCAGTCAGGGGCCCAGCAGAGATGGACACCACCAACATCCTCCTGAGTGCAGGCCCACGCCTACTAGACAGGACAGAAACTCACCTTCACCTGGAGCTGGGGCGACAGGGTTCCAGGCGAAGGTGCAGGGCTCCTGTCTCCAACTAACAAGAGCGGGGTAGGGGCAGCGCTGCTGCAGGGCTTGGCTGGCTGGGGACCGGGGCTGTCCCCAGCATTGGTGGCAAGGCCAGGGCTGGCTTGAGGTGTCCGATCCATGCTGGGCTGCCCCAGCTCCCCAGAGGAGGACAAGGAGGAGTTGGTGGAGAGGCTGGCAGCGGTGCTGGGAGTGCCAGGGGTGTGGACAGCCGGCTCGGAGGAGCTCTTGGGCACAGCAGGTGGCTCTAGAAGTTCCCCACTGGCAGTCTGGCTGGAGCTCTCAGATGACAGGCTCTCCACGCTGAGGGCTGGAGAAGGGGTGGACGAGGGGGGCTCCGAGTGTGAGAGGCGGGAGGTGTGGAGAGCTGTGCGAACGAGCAGGGGGCACCGTGGAAGGTGACAGTCAGGGTCTCTAGCCCTACCTGGCAGTTCCACTCTTCAGAGCCGCCAGTAGCCCCAGAAACCAGCCCCTTCCGTGTCCACGTGAGGAGACCAGGCCCAGGGAGCAGCATATTCATGACATGACCAAGGTCATCAAGTGGATCAAATCACTCTAGTTTATCCGACACTCGGCTCTCGGGTGCCTCCTCGTGGCACAGCTATAACCCCGGGGGTCCTTCCCCCATTCACATCCTCCCCCAGAATGCCTGCTGCCTCCACTCCCCCACACACCCCACAGCCCCTCCCACATCCGATTCTCACCCAAAGCAAAGCCAAATCTAAAAGGCACCACTATGGGAAGCGGCTGTGGCTCAATCAGTAGGGCTCCCGTTTACCATATGGGAGGCCCCGGGTTCGGTTCCCAGGGCCTCCTGGTGAAGGCAAGCCCGCCCGCACGGCGTGGTTAGCTGACCCAGCGAGCACAAGCAGCAAGGGGGGGATAAATGAATAAATAAATAAAATCTTTAAAAAAAATAAAAATTAAAAAATAAATAAATAAATAAAAGGCACCTCTAACGGGGAGTTGGTGCTTAGCGGGCACAGTTTCTGTTTGGGGTGGTGGAGAACTTCTGGTCATGGATGCTGATGGTGGTAGCACAACATTGTTGAATGTCATTAACACCACTGAACTGTGCACTTAAGAGGTTAAGCTGGGAAATGTTGTGCTGTACACATGTTCCCATCTTTTTAAAAAGGCTAATCTGCCAGGCGGGGGAGGCTTCGCTAAGGTGCCCTGGAGGCCAGGGAGAAGCAAGCAGCCGCTCCGCCACCTCCTCCACCTGCCATCCCAGCAGCTGAGGTGGAGGGAAGGCAAGGGCCCCACAGCCCTCACCCCAGCCGGCTCTGGGCCAGGTGCTGCCGTGCACCAGTCTAACTTCCACCACATGCTTCCAAGGATCATCATCCACATTTTCCAGATAAGGCAACAGACTCAGAGAGAAGAAACTTGCCCTGGCAAATGTCAGGGGCTGGGATTCGAACCCACCTGTGTCTGACACCAGAGCTCATGCACCCCACCACCTCCCCTCCCCTCCCTTCCACTCAGACAGACCAGACACAGCTAGAGGGGCCAGAGCAGGGTCTTCAGGACTCACGGGGCCCCTGCTTTGGTCTCCTCCAACATGCTCTGGGCCCCACTGTCTAACGGGATCCACGGTAGAAGGTGATGGAGTCCAGGGCCTCAGTCCAAGACTGAGAGAAAGTAAAAGCCAAACACTGCAGTGTGCCGGCCGAGAGAGGATGGGCTGGGTGGGGGAGGTATAGCACACCAGAGCTGAGCCACCACCACCATTTCACAGATGGGGAGACTGAGGTCAGACCTGGGAAGGAATTGCCCAGAATCACCGCATCCCAGCCACACCTGCCAGGCCAAAGCCCAAGCCACCTGGTAACTGGAGGGACGGCGACTGAGTCAGGCAAGATTTGAGCTAACTCCTTCCAGTGCTTTCCATAAGCCTGACACGTGCTAGGCACTTCACGGAAAGAGCTAATTCTCCCAACAGCCCTATGGGGTGGGTTATGAAGGGTTAAGAGTATGGACTCTGGAGCCAGACTGCCTGAGTTCAAATCCTGCCTCTACTGCTTAGAGCTATGAGGCTTAGGTAAAGTACTTATGTTCTCTGTGCCTCAGTTTCTTCACCTGCAAAATGGGGTTAATGATGCCTACCTCACAGGTTTGTTCTAGGATCAAATGAGAGCACACATGTAAAACACGTCACCCGACCAGGAGAGGTTCTGTTGCACCACAGCCCCCTTTCCCCGGCCCTGGGCTGACCCAGGCACCCAACACCCCAAGTTCTGACTGTCAGGAGGACTCCCAGGAGGTGGCACTTACCCAGCGGGGATGCACTGGGTGCACGGGGGGCAGGGCGCTTCTTTGTCTTGGGGCTGCTGGTGGGGGTGATGCCATACCAGGGGTGCAGGGACTTGGGTGTGGGCTCCGGGTGGGCCGGGGCAGGGCTGGTGGCCGGGCTGGGTGCAGCCAGGGGCTCCTCCTCCCCATCCTCCTCAAAGGGGTTGTAGGGCTTGGGCTCCAGGTGGGCCGCCGGGCTCTGCTGGGCCCCCTCCCCGACCTCGCCATTCTCCACCCGCCAGCTTGGCGGCTCGGGGCTGCTGCTTGGGGGAAGGGGAGCTGGTTTCTTCTTGGGCTCTGCCTGCACCAGAGTGATCCATGGGGGGTCCTTCCTGGGGGCTGGTGTCCTGGAGGGAAGCAGAAAGCAGCAGAAACCATTGGTGGTGGTGAGCAGTTCAGCTTCCTTCTCTTCCTGCATGGGATTGAGGCCACTCCCAAAGCAGTGAATGAAAAACTGCCCCTTCCCCTCTCCCATACCCAGCCCAGCAGGGCCAGTCTGGGCCCAAGGCTGGAATGGATCGTTATAATCACACCCCGACTGGGCCTTGAGGCCCAGAGAGGGTGAGCCTTCAAGTCAAGTTAAGCCAGCCCAGGAAAGAACTGACCAGAGGCTCAGTAACTTACTACCTGGATGACAGATAAGAAGTTCCCTGGCCTCGCCATGCATTCGTTTCCCCACCCACAAGATGGGGGCAGTGATGACACCTGCCTCACAGGGCTGTTCGGAGGATTCGGGGAGCTCCCACCTAGAGCACTGGGCAAGGCGCTCAGGACACAGCGCTCAACAGCGCTGGCTCCTCCGACAGCTGTGGCCCACCTCTCTTCCTGCAGACCACATAGAGGAAGCAAGGCTCCCGAAGGACAGCGGGAAATAGATGTCCCTCCTGCGGAGCTGGCCCCCAGGGCGGAGGGCTGAGAGCCAGGCCTGTGGCGGTGCTTTCCCAGGCCTTCCTGTGCTCCGCTGCTAACCCTCACCACTACGTGAGGCCCAGATCTCCCACGTCATGTAGGACACCGAGGCTCGGAGGGGTGGAGTGACTGGGCAGGCGGCTCTGCCCCCCGGCACTGCTGCTCACAGGAGCAGGTCAGGCAGTGGCAGTGGGAACCCCAGGGTGAGCCACCTAGAGATGGGCCTCCCCTGAGCCCGGCCCTGCCCACAGGAAGCCCTTCTCCCAACCCGGCCCCCGGGGGCACCCCCATCCCCACCGCCAGGGCCTCCAAAGCAGGAAAGCCTCTCGGGGACCAACCTGTCTGACAGCTTGGGTGTCCCTCTCGGCTTGGGGACGGGGGTTTCATGCAGCCTTCCTAGATGGGAAAGGAGAGTGAGGCAGGCCTTCACGGGCAGACAGCAAAGCCAGAGTGGCTGCCTCGCTGAGCAGTGCCCGTCCTGCTTCCCTGGCCGGGCAGGGACTCTGGGTCGACATGGCAACCGCCCCTGAGTCCTCTAGATAAGCACCAGAGGTGACCAGGTAGAGCACAAAGCGGGGAGGCCAGAACCCCTGGAGGCCCCACCACATTTCAGAGGAAAACTGGACAGCCGAGCCCCTCAGAGGCTTCCCACGATGGGGGGGATGTGGCCTCGACTCAGCCAGGTGTCACCTCTTCGGTTCCTAAGTGTCCCTCCAGAGCCCCACATCGGCCTCTGCTTCCCTCCATCTTCAGGGGTTTTACTCCACTGAAACCGCTTGTCTGTGCCTGCCTTGCCCCCGCGACTGGCAGCACTTGTGGGCACCACTGGGTCTGAGGGCGTCAGTGCCCCCAGTGCCAGCTCATGCTGGATCAGAGCAGGCCTCCACGCGTGCTGAACAGGACTGACCCGAGAATGTTCTGGTGCAAGTCCCAGAGGAAGACTCTCTCCCCCAGGCCTCCAACCCTTTCCCTGGGAGAACGACAAGGTTGGCCCCACACATCTCAGGTGACAAGGAGCTCCTGAAGCCCAGGAGGGCACTGGGGAAGGTCCTGAGAAGAGGGGAAGGTGGGTGCACAGAGTGGGGCAGGGGTCTCTACTGCAGTTCAGACCAGTCTGGAGGGAGTCCTCAGGGGCTCATGTCACAGGGGCACACATTCCCCTCCCCCCAGGCCCTGCCAGGCACGGACAAGCACGTGGGTGGGGGCAGGAGTGGGGGTGGTCGTCTTTGTGTGCCCGCGGGTGGCACTCAGGGACCCACAGGCCACGTGGGCGGACACGCACTACACAGGAGAGAACACCCAGAGCCTAGGCACCGGGGTGGGGCAGGCCAGGGCAGGGCTTAGGGTCTGTCTTGTTCGAGCTGGGTCCCCAGCCTCTGGAGTGGAGCAAATATTTACCCAGTAAATATGTGCTGTATGATTAATAACATCCAGAACATAGGGAACCCCCAGCGCGGACACGTGCACACAGACACAAATGCAGAGCGGCCCGCGTCCTCCCAAACGCGCAGACACTAAACACCCCACCGAGCTGCCCGCCCTGCCGGGCCGGGCTCACCATTCACTAGGCTGCCGCTGCCCTGCTCCGCCAAGTTCTCCTGCTGCAGACTGGATCGCGGCCGGGGCGTGGGGGCAGTGGGCGCCGAACCCTCTGAGACTTTCCTGGGGGCAGGCATGGGGCGGCCAGGTGGGGGGCTGGCCAGCTCCTGTGGTTTGCTGGGAACCCGGGGCTTGGTGGGGATCTGGGGCCGGGCCCCGGGGCTGGCCTTGGGCCCGTCGGCCTCAGCCCCTGCAGCAGCACCAGGGCTTGGGCCGCCACCCTCGCCGGCCTTGGCGTCTTCTCCTGCAAGTTGCTGCTGGGGCTGCTGTTGTGGCTGTGGGGGACGCCGGGGCCTGGTGCCCGACGGCCCACCCGGGCCCAGCCTGGTGCACTGCTCCGCACACACGAAGGTGCCCTCCTCGGGCCCGCTCCTGTAAGCGCCAGGGAGCAGGGTGCTGGAGCACTGCCGACACCTGCCGGGAGAGAGGGCGAGGCGGGGGCTCAACTCAGCCAGGCGGCCCAGCCCAGGGCACTGGCTGCCCCCCACCACCAGCGAGGCAATCTCCTTCCCTCCTCCCAACTGCCAGCAGATCTGGGCTGAGTACCTTGGACTGCCTGGGGGGGGTGAAGAGCAGGGGGGCGTAACTGCTAGGAACATAGTAGGACAATAAATTTATGTAAAATCAGCAACACAAATTGTGAAACAGGCCTTCAGTTTGTGCTGCAAGAGGAAGCAAAGGTTTCACCCCTGAAGTACCATCCAGCGTATGGGTCATTACCCACCAGTGGTTCAGGAAATCAGTTTGGTGGTTTTCAACCAACTAAAATATTTGTTTATTATTATTTTTTTTAATAAAATAGAATAGGGAAGCAGCTGTGGCTCAATCAGTAGGGCTCCCGTTTACCATATGGGAGGCCCCGGGTTCGGTTCCCGGGGCCTCCTGGTGAAGGCAAGCCCGCCCGCACGGCGTGGTTAGCTGACCCAGCGAGCACAAGCAGCAAGGGGGGGATAAATGAATAAATAAATAAAATCTTTAAAAAAAAATAAAATAAAATAAAATAAAATAGAATATATCAGGGTACATTATATAAATAAAGACAAATACTGCTTTGTGAAATATTATTCCAGCTGTCCAGCTATATATACCAGTTTTATTTCAGTTTCGTATTTACACTGATCCCAGCATCAACTATATCTCTTCCTGGAGGTCACAATCAAAAAAGTTTTTATGACACTGTCCTGGGGGCGAGACATGACAGCATAGGTGTAACCTGTTTCCCCCTCTTCGTGATTTTCCCCCCATGACTCCTGAATTCTGCAACCAGCTCTCCGGGATTTCAGGGGCAGTCATCACCTCCCTCCCCCGCCAACATTGTCACTCTCAGGCGCTGGCTTCCCCTGAATGTTTTATTCTCTTTTCAGATCCCTTTTTGTAATGTGTAGTGCTTTCATAAATTTTCTCAGTTAGTATTTTCCTTGCCTCTGATTCCGTCTTCTTAAAACTGGGCATCCCTCCAGGAGCCACACACTGAGGACAAGTTGATACTATGATTTTTAAAAAGGTTCTTTTTTGATGGCATTTTTTTCTTGACTTACTTTTTATTTACAGATACTCTATACCCATCGCAATGGCTTTTAAAGCATATATTGCTTCTTAATTCATCGTTTCAGATAGTTATCTTCAAAGAGCTCAGGCACTGGATGCAGAACCCCTGAGCTCTAAGCCAGTTTCTGTCCCTAATGGTGTGACTAAGCAAGTCCCTTCCCCTCACTAAGCCGCAATTTGCTCATCCGTAAAATGGGGCTAAGCAAGATGGTCTGGCGTGAAAAGCACCCCCGGGGGCTCCCTCCCTGGTATAGGGAGTGATGGGGCAAGCCCTCTGCCCGCCAGTTGCCCCCAGCCACTCACCGGAAGCAGTGCCGGTGGTACAGCTTGCCCTCAGCCAGGAACCGCTGCACCAGGTGGACATGCTGCTGGCAGGCCGTGCACGTGCTGCTGGGCACCTGGCGGGGGCCCTGCTCCGACAGGCTATCCGAGGAGAGCTCCTCGTCCTGCAGGGAAGGGGGTAGGCAGATTGGGGTGGGGAGCACAGTCACCAGCCATCCTGGTTCCAGAACACTCCCCCTGCCCTCCCTCTCACGAGCACCATCCCCCAGTGGGCCCCGAGATTCACAACACTGATGTGCCTCAGCAGAGCCCTCGGAGGGGGCAATGGTTGGTGGTTGTCACTGTTTCACAGATGAGGAAACTGAGGCCCAGAGAGAGGAAGAGACTTGCTTGAGGCCACTCACCGGGCCCAGATGGAGACACCAAAAGCCTGACGTCCAGCGTCTGAGGGGCCTCCCCCCCCAGGAAAGGCAGCTCCTGGCTACCTGGCCCCTTCCCCTTGGCTGCTCTTGCCCCCTCCGCCACGCCTTCCAGCAGGCCCTCCCTGATGGCTACTGTGCCCTCGGCTCCATCTCTTCTCCTTCTCCGTCTTCCTCGCTGCAGCAGATTTAAATGCCCACTTCTCTGCTTCTAAGCCCAGTGACTTGGGGAAAGGCCGCTCAGGCCTCTGGGCCTTGGGCTCCCACCTATAAATTGGAATCGTCTAACCCCTGCCCATCTCAGCCCCACACATGCTCACCGGGCACCCACCCTGGATCCCTGCAGCAAAACCCAGATGGGAGCAAATGGGGAAAAGCCCTTGACACACTGTCAAGTGTTGTCCAGATGTGAAGGGCTGGTGTCACCACCTGAAAGCTTCTT
Organism: Tolypeutes matacus; assembly: GCA_026826555.1. Classification (NCBI taxonomy): domain Eukaryota; kingdom Metazoa; phylum Chordata; class Mammalia; order Cingulata; family Chlamyphoridae; genus Tolypeutes; species Tolypeutes matacus. The sequence goes on along the minus strand of JAKSZT010054301.1, from coordinate 1,070,526 downwards.
GGAGCACAGAAGCTCCATGTGACCCCACTTTCCAGTTAAGTGACCTCAGAGGAATGACTAAATCTTCCTGAGCCTCAGTTTCCCCATCTATATAGCAGGACCCAAAATACCAACCTCCCAGTGTTGCTGAGAGGAGTCAATGAACTCACAGCTGGGAAATCAAAAGCTCTGTCATAACACATCAAGGAGAGTATTCATTTCACTAAAATGCGTAACTCCTGACAGTCCCGGGGGGGCAAAGTCCTACTGTGGGCCACCCTCTCTCCCCTTCCCAGGCCTGCCATCTCCTGAGCCCACCTCGAACCCCAAATAAAGTGGGGCTCCTTGCCAGAGTGGACACATGCCTCTGACACATGCTTCCCTCCTCATCTCCAGGGACCCCTGAGAATCCTATTTCCAAAGCCAACGGCGCCAGGACAGAGAACACCCTGTGGACACTGTCAGGGCCTCCCTCCCCAAATGGCAGTCACTGTGGTGACAGTCATCTCCTCAGCCCACCCTCTCCACCCCCACCCTGCCCGCCCAAGACACCCGCCTACCTTAGCCCCGTCTCCTGGTTGCGCTGGGGTGGGTGCTTCAGATGGCGGGGAGGAGGGCACCAGGCCCCTCGTGGGTGATGAGGCACCAGCTGCCACGAGATGGGAAAGGGGCCCTGAGGTAGGTGGAGACCCTTCCCCAGTCTGGCCTATGACTTTGGGCAGACCATCCGATGCTGTGAGACCAGAGCAGGAGCCAGCTTCACCCAGGCCAGGGGACCTCTCCGCTTTCAGGCTCTATGCTGGACAGCAAGCTCCTGACCTTACTGAGCCTCGATAAAACGGGGGGCAGTAATGCCTACTGCGTAGGGCCAGAAGGAGCAATAGCAGCAGCGCAGAGCAGAAAGACGAGCAGAGAGCCTGGCACGTGGCAGGGTGGACGGCTTTCTTCCCACCAGGAAAAGCAGAGGAACCATATGGTGCTGGCCTGAAGGTGTTGGAAAAGGGGCCACTTCCCTGGGGTAGACACGGAGCTGACCTGCCTATCCCCAAGTGGACAGGTGTAGCCCAGAACTCAGCCTGCACTCCCCCTCCCACCCGCAGGCACCCCTGGCCCCCACTAAGACCCAACCAGCTCCTTCACAGCTTTGGCAAATATTCGCTGAGTATCCGGTGATTAAAAAACAAAGCCCCCAAATCCAGGGAACTGTACACCAAAAAAAAAAAAAAAAAAAAAAGGGGTCAATTTTACTGTAGGATAATTTTAAAAACAAAATAAAATCCACATTCCTTACCGTGGCCTAAAACAGTATTTACCAAACTTCAGGTCACAACCCATTAGTGGATCATGAAATCAATTGAGTGGATTTTAACCAGTGCATTTTAAGAAAATAGCTGCGTGCATCACATGTTGTAAGGGGGAGAATCGTTTCCTGAAACTTGTTACAGTTACATATATGTGCACCAACTTGGATCGTGATGGAAAATTGTATTTCTTTTACCGTGAGTCATGGTCAAAACTGTTGGAAGCCTGGTAGCCTAGTCAAGTCCCTACATGATCTTCCCACTCCCCTCCACTGCATCTCTCAACTCCTTTCTCCCCCAGACACACTCCCGCAAAGCACATAGGCCCTGCTGCTGCCCCCTTGCCTGGAACACTCTCCCCCAGAATTTCACCTTCTCTTATTCAGGCTCAGCTGGGATGTCACCTCCTCAGAGAGGCCCTCCCTGACTACGCATTTAAAGTGGCCACTCCCTCTCTCCATTGCTTTGCATCCGTTCCTATTGCTTTTCTTTTCTCCACTGCACCCATCTGAAAATACATGACAGTGATTTTTTTCCCTCTCTCTCTTTCTCCTCCATCCACTAGATGCAGGCTCTGTAAGGTAGGGACCGAGTGTGTTTTGTTCTCAGTTCTCTCCCTAGCACCTTGTACACTGCCTGGCATACAGTAGGGACTCAAAAAATGTTAAATGAATGAATAAATGCCAAGGGCTGAGGTTACATGGCCATGAACTAGACAGAGGAAGTCTGCAGGGGAGGAGACATGAGCAACTCAGATGATCATGACCAGTGGGCAGGGGGCTACAAGAGCACCTGGAGTATTGGGGCAGGCCACATGGAGGAGGCAAAATGTGAGCTGAAGAGTAGAGGATGAAAAAGAGTCTGGCAGGAATGAAACAGAAAATGGGGCTCCAGGCAGGAAGACCAGCAGAGGAAAGTCTTAGCAGTGAAAGAATGTGATGAAGTCAAAGAAGAGCAAGAAATTCAATCTGTCTAGTTAGGGCAGGGAGTGGCCTGAGCTCAGCGGGAAGAGGCCAGCACCTGTTGGGGCAGGTGCGCCCTCTGGTTTCCCACAGCTGCTGGGCTCCCTTCAATCATGCCCTGGTTCCCCAAGCAGGAACCAGGCTCCTTGAGGATGGGATCAGCCTGATGTGCCCAGGGTCACTGTCACCCAAGAGCCTGGCACAAGCTGGACATTCAGCACAGCGACATGGCATCCTGGCTGGAGCCAGATTCTACAGTGCCCCGGCCAGGGAAAATCAAGTCTGGTCAAAATCACACTTGAAATCCCTCCACTCACCCAGAAAGTACAGTACAAGCCCATCTGTGGGAAAGCCTAACTGCCCGCTTTTCCTCCAAGGGTGGAACACAGCACTGGGTTTTCTCTGGCTGAGCAGCAGATGGAATAAAAATGGTTTGCTGAGGGGCCAAGTTATAGGAAAAGCACAAACAGTACTTTTATTAACTAGAATCCCTGCAGGGCAAAGGGAGGGCGGGGTGCTCCTGCCCACAGTGTGGAAGCGGGGCCCACCAGGGCTGCCCTCACCCAGCCTGGGGGCATGCCCACCCACCTTCTTACCCTCACCACCACCACACCACGCAGGCTGGCAAAGGGTGGGCTTCTGGAGAAAAGCTTAGCAAACAGAGGTTTGGGTTTGGCCACAACGAACCCTCAGGGAGATAAGACTGGACTGTGGTTTTAAGTCAGGAAGCTAAACCTCTAATCAACGACACAAAGAAGTAAGGATAATAAGACTAACATGGAGCCCTTACTAAGGGCCAGAGATAGAACCAGAAGGTTTACACATAGCCCTTATTTAGTCCTCATCCATCCTGCAAGATGGGTGCTCATCTTGTCCCCACTTCAGAGAGGAAACTGAGGCAGAGAGGGTAAGCAAAGGGCCAAGGTCACCCAGATGGAAATGGCAGAGCCAAAGCTGAGTCCCCGCTCTTAACCCCATTCTCGACAGCCTCTCCCCAAAAGACTCTGTGATCTCGAAATGCTTTTATTTTGATTCCTATTAAAATACATACAATGTTATTTGTTCAGTTGTAAAGTTAATCCCTCCTGTTATCTCTGGAGCAGAGTAAGGGATTAGTTTAATATTTTTATGTCTTCTATGTTCTGAATTTTCTATAATAAGCATGTTTTAGTTTAAGTAAGGAAAAACTGACTTCAGAAAACACTTTTCTTTAGAGAGATGGGCTGGGATTATCCAGATCGAGAGCAGAAGCAGGAGGTAGGACTGAAAAGGGGCAGAAGCGCAAGGCCCCCATTGCCCCCTGAACCTACAGCCAGCAGGGACCCATGGCAGGAGTCAGGACCCTGGATTCTGGCCCGGCTGTTCAGTTTTGTGCTGTGTGACCTGGCGCTCCTTGCTGCCCCTCTCTGGGCCTCTCTGCAGGCAGGAGGCTCAGCAGCAGCCCTGTGGCATGACTTGGGGCAGCAAGGTAACCCTGTAGCCCCCATCCTAGCTCCCCAGCCTCTCAGTTCTCAAGCCTTGAAGGGCACTTCTGGGGAAGACACAGCACAACACCTACATGGCCACTTTCCCTCTGGAGGAAAACTCCCAGGAAGTGAGGGTAAGTACCAGGAGGTGAACTCAGACAGGGGATGAGCTCATCCTGTGTGACCTCCTCTGACATCATCATCTTCATTTATTGGTCTATTTATTGGTTTATTTATTGGTAGCTAGTGTCTGTCCCTCACAAGACTGAGAGTGTGTCCACAACTGTATCGCCAGGGCCTAGCTCAGTGCTATTTATTGCTAGACACTCGATTGGTATTTGAATGAGTGAATGAATGATTGAATAAATGATATACTGCCTTCCCAGCTGCCTGTTTGCAGCTCAGAAAAACAGTAACAAACACCTGCAGCTCCACCACCCCCGGGCTCCCCTCCTTGAAGGGCTGGGCCCCCCTCACCTTGGCCAGCGCTGGCAAAGTGGTTGTAATACTGCGACACATAGGTCATGACACTGAGGCAGTCGGGGACACTCATGGAGACCATGTCATTGGGGTCCAGGAGAGCAGGGATCCCCAGCTCCTTCTCAGCAACTTCAAAAGCCTAGAGCAGGGGAAGGTGCAGGGGTGGAGGCAGGAGCAGCCAGAAGAGGAGGAGGCAGTTAGTGGGCATCCCCAGCCTAGGCCCCACGCCCCTCAGTGGCTTGAGGGGGCCAGGGGCAGGGTGACAACAGCTCCAGTCCCACCCTGGATGCCCTGGGGAAGGGGGAGGCCTGGCTCTCCAGGCACAAGGGGGCTAGTGAGAGGACCCAGGGTCTTCCCTGGATCCCGTGGCCTAGCCTTGGCCTCAGCTCCTGCCCTGCAAGACCCCTGCCCTACATGCACACACACATTCTCTCTCTCTCCCTCTCTCCCTCTCTCTCTCTCTCTCTCTCTCTCTCTCAGGCATCTGTCTGGGAACTCACCAAGCAGTTATTCTCGAAGACATTATCCTTGGAAAGCGAATCGAAATCTCTGCAAGAAGCAAAGGGAAGGAGGCTCAGTAAAAAGGGGTATGGATGAGGAGGGTACTGGGTAGGGGTTTACAGCCAGGAAGGAGCAAGGTACAGGGACCTCATTCCAGCAGCAGCCTCTGGGGGAGGGTGGGGGATCTGGAGGCAGAGGCAGGGACTAAGGCAACATGCCTTGCTAACAGAGCTGGGGCTGCGGGGGGCGGGGGTGGGGTATAGGGGGTGAGGCCCCGGAAGCATTCAAGTAGAGCCAGGGCCATCACTCAGCAGGGGCAGGGCCCAGGCCTAATTTCTGGCGTTGAACGTCCCTTCCCACACTCAGATTCCAGACCTTTCCCCAGGAAGCCTGGACTCTGAGTAGGGCCAAAGACAAAACGAAGGCCACCACTAGCTCCTGTAACTGCAGAGGCCTCCAGGGACTGCTGGCTGCACCTGGGCCCTGTGCTGAGATCCTTGCTTGCACTCACTTTCTTTTCATAGCAACTCTACGATGCAGGCATTTACCCCATTTTACACAAGAGGACACCGAGGCCCGGAGAGCGGAAGTCACCTGGCCGCGGAAAGCCACATTTCTGGCCCCTACTGCAGTCGCCACACCGACCTGCCAAAGCCCCAACGCGGCCCAGCTGGGAGATTTCTTTTAATGGGGCCAGAAATAGAACAAGTTTGAACTGGACTGGAAATTGTATATACCCCAGAGCTGCGGGCGCTGGCTGGCCAACCTGCTGGGCCAGTCCTGGGGCATCTTCCCTTGGGGGGGGCAGTGAAAGATTTCCCAATTTCTAAGCCAGGACAGTGAGAGGTGGTGGGGTCTAAAGGCAGGGCTTGGGGGGAGGCAGGAGGCCTGAGGCCGCTGGGGATGGGACGGCTGGCCTGAAGGCTTTATTTACCCCCTTCTCCGGCTCCAGCTGCTGGAGTGGTTGAAACCAGCGGAGGCAACCTAGCCTCCCTGCCTGGGGGCCTCCTGGGGGCCCCCGCAGCAGCCTTGTCCTTCTAGGACTAAAAACCGCCTTCAAGACCCAGGTCCCAGGCCCCACTCTTTCAGGTCAGGCCGTGTGACCTTGGTTAGGTCAGAAATCCTTCTGGCCTTCTTTCTCCCATCTACAAAGTGGGGAAGGCACTAGCACCACCTCCCAGGCTGCAGGTGACAGGCAGGTTCACAGAGAGGAGGAAGCCAGGCAAGCACACATCCCCTCCCTGCCCCCTAGCATTTTTCCAGGCAGAGTCCATGTACAGTGAACCTTGGGCTAAGGCAGGAAAGGGCAGCCAGAGAACCCCAGAAGGAGTCTGGTGCCCCAAGGCTGGGCCGATTGAGAAGGGATGCCTCCTTTTTGCCACATCTGGCCAAGCCAATTCCTTCTCCCCTCTGCTGCCTCACTAAACTCCCACTGAGCAGCCAAGGTCTGGCCTTGACCTTCGGCAGCCAAGGGAGCCTGGTTCCCCGGCTCCAGCCACCCCCGCACCCTCTCCCTTCTCCTGCCTGGGTTTTTTGTTTTACCTTCAACTCCAGATTTGTCCTGGGGGTCACTGAAGGAGGTGCTACTTAGAGGCCATGAGAGCAGACTCTGGAGCAAAGCTCCTGGGTTCAAATCCTTGTCTTGCCACTGCTGAGGGTGGCCTTAAGCAAGCTATCAACTCCCAGCCTCGGTCTTCTATGACCCAGGCCAGGGGACACCAGCCCAGCCCCCAACAAAGGCCTGCTCTGCGACCCAGTGAGACAAAAGCAGCTGTCTCTGACTGTTTATTTCAGTCTCTCCAGCAGTGCTCCTAGAAGGCTGGGCATTTTGTTTACCCTCTGCCCCCGGCACCCATGTGGTTCCTATATTTAATAGGTACTTAATAAATGTTTACTGAATGAAAAAAAATGCTGAAATCTGTAAAAAGCCCCCAAGATACTCCAGTACTTCTAATCAGCATCTGGGCTTTGGTAACATGGATATTTTCTGAGACTTTTCAAAGGCCGGGGAAGTTCTATTTGGCTCTGGGGGAGAGGAAGGACACAAAAAGGAAACCCACCTGGTCCCTGCCCTCAAGGGCGCTTCAAGGTCCACACCTAGCAGTGTGGATGGAGACAGGGCATGCACCAGCCCCCTACCCACCACAGCAGGAACCCCCCTCCCCCAACAGAGGCCTGGACTGCCCACAGGGCCCAGCTGGCCAGGGCCCACAGCACCAGAAGCTTGAAGGGGGGTCGAGCCCCACTTCAGATGACCTTTGCCCTCGCACCTTGCCCCACCGCTACTCTCAGGGAGAAGTTCCATTCCCATCTCTAAAGGCCTCCCTATGCCTTATGTGGAGCCTGGGCCTCAGTTTCTCTCCTGTGCAATGGGCTGGTGGCCCAGGCACTGCCCTGCCTTGCCAATGAATGCCTAGATATGACCCTGGATCCCTTCTCAGGAGGGGAGCCCCCACACCTCCTCTGGTCACATCCCCCCTGCCAGAAAAGTCGCATGGCTCCCCGTGGCCCCTGTCCAGCCAAAAGGCCCGAGCATCTCCTGGCACTTGCTGCCAGGCACTCGCCATGCCAGCTGCACCGCCAGGGCCTAGGCGCACATGGGGCCCTTCCTCTGGCCCCTCACCTGGCTGCAGCTATCTCCTCGAAGACCATGCTCTTCCCTGGAGGCCCTCCCAGCCCCACCCTCAGCTAGAGCACTTATCACAGGGGACTAGCATCACTGTTTATTCATGTTTCCTCCCACAGGTTGGGGGGAACCTGTGGGGTTGTCTCTTTCATTGGTTGCTAGCTCCATTACCAGGGAGAGTGACCAGCCCAGAGTAACTCTATATTTGTTTTTTGTTGAATAAATGAGAAAATAAAACTTTCACTGCCCCCCACTGCCAAATAACACTGCTTATAATAATTACCATTAATTAAAGGCTTATTATCTCATTTAATCCTCACAGCAACTCCAGGAGGCAGCTCTAATTATCAATCCCACCTTATGGACGATGCCTGGAGGAAGCCAGGGATTTAGGAAAATCGTACACCTGACCCGGAGAAGCTGAACACAAAACAGGCAGCCTGGGCCACAGGGCCAGCCAAACCCGAAGGCCCCTGGAGTCGCCACTCCAAGCAAATCCAGGGGTCCCATCCCAGTGCCCCTCTCCTCCTCCAAGCCCTGCTCCTGGACCCCAGAGCCCCCACCCCCCTGCCACCACACGGGCAATCATCACAAGTCCCCCACCTGGATTTCGGGCTCAGCCTCATCTCATTCACTTCTGTATCCACATGTCTAAAACCGTCTCCGCCAGAGCCCGGTACAGGGCCAGACCCGCCACCCACAGACAGTGCATCTCGTGGTACAGAATAAAGAAAGAGCAGCGTGGGATCCTCGAGGCAATCCTTTCCTTCCTTCCCTCCGTCAAAGCCCCCCTCCCCACGCTGCCCTTGGGGAGCGCAGACCTGGAGGTGGGACAGGCATGGAAAGACTCCACACCCTGCCAGGCCTGGGGAGCCCTGGAAAGGGCATTCCTGGCAGGGGAACTGTGGGCCAGGGAGGCAAGAACCATGGCTCTTGCCCCGATTTGCAGATGAGAGCCTGAAGCTCAAGAAAGGTGGGCACCAGATGAACTTTCACTCGGTGTTTTAGGAAGGGCTGGCTGGGTAGATGGATGGAAGGAAGAGGTTCCAGACCCAAGGCAAGGACCTTTGAGAGAAGCCCCAAGTCAACTGCTCTGGGTCTGAATAAATTTTCCGAGGAGACCCTGCCCTGGGCAGCTCCGGAGCAGCTGTATGGGGGTTGTTAGGATCCTGGGGGGCTTCCACAGTGACACCCACCATACTCCTTCCTCACCCTACTGAGGAGGGCGGCAAGGCCAGCAGGGCGCACACGCCTGAGGAGAGAACAATTGTTATGTGGGGTCTTCTCTGTGCCAGGCACAGGATGATACTGGGGAGAAGCCAAATACAGGTTCACTTGCCCACAATGGAAGGGGGCCCCAACACAGCGGCCGAGGCCTCCTGGGGAGGGCCCAGCAGCCCGGCAGGTCCCTGCTGGAGGGAAGTTTTGTGTAGGAAGGGCCCAGGGCTCCCAAGGAGGGCTCTGCGTCCCTTTGGCGGAAATCAGTGCCCTGTGGGCGGGGTCAGTGGCCCTGGGTGGAGGGGACAGGCCTGGGGAGCCGGTTCACGCTCCCCGGGGAGGGGGGATGTCAGGGCGGCTCAGTGAGGGAGGGTGCGCTGGGTGCGGGATCCCAGTGGCCCGCGGGGCGTTCAGCGGTCGGTAGGGTCTGCGTCTCCATGTCCGCGGGGCGGCGCCTGTCACCGCCCGGGCACCGCGTCACTGAGGGGGGCGGGGGACCCCCGCACCGGCCCGCGCCGCCCGCCCGCCCGCCCTCGGGGACTCACAGCAGGTCGGGCCGGTGCCGGTGCAGGATGGCGCAGAAGGCCAGGCCGTCCCGGAAGGAGGCGCTCAGGTCGCGGATCTCCACGCCGCGGTAGCCCTCGCACTGGCGGCGGCACCAGGCCAGCAGCGCGCCCCGCGGCCCCGCCATGACCCGCGCGGGCTCCGGCCTGCCTCAGAGATGCGGCTTCGCCCTCCGGCCCCGGCTCGGGCCCCGCCTCGGGCAGAGCCGGTTTCCGGCTGCGGCTCCGGTGCGGCTCTGCCCCGGCGCCCTCGGAGCTCCGGGCGCCGACCGCCGGCCGCGGGAAGAGGGCGGGGAGGAGGCGGAGCCGCGGCCTCGGTGTCCTCGCTCGGGCTCCGGCGCGGGGTCCCGGGCTCGGTTCCGGCGCCCCCGCCCGCCCGGCGCCGCCCGGACCTGCCCGAGCGGCCGCCGCTTACTCACCGCGGCCCGCTCGCCTCATTGTGGGCGGCCGCCGGCGCTGGTGGGGGCGGCCCCCCGCCGCCCTGGGTCCCCGCCCGAGGCCCGCCTGCCGCCGCGGGGGAGCGGGGAGGGGGCGGTGGCTGGCGCCCCACCCAGCGGCGGCTCCGCCCCCCGACGCGGGCCCCCGCCCCCCGAAGGCCGGGGCCCCCTCGCTGCCCCTCTCCTCGGAGAACCCCGGGTCGCCCCTTCCCCACGTTGATCCCCTGGGTTCCCTTTCCCTCAGAGAACTCTGGGACAGTCCCTGAAGACCCTTCCCACATGCCCCCGAACCCCGCAAACTTCTTCCTGCACCCCCACCACCACCACCACGCTGCCCACCAAGGACTCTCCTCCCTCCTGAGGCGGAACAGCTGCCTCCTTCCCCCGTCCTGCCTCCTTCCCTTGCTTGGGCCTAAGGACCTGCAAATTCCCGGGTTCTGACTTTAAACCCGGCTCCACGCCAAGGTGAGAAACTTTGGGAATGCCCTCCCCCCCACCTCAGGCCATCAGGCCCCTGCACCCCAGATGGCCACCAGCCCCCCGTCCCTTTCTCCACTCCAGAGAGGTAGTTCCCTCTCCCGCCCTCCCCTCACCCCAAGCCTTGGGGGGGGGGCTCCATGCCCTCCCCCACTACCACCACCCTCAGTGCCCGGGCCCACCCAGTGATGTGTGGGTCCTCTGCCCTGATGCAGAGTTCCCCCTCACACCTGCTTAGGCTCGGGGATGAGCCCCCACCCCACTGGGGCGCCTTGGTCCCCTTCGGCCCTGATTGGAATGGCTGGCAGGACCCTGGGAACAGGCCCAGGCTGGCAGGGCACTCTTGACCTTGGAGTCTCCCCAACCTCCTTCTCCCTCCCCACCCACCACCCCAGCCCTGCCCTTCCAGGCCCTAGGTCAGCTGACCCCTCCCCCAGAAGCCTCTCCTGACTTTCCAGGCACATGAATCAACCTTCCACTGGCTGCCATGCTGGTGACGTCACTCTGACCAGTAGCTGGTTGGGATGGGTCTGCCGCTCCCCTCACCATGGAAAGGAACAGGGTCTTAGTCATCTCTGTTATCCTTCAGCATTCGGAGAAGTGGTAAGAACAGAGGTTTTGGAGTCATATTCACTGAGGCACGAATCGGGGCTGTGAGATCTAGCACCTCCTCAAACCTCAGTTTCCAGATCTTTATTTAACAAGGGGGTCGCTCCTGCTCTTACAAGGTGGCTGAGAAGATTAAGCTGTAAAGTGCTTGAGCCTTTAATCCTCACTCATCAATTCTTATTCGCACTGTAGGTACCTGGTAAACATGTGGCAAGTTGGATGGAAAGCAACTGGCAAAATGGCCCAGCTTGTCATCTGGGCCATTTTGGGTGAATTTTCAAGGAAAGATGCTGACTTGGGAGCCCCACCTCCTCACAGGTCCACAGAGTCCCAGTCCAGAGTACATTTTATGACCAGAGTCCTTGGACCCCAGCTTGCCAACCTGAGCCAGCCTCATGCCCCAAGCTCTGTCCCAGGATGGCCCAGGACGTGGACTCTCAGGCCAGCTAGACGGGGCTGCCATGGACTAGACTGCCTGCCAGCCCTCTTGGCCCCTCACCAACCCTGTGCTGCCACCCTCTGGCCTGTCCCCTGTGGGAAAGCATTCCAGGAAAGCAGGATTCCAGCTCCTTTCAAGTCCAGGGACTTGAGTGAAGGATCCTTACACCAGGCCACCCAGGACCTCTCATTAAAACCCAGATGGGGGAGCAGACATGGCTCGAGCGGTTGAGCACCCGCCTCCCAGACCGGGTTCAGTTTCCGGTGCCTCCTGAAAAAAGCAGGAGCAAATAACAAGCAAAACAAATGAAAAAACCAATTCAGGGAAGCTGAGGTGGCAACAGCTTCTCACATACGAGGTCCCGGGTTCAGTCCCCGGCCCCTCATACCTCAAAACAAACAAAAACCCAAGTGGGATTATACGTCTCTCCCACCAGCCTAAGGGGCCCTTCAGTGAGGCCCCCGAAGATGCCTCCAGATCTGACCTTGATCCCCTTGCCATAATAGTTTCCATGGTAGGGCCCACGAGGCCCCCATTAGCCCATTTGAGGGTTTTCTAAACTCACCACGGTGTGAGTTAAGGACCTGCCTATCTACAGGTGTATGACCACAGGCCAGACAATTTGCCCCTCAACCCCAGTTTTTTACACTGTAAAATGGGGATTATAATCTTTGCCCTGCCTGCATCTCGGAATTGTGGGGAATGAGGTAAGATAATGGATGTAAACATGCTATGCAGACTAAGTTTCGGCTTTAGGTGGAAGGTGAGTCTGTTTACATGTGAAGACAGAAGCCACAGACAAATCAGGCCACTTGCCCAAAAGCATGCTATAATTTCAAGTTTAGGACTGAGATTTGGGGCCCTAATTCAATGCTTTTCTGTTTTCTTTGTAACTGTCAATTAAGAACTCTCTTTGGCAAATAATTAAAAATAGAAATAAAGGCAAAATTCCTACTTTGTCTCCCTCAATCCCAGTCCCCTCCGTAGTCCAGAATTTGAAACTTGCCCTTCTGGAACTTCTTATGCATTTACAGTCAAGCATAGGAGGCAGATGCTGGGGCTCAAGGGGATATAGGGGTGAACAAGACAAGGTCCCTGCCCTTATGGTTCTAGCCTTGAGGTGGGATGACAGACAATGAGCAAGTAAACAACTCGGTGAAGATCATTTCCAATGATGATAGAAAATAAAGCAAGGGCCCCGGCTGCCGCCTGGAAGCTGTCGTGGGCGGTTAGGTCCGGCAGGTCTTTTCTTTCACTGGCTCGTACGCTATGACGATCACCTACAGCTGCATTGCTAATGGTCGAGTGGTGCTAGCTGAGCTGGCCCTCACCCGCGGCTCCTATCAGGAAGCAGCAGCAACAGTGCTTAGGCTAGTGCTTCTTCGAGCTGAACCAAAGACCATAACTCAAATGGGAAGCTATGTCTACCATACTCTCTTTTTTTTTTTTTTTTAAGATTTTATTTATTCATTTATCCCCCCCCTTGCTGCTTGCGCTCGCTGGGTCAGCTAACCACGCCGTGCGGGCGGGCTTGCCTTCACCAGGAGGCCCCGGGAACCGAACCCGGGGCCTCCCACATGGTAAACGGGAGCCCCACTGATTGAGCCACAGCTGCTTCCCAACCATACTCTCTTTATTGATGGAATCGCTTACTTATGTGCTACAGACAATGCCTTGGATTCTGTAGCACCATCACCATTTCTTAAAAAAGTTTGTGATACTTTTGTGAAAAACCCTTTGATGTCACAAGAACATTTTTCTCCTTCACATGCAGTTGCTGCAGATTTTCAACAAGTATTAGGAAAGTATATGATGAAGTACAATAAAGATCAAGGTGACAGCATGATTTCCATACTGAGTCATCAAGTGAATAATGTAAAAAAATGTTATGACACAAAACATTGATACAATTTTGGAAAAGGAAGAAAGACTGAATATCTTCATTGATAGAACAGATGAGCTCCAAACAACTTTGGTTAAACCGGAACTGGAGGATTCACATTTGCCTATTAGCCACTTCAGCCCAAAAATGACATCCATCGCTTCAACTCACATTCTCTTGACCAAAGAATTCCAAAACACAAGAGAGATTCCTAGGAGAATATGGAGGAAATACTTCAAAAAGATTATGGTCATCACTGTGGCAATTGTCCTTTCAATCATCATTCTTTTATTTTTTTATTTTTTTTATTTTTATTATTATTTTTTTTTAATTAACTTTATTAAAGCATCACATTTATAAAATAATCCATCATTCTTTTAAGTACAAAAGTAATACCAACCTGAACCTTCCTCTTTCGGTCCCCAGCAGGTACCAATAAATTGTTACATGTAAAAAAAAAAAAAAAAAGAAAAGAAAGCAAGGTGCTGTGATAGCTAGTGATGGGGACCCGGTGGCCAGGGAAGGCCGCTTTGAGGAAGTGACATTTGAGCTGAATGACAGAAGGAGCTTGAGGCTGTGCTTCCAGGGAGAGGGAGGGGCCAAGATGCAGGCCCCAGGGAAGGAAGAGTGAGCTGTTGTGGAGTCTGAGGAGTGGGTATGCGGGGTGGAGCCTGATGAGGCCCAAGAGGAGGGCAAGGAGCCACCAGGTAGAAATTTGTAGGCTAAGGAGGTGACTGTGCTATCTGCACAATAGGAAGTCATTTCAGGGTCTTAGGGGATGACATGATCTAATATTTTATTAAGGCTTGAGGGGAATGGACAGTGGAGGGAAAAGAGGGGAAGCAGGGACACTTAGGGAGGCCACTGCAATCAAGATAAGAGATGGAGGCCTGGACCAGGCTGGGCAGTGAGGATGAAGAGAAGCGGACTGGGGACATGGGCTTGCTTGGTTGAATGTGGGTAGGAGGCAGAGAGGAGCCAAGGACGGATGATGGGGCCATTGCCTGAGACGGGCATAGTGGGTAAGCCGCGGGTCTGCACTGAGCACCTGCATTGTGGGGGGGAATCGGGTGGGAAAGAGGCAGCCCACCCTCAAGGAGCTTTCCCTTTCTTGTGTGGGCTTTTCAACTCTTGACCTCCTTTGACCGAAGTGGCTAGTGAGGTTTCACAGCTCCAGGTGGTACCTGGGTACCGACCGATCAACTAGGCTTCCATCCCTAGCAACGCCCTGCTCCCTACCTGTGCTTCCCCTTCTCCCACAGGTCCAAGCACGTGTGTGAGGCAGCTGTCATTACAGGGAAAGCATTACAGTGCTTTCTAATTTATTCCAAGGTAATCACTCACACACTTCTGGGCTCTGACAAGATACTTGGGCCACCTAATACCTGATTCAGCGCACAGCTGCACCGGGCAGGATCCTGGTAGGGAAGTACTGGCTCAGGTGTGGGAGACAGGTTCACTCACCACCCACTCTCTTTGTCAATGACTTGTTGGAAGATCCTGGACAAGGATGTCACCTCTCCAAGGCTCAATGTCCCTGCCCTTAATAGGTGGGGATTTGCCTGCGCTCTGAGGCAGCAGGCCTGTCTCTAGTAACCTGTCCTCCAGAAATATTCCAGGGCCCCCAAGATGTACATACAACAATGTTTGTTGTTTACTAAAAGAAAAGCACTGGAAACCATCGAAATGGTCAAAAATATTAATACTTCATGGCCCAGACAGCTGTTAAAAAAAGAATGCTGTGGAATTACAATCTCCATAGAAGGGGGGACGGGGGGAAGCAAGCTGCAGAATAATGGATAAAATAGGGTCCCATTTTTGTAAAACAAAAATTATATATATGTTTGTGTATACTTATGTATCTAAACACATGTACATATATATTGCATTTTAAACGTCAAGAAGAGATGCCCAAATGTCTGCTTAACTCTGGGAGTGAGACTGGGGATATGGCAGACTCCTTTTTCACAAGTCATTATTGTTTGAGATTGTAACAACTAGCAAGCATAACTTTTTTTTTTTAATGGTTTATTTATTGCTTCTGGCACAAAGCAGTATTCAATAAATACTGATTCAGTCATCATAGCCCAAGGTCTGGTTCTCTCACTGGTAGAGCTTTTTTTTTTTTTTTTAACTTTATTTTGTACATTTAATATTGAAAATATAAACAATTAAAAACTGAAAAGTAAACACAGATGAATAAATACACACATTTGTCAATTAAATGTACTTGTTACGTATAATTTTGGGGGGGGGATCATAGACTATGTTACACAATATATTTGGTCTATAGTAACACAATCATACAGTATTTGTCCTTTTGGGTCTGGCTTAGCAAGCACAACTTTTTATACAACAGCTTTATTGAAGTAAAGTTCATATGCCATAAAATTCACTCTTTTTAAAATGTATAGTTCAGTGGTTTTCGGTACGTTTACAGAGTTGTGCAATCCTCACCACTCTCTAATTTTAGAATATTTTCACCACCCCAAAAGAAACCCTGTAATTTTTTGTGTATCATTTATGTAATCTGAGTATCTTTTAAAAAATAAAAAATAAAAAAAAATTGAAAAAGAAAAAGAAACCCTGTCCCCATTAGCAGTCGCTCCCCAATCTCTCCTCCCCCCAACCCTGGCAACCACGGACCTACTTTGTGTCTCTCTGGATTTGTGATTCTTGGCATTTCATATAAATGGAATCATACAATACGGGGCTGTTTGTGACTGACTTCTTTCATTTAGCATAATTAGCAAGAATAACTTTTAAAAAATCAATTTTATTGATACATATTAATAAGGCATACAATCTATTCAAAGTGTATAATCACATAGTTGTGCATTCATCACTTCACTTCAATCATTATTAGAGCATTTTCATTATCCCAATAACAATAAACAAAAAACAGAGAAACAAAAAAAGCCCCACCCCTTAACAATCACCTCTCAATCGCTCTGTGCTTCCCTGGCCATACATAGCTGCTATTCTGCTTCCATCTTCCTAATTTGTATTTAGATTTTGTAGAGTTGGAGTCAAACAATACGTAGTACCTTTTGTCTAGTTTCCTTCACTCAGTAAATTTCCTTTTTTTTTCACCCTTCATGGAAGATTATTAATATATTACTGTGCACTACTATCCTTATTTTGCTTTGGTTGTATTTTTTGCCTGATACTAACTTGTAAAGCAGACTGCTTTGTGAATGGGGCGGCCCGTCTGCTCTGGGCAGTCTGGAGCCTCGGTACTACGGTCTTCTCATTTCAGAACTGCATTTTCTAAGCGTCTCTGACAGTTAGGTCCTCGGTTTCTTAGTCTGGGATTTTCTGTTTCCACGGCCCTCTCTTGCTAAGGCCATGGGGGTGTGTTCTGGGATCTGCGGGTGGGATAACTGCCTGGGCCCTTGGCTCTGAGCTGCGCCTTGTGGGCGTGGGAGCTGGCCAGGGGCATGGGAGGCGCTGGGGGCTCTGGTGGCGGGAGGGGCAGCTGCTTCACCTCTGTCCATCCTTGCTGGGCCAGGGCATGCCCTGGGCGTGCTGGGACCAGGCCCGGCCTGGATGACGCCTGGATGCCCTGGAATCTCACCTCTGCCTGAGGACAGGTGGCTATTCCCAGCCTTGTTCTCCGCAGACCATCCCTGCCCCAGACACACACATGTTCTGGAAAACACATATGGCTGGGGCTGGACGAGCAGGCTTGCGTCCTCACTCCAACACCCAACAGCCCTCCCGAACACAGAGGGCCAAGCGCTGTCTGTAACTGGGAGCGGGCTTCTGAGCCAGTGAAGGTAAAGAGTCTGCTACATCTGGGTCTGTGCCAGGAGGGGAGGCAGGTCAAAGAAGCCATGGAAATATCCGACCTGGCTGGACCCTTTTGAATCATCTAGTAATGTCCCCTCCATATACTGAGAGGGGAGCCTGGAGCCTGGGGCGGGAGGTGTTTGTCCCAGGTCGCAGAGGCAGGGAGAGGGGAACCAAACCCTGTCCATCTGACCCCAGCCCCTCGCTCTTGATGCTGCAGCTGCTTCAGCCTGCCAGGATGTCCCTCCTCCCTGTGACTGCCCCTAAAATGTTTACTGCTGCTGTGTAATCCTACACAGGCTTCAAGGTCCAGTTCAGATATCACCTCCTCCCTGAAGCCTTCCCTGGTACCCCCAGCCAGAAGCCACAACTCTAGGTCTTCTCACAGAATCCCCTTTTTAGAATTTGATGGGAGGAGGCAGATGTGGCTCAAGTGGGTGGGCTTCAGACTACCATTTGGGAGGACCCGGGTTTGATCCCCAGGGCCTCCCAGTAAAAAGGCGAGCAGGGGAGCCGGCCAGCGCAGATGCACGGCGACCCACGCAGCAAGATGATGACGCAACAAAAGAGAGACGCAGGGGACAGTCAAGGCGAGACGCGCCAGAAACCAGGAACTGAGGTGGCAGAAGACAGAGGGCATATCCTCAAAGATTTCTTTTTTTTTTTTTTTTTTTTACCGGGAGGTCCCAGGGATCGAACCCAGGTCCCTCCATATGGGAGACGGACGCCCAACCAGTTGAGCCACATCCGACTCCCATATCCTCAAAGATTTCTGAGAGGCATTAGAGCTACATGCCTACCCTGAAGAGACTGGCAGATCACTGTGGAAGGCAGGTGAATAGTCCCAGGAAGGTGAGATAAGGCATGCGATGGAGAGACGGACAAAGTGCTGCAGGCATACCAGAAACAAGCCTCTCTTCTTCTGCCCAGGAACTGAGGGTATACCCTGAAGGCTGCGTGGAGGAGGTGGCATGTGAACAGTTGCTCACATTGTATGGCATTTATTTATGCCTATGTGTCTCTCCCCACTAGACTGCAAGATCCTTAATAATGCTGAAAACTGACCTTTACTGAGCACAAACCATACGCTAGACATTGTGTGTCTGTGGGTGTTTTGTTGGTAACATGTATTACCTCATTGGTTCCTCAAAACACTCCACTAGGGACATCACCTTATCCCATTTACAAGTGGGGATACTGAGGCTCTGAGAGGTTAAGCAGCTTGCTCAAGACCTCACAGATCGGGGGGCGGATGTGGCTCAAATGGTCGGGCGTCCGTCTCCCATATGGAGGGACCTGGGTTCGATCCCCGGGACCTCCCGGTAAAAAAAAAAAAAAAAAAAAAAAAAAAAAAGACCTCACAGATGTTAAACTATGTGGTCAGGTCTCAGCCTAGCTCTTTTTAACTCCACTAAGAACTTTTTCACCACTATGATGTATTGCTGGTGCATTGAGAACTGGTATTGCATCCAGTTCCTCACTGTAAATTCATTCGTTGTGTCGATCTGTGAGCTTGGTTGGCAAAAACCCTCCCAGGAGCCCCAGCAGGCCCTGACCACGTGGAGCTCCTGGCCTGCAAAGGCTCCGATGCCTAACTGGAGCAGCCTCCTGGCCTTCTCCGAACTTTCCATCTCACTTCCAACTGTAATAAATATTATTGGTCCAGCAGATCAGCAGGGTTGATGTTTGGTGAGAATCCAAGACCCCAACAGGCATAGGAGGCACTCAGGGGCAGAGATTTGGCAGGGAGCAGGAGAAGGAAGACTCGAGGCATGACCTGGATTTGGGTCTGCACAGCAAGCCCACCACTTATGCTGCTGTGACTGGCTTCGGGGGTAGCTGGGGGTTATGGTGGAGATATGGGGGCTAGAGCCCTCCCAACTGCCTATCAGGGTCCATCTGGCCAGCTCTGCACGTCAGAGGCAGGCAGAGTGGACACTCATTCCCGAGCCTTCCTGACACCGGAAGGTCACCTCTCCCCTGAGGACCGTGTGACAAGGAAGGGGCTGTCAGACTGGAGAGATTTAGGTTAACCGGAAGGTCAGACCACCTCACAAGGCCGTCAGACACCGGAAGAGGACTGTTTGTCTCCCGCTTACCTGGTTGTCCACACGGCACTGTGAGCAAGGCAGCACTTCCTGGCAGAAACAGAAAGTAAGCCTTTTCAGGTCAAAGCTTTTTCCTCTAAATAGAACCGAGGTTAGAGAAGGCCCACCTCACCCCCGGTGACGGTGACGCAACACAATTGGGACAAATATGAGTAAGACCACACTTTCATCTTTTTAAATGCTGATTCTTACAAGGGCCCAGGGAGGCAGAAGGGACAGAATCAGAGAAGGAAAGGAAAGTGCCTGAAATCTTCAAGTGGCCGCCTCTGGTCTTGAACTCGGGCCCCCTCCAGGTCCCTCCACGACCAGAGGATCAAGTCCATCCTCCCAGGCTCCACCGCCCCCAGGAAAGGATATGAGGGTGCGGTGGGTGCAGGAGGAAGGGAGCTTGATCCTAGGCAGCTGGAAATGGGCAGGGTGGGGCCAGAAATGAGGAAAAGCCGGGTTTTGCAGCTGCAGGCTTGATAGGAATGTGGAGTCACGGGAACAAGGACAGTTTGCTGTTTCCCATACCCTTCTCCTTCAGGAAAACACCTGGAAACTGCCTCCCTGTGGCCTCTTCCTGGTGCCCTTCCACCACACGGGAGGCCGGCCTCTAGCCGCTGGCCCCGGCACCCTCCCAGCCTCCCAACCACAGTCGTGGTTCTCATTGGCAAAGGACTGTGCTGAAGAGGCAGCCACCCATCGTTTATTCCTTCTGTGCCTTCACGTTCCGGAAAGCATTTAAGGCACACTCAGTCACTTATTCACACACTTACTTTATTTTATTTGATTCTCATTCACTCACTTCCTCATGCATTTATTATTCATTCATTCATCAAATTCTCATTATTGCAAGGGCTTTTTGTTCCCAAGGGCTGCCACTCTTTTCTTGGGTGTTCCTGGGGTTCCTGGCCCTTTCAGATCTTGATGTTATACAGAATTATAGAACACAAGGCCTCATATTGCATGAGGAGACAGTGAGGAGCTGTTCTAGGAAGACAATCCCCATCTCAGGCTTGCAGCCAGTGTCCCAGGAAGCCCGAGAGAGACACTGTCTGGACGGGAAGCAGATCACAGTCACCAGAGGTTTGTCTAGAAGGTGAAGAACCAGTCTGGGGGTCTGAAGATTGGAATTCCAGCCCCAACTACTCACCACCTCTGCCCAAATTGTTTTGCCCTGGGTATCACCCCCTGCATGTCCCACAGGCTCCTCAAACTCACATCTGAACCTAACTGTGGATCTGCCCTAGATCCACCTGCATATGCCTCTCTTTTCCAAACCTGCTCCCACACCACACCCACCTCCCACCCCCAAATTCTTGAATTCTCTACTCAGAGAATGGCTCCACTATTTAGCCAGCTGCAGAGGCCAGAGACCTGGGCACCTCCCTCCCCTTCACATCCACGTGACCGCCAGGCCCTGTCCACTGTAACCACACCAGTGTCTTCTGTCCATGCCTGTAGCCACCACCCAGGTGAGGCCCAGCTCTGTGGCCGGGCTGCTCTGGACCAGCACCTCCGACTCTTGGTGCAGTAGCCTCTACACTGTCTCCCCCAGGCCCTCTGTTTGGTCCATGGCGGTTTTGGGAGTGGAGAGAACACCTGGCTGGAGGCCTGCGAGGCCCAGCTTTCCACACATGACCTTTCTGCCTCTATCATCTATGATTCAGTGATTTCCAAGGCCCCGGGTGGCTAACCCTAATGGTTTTCATTCCCTGGTTGCACACCATGGCCAGGGATGGTGCTAAGTACACAATTGAGTCAACAGAACCACCCTGAGGCAGGTGCCATGCCTATTTTATTTTATTTTATTTTATTTTTTCAATGCTGGGAGATTTTATTTTTGCAGGCAAGAACACAGCAAAGGTGAGCAAGTTTAATCTTTAGATTCTGTGCTCAGTGTCATGGTGACTGTCGCTCTGAAGAAGGCTGTGGCATTCTAAATTTTGAGAGCTCCAGGTTTAAATCTAAAAAGGTGAACGTGGAGTACTCGTGATGCTGCAGATTCTTGTAGGTGGTATTGTCAAATGGCTCTGCAGGCACAGCAGCTTCTGCCATGGTTTTTGGTGGACTTTGCTTCTTGGTATTTGATACAAGTCCCTTGTCACTCTTTCCTGATTCTGCAGACAGAAAACAGGTAGAAGAAAGTCCTCGAACTGCCGGTGCTTCTAGAAGCAGAATCTTCAGCACGCCAGCTCGTCCTTGCTGCGGCAGAGCCGGGGTGGCCATGGCTGTGACACCAGCGTCCATGCCCATTTTATAGACGTAGAAGGTGAGGCACTGAGAAGGTACGTAACTTGGCTCACAATCACACAGCGAATATGCAGCAGAGCCAAGATTCCAACCTGGGTCTGATCAAGCCCAAGCCCACATACTCTGCTGTACTACTGGTAACTGGCTCTGCCCAGATCTCCCCATCCTCTGATAGTAAAACCTTTGCTCCCTTCGGGCATGGGAGGATTAGGAACCTGTTTCTTCCACTCTGAGCAAATGAGAATAACCCCCCCCCCTTCCCTTCTCGCTGGGGCAGCAGCTGACTGCCCCGCATTCCTTGAGTGGTGCCAGGCGGAGTTCAGCTGTGCCTGCCCCGCTCACTAGAGCTGCTGGCTGCCCAGCACTGCCGCTGGACCCGAACCAAGCCGCTGGGGGATGGCCCCAAGCTAGGTGCTCTCACACACACTGGGTCTGTGTGACCTTGGGCTCCTTAGATGCATCCTTCTCCTGGCAAGGTAAGAATGTCGAGAGGCAGTGTCAGATGTGACACCTTTTGACCTGGAACCTTATGATGGAGAAAGGGAACTCTGACATGAACTATGAGAGTCTGCTGTTGAACAAGTCTGCTTGTTAATCAAAACAAGTTAAGCCTGGGTGTCACACAGGTGGGTCTGAATTCCCATGAGCCACTATTGCCAAATCTCAGGACCAGTGGTGGGTGCAGTGTGAGAGATGATACTGGTATACACAGCTCTTTAGAACGAATGCAACCTACCTTCCCCACTGCCAGGGAACAGGGAGGAGACGGGCTGTGGGGGAAAGGAAGTCTGGCTGGCAGTGGCCTGGCAATCAAAACACTTGGCTGGATCCCAACTGCCACTCACTAGGATCTATCAAGGTAACAGGTGAAGAGAGCCAGGAAAGGTACAGAGAGCTCTGCAATGTTTGGACTTATTACATATTAACCGAGAGACTGCTTCTGTGTTTTCTTCCTTTGGGAGTTGGAGCTGAGCTGTAGGACTGTCTCAGACACAGGACAGGCTTTAGAATTGGACTGAACTGGCTCCATCCTTTAGCTGTGGGAACTGTGACAAGTTCTTACCCTCTCTGGTGAGGAATGGTTTCCCATTCAGAAACAGTCACCCCCCTCCTAGAGTCATCTACAAGGTCCTGTAGCTGACCTGGTGCTCCACCCCCATTACTGGCCCTCTCATCCTCCCTCCCCCTTGCTCACTCTGCTCCAGCCACACCTCGCTACAGTTCCTTAAGCACAGGAAATGTGTGTTCTGGTCTCAGGGCCTTCACACTTGCAGTTTCCTGTCTGTCTGGAATGTTCTTCCCTCAAGTATCTGCAGTGTTTGTTTTCTCACCCCCTTAAGAATGCACAAACTACACCAATCAGTGCAGTAAGAACTCCTACCCTTGCGTGATTGTTCTCTGTAACACGTATCGCCTTCCAATGTACTAAATATGGTGTATCTTCTATATCCAACCACTAAATTTAAGCCCCATGAGGACAGGGATTTTGTTGTATTCACTTCTATTTCCCCTTTGTCTAGCAGTGCCCAGCTGGCTCACCTGTACAAAAAGGATACACTCTTCTGTGCATAATATCCTGCAATGCACTTGCTATGTAGTAGGCACTCAATAATAAGTATGGAAAAAGGAGGAAAGAGCCAGAAAAACTTATTAATTCAAAGTGTGGGAGAGGAGTAAATAATTGAGTATCCATGCCTGGCCAGGCAAGCTCTGTATTGGGCCCTTGCATATTTACTTCTCACAACCACCCAGCAAGGAAGTCAGGTTCTCTCATTTGATACCCGAGGAAACTGGGCGTGGAGATGAAGTGACACGTAAGTGAGGCTTCCATGCTGAGCCATACTGGTGCCCACATTAGGGTGACAGGTACTCTGCCAGCTCCCAGGGTAAAGAAGCCATTTTAGCACAGCTCCAACCACTGCCTGCCTTTGGAAGTCCCCATGATAAGCACCCGAGGACAGGCCCAGCTGCTACCTGGCAGCAGTGTCACACTTTGACGCCAATTTCGCTCCCATGTTGGGATATGGACCTACATTTTCAGACAAGGCTACCAGTTCAGAGAAGTCACACTGCAAATTAGTGACACAATTACAACTTGAATCCTGGTCTCCTTTCAAGTCAGTGGCTCTTTTCATGTTCCCAAGCTCCCTTATAACCAAAAAATTCAAAGGAACCAAGCACACACAAGTACAAGGTCTAGCTCGAAAACTCACAGCAATCCAGTGAAGTTGGAGGAAAGCAGCAGCCTCACCCTGCCTCTCCTTCCAAATTGCACCACTGTCTCTTTAGAGCTTATATATCTTCATATTAGGGGCTATCTATTGCTGTTTCACCTCTTGCTGCCCATCTTACGGTGGCAACCTGTAAAGGCTAATCTGGGAAACAGAAGACCCGTTTCCTATCAACCTGACTGTGGGCAAGCTTCTTAATGACTCCATGCCTCACTTTCCTCAACAATATTAGAACACCAAGTCTACCGTGCTTCAGATTGAGACAAGGCACAGAATGTGCTGACCTCACTGAGGCCTTAGTCCTGAATACAAAGTTTCCAAAACTCCAAGAACATTTGATCTTTGTTGGGTAGGCTGGGTGAGAGTTGACAGACTACTCAGGGGTTCTTAACCTTTTTGTTCCACGACCCCTTTGCCAGTCAGGTGAAAACCACAGACCCCTTCCTAAGTCTACACTCTACTCTGTATTATTTAATAAATATATCACACCTGCACCAACATGTCCCCACAAGGTTTTTTTTGAATTTCAGTTCAAGCTCACCAACCCCTTAAGAACCCCTGGACTCCTGGCTTCAGAGTTCAATTATCTATAGATCTGTTATCTGTGCTTTGTTAGAAAAGACTAGAAGTGAGCACTGAGAAGCACACGATGACAAACACTGTGGGTTGCTAGGTTCTGAGGGGCAGAAGGTGCCACCTCCAAGAAGCCCATCGGATGGCAGACCCAATATGGGTGTTTGAGGGAGGGATGGGAGGGAGAAAGGAGAAGCAAGCATGCTGCTGTGACTGACATGGAGAAGCCAGCAGACAAGCAGCACTGTCACACTCACTGAGAGTGGGAGAGTCTGCACACAACAGGACCAAGGTTTTGCCATTTCAAAGGCAGCAGGGATATAAAAAAGAGCAGTGTTAGGAATCCGAAGACCCGGGCAGCAGAGGGCAATAAAGAACTATGCCAAGGTCTGTTTCCTCGCCAATAAAATGATAATACTAAACCACATCCAGAGTTTAAATAATTTATATGGACAGCTTGTGCTCACAGCAGTTCCTGGCAGTAGAAGGTGTCCCAGCACCTCCACTAACGGGCCCTGCAAATCACGCAGGTCATTTAAGGCTCAGAATTTTTGGGAGGCTAAAACAAGATACTGAATGTGAAAATGTCCTGTAAACTATACAGTGCTTTATGAACACAAGGGATTAAATAATTCAATTTAAACCCTGATAACCGATGCATTGGTAGAAACCATCAGGAGATGTGGGAAATGATGTATTGTTGCCCTGTTCCACAGATTCTCCCCAACAATAACAACACGATAAATCTGGCTCCACAGATCCTTTACTGAGATCCACTTAAAACATTTCAGTCCTTAATTCAAATAAATTTCAACTCAGATGACAGGCTGACGGGCTGCTCTGGGTAAAGGCTTCACGGTGGTGAAAACACTGCCCACGTACAATAGCATCGGCATGGGTTCCTGACACATGTGAGTGACTATACTCAAGGCCTCTGTCCCATCTTCTTCAGGGTTCGATTCAGCTGGAAGAGAAAGAAGAGCAAGTTAGACATGGGGTTTCCAAACCTTTTCCTGCAATGTGCACGATGACTAGAAGAGACTCTCAGCCACCCCTCTGAAGTCAGGGAGGGAGTCTGTGACACGGGTCTGTCCCCTCTATGCGTAGATAACCCACCCCTGGCTTCCATATGGCACTGCACAATTCCCATGGCCCATCCTTCTACCTCCCTTTACACAACGCACACACACACCCTCTATCACTCTACCCGTTCCACAGAGTGGCTAGCCAGGCTGAGGTCCCAAGTCCTGTTTGTGGAAGAAGCAGGACTTGAATTCAGATTTTCTAATCCAACCTATGACTTTTTCCCTTCACAGAAAATAGGATCCTTGTTAGAAGACAGCCCAGCCCACCACCCCGACCGATGTCAGCTGGACGGCAGTGAAGTAGAAATAGCTCCGTGCTGGTTATCCTGCAGGAGGAGCCTGATGGCCTGGACCACAGCATGGCAGAGACCTCTGCTGGAAGACTCAAAGCACCAGATGCAGTGGCTCCAGCTAGGGCCACTAAAGGAAACCCACACCCTCGTAGTGTTTGGCCTGATTCACAACACCTCTCTTCAGGGCAAGTCGCAGAGTGCACCAGTCTGTCGAAACAGGCTTCCTGTGCTCCTCCTGCAGGGACTGGCCAGACCTGTCTAAGTGGAGGACAGCTGCCAAACGGGGAGGAGTGGGCAGAAGCAGGCACTGAATCCACCCATATTAGGAAATCCCAGGGAGGGAGAGGAGAGATGGCCACCCGCAGAGGGAGGTCTTGGAAAGAGATGTTCCAGAGAAAGCTGACATAGCAACTCCTACCGGCCCAGTCCACCCCCCCAAACCCCAAGCAGACAGCCAGTCTAGCTCAGAAACTTAAAGGGCCAATTTCGGGTTTTCTTGAAAATAGAAATGATAAATCCAATTCCTGACCTCTGTCTCCAGCCAACACTTCACACCACTCTCTCACCTCCTCAAATTTATGGATCTGACGGATAAAGAAATCCCCATAGCGCCTGGCGACCTTGGTGTCTGCAATGTGGATCATGTCCTATGGGGAAAAGCAGAGTTAGAGGAGGGCAGCAAGGTGGAAGGGTCAGGACCACCTAATCCACAAGCCTCAACTTACGGGCTGTACCAGTGACACTGACACTAAGTGCTAGGTGAATCCCTACGATGCTTTGCAAAATGCAAGGAAAACAACAAAAAAAGACCCTCTGGCAGAATATCACCAGTTAATAGTAATTCTTTCTAGGTGGCTTATTTTCAGTTTCTTCTTGTTAATGCATTTTATTTCCTAGTCTTTTTTTTTTTTTTTTTTTTTTAAAGCATGACTCTTTTTAACAACAACAACAGAAAAACTAAACATTTTTTTTAAAGATTTTATTTATTTATTCATTTATCCCCCCCTTGCTGCTTGTGCTCGCTGGGTCAGCTAACCACGCCGTGCGGGCGGGCTTGCCTTCACCAGGAGGTCCCGAGAACCGAACCCGGGGCCTCCCATATGGTAAACGGGAGCCCTACTGATTGAGCCACAGCAGCTTCCCAAAACTAAACATTTAAAACAAGGTTTTATTCTACACTGTTGACAATCGCAGATTAGCTTAGTCTTTTTGTTTTGTTTAGCTCAAAATATTTTGTGGAACACCATTTTATTTCAGGAAGCAGCATTTTTGCCAAAGACAAACCTGAACTATAATGAAGGAAAATAACAAAAACATGCAGTTAACATTTGTTGATGTAGGGAGTTTAAATGTGACTAAATTCAATAAAAATAGACAAGTGGACATGAACCCATTTGAATCGAGATGCTATGGTAGATTAAATTGTCTGAAAATTCTTCCCCACATCATTTTACCGCATCAACTGAATCTAAATCAGTAACATATTATTAATTTAAACCAAATCTAGCCTCATAGCAAAATATTATTTGTAATAACCAAATACCAAGTGTTGGAGAAATGTTTTATGACCCAGAAATTCCACTCTTAGGTATAAACCCAAGAGAATAAAAAAGATGTTCCCCCCAAAATTTGTACATGAACATTCATAGCAGCACAGTCACAATAGTAAAAACTGTAAACAATCCAAAAGCCCATCAAAAGATAAATGGATAAACAAAATGAAGTGTACACACACAATGGGATATTATTTAGCCACGAAAAGGAATGAAGCAGTGATACATGATATGTGGATGAACCTTGAAAACATTATGCTAAATGAGTCAAGAATCTAGAAACAAAAGACCACATACTGTATGATTTCATTTATATGAAGTGTCAAGAATAAGCAAATCGATTCATAAGACAGAAGGCACATTAGGGTTGCCAGGAAAAGGTGGGAGAGGGCAAATGGAAGTGATTACTAATGGGTGATGGGCACGTTTGGGAATTAGGTAATGGCAATGTTGCAAAACATTGTGAATATACTAACAATCAGTAAATTTTACACTTAAAAATGGTGACATTTACATTTTGCGAATTATATCTCAAAAACCCCACTAAACCTTCAGGAGAGTTCTATTTCCACTAATACTTTAGGTTAGATCAAACCCCTTTCTGAAAATTAAATTGCCCTAAAGAAGAGCTGACAAGAGAATAAAGAACTACTTAAGGGGGGCGGATGTGGCTCAAATGGTTGGGCGTCCGTCTGCCATATGGAGGGACCTGGGTTCGATCCCCGGGACCTCCTGGTAAAATAAAAAAAATATATATAGAAGGCGCATGGGCTGCCAGGCTCTGTGTGCCGGTGAGCTGCCGGGCCCCGGGAGCCATGCAGCAAGATGATGACGTAACAGGAGAGAGACACAGGGGAGAGACAAGATGAGATGCTCCGAAAGCTCTGAAAACCAGGAGCCGA
Source organism: Tolypeutes matacus (assembly GCA_026826555.1). Lineage (NCBI taxonomy): Eukaryota > Metazoa > Chordata > Mammalia > Cingulata > Chlamyphoridae > Tolypeutes > Tolypeutes matacus. The sequence goes on along the minus strand of JAKSZT010054301.1, from coordinate 1,042,814 downwards.
GGTGGCGCAGGCGGCAAAATACCTCTCTCCTACATCAGAAGTCTCCAGGATTGAATCCTGGTGAAGACTGGAGAAGGAGGATGAGAAGAGATGGCAGGAAACAGACACAGAGAATTGCACAGCAAATGAACACAGAAAATAGCAAAATGGGGAAGGGGGGATTTAAAATGGATAAAGTAGGGAAGCGGCTGTGGCTCAATCAGTGGGGCTCCCGTTTACCATATGGGAGGCCCCGGGTTCGGTTCCCGGGGCCTCCTGGTGAAGGCAAGCCCGCCCGCACGGCGTGGTTAGCTGACCCAGCGAGCACAAGCAGCAAGGGGGGGATAAATGAATAAATAAATAAAATCTTAAAAAAAAAAAAAAAGAAAAAAAGAAAAAAAGATAAAGTAAATAAATAAATCTTTAAAAAAAAAAAAAAAAGAACTACTTAAGAGAAGCAGATGTGGCTCAAGTAATTGAGGTCCTGCAGGTCCCAGGTTCGGTTCCCGGTGCCTCCTGACACAATAAGATGACACAACAAGGAGACAAAAAGAAGAAACACAACGAGAGACACAACAAAGCAGGGAGCAGAGGTGGTGCCAGCAATTGAGCGCCTCTCTCCCAAGTGGGAGGTCCCAGATTCAGTTTCCGGTGCCTCCTAAAGAGAAGAGGAGCAGACACAGAGAGCAGACAGAGAGCGCAAACAACAAGGGGAGCAGTGAATAAATAAATAAAATAAATATTAAAAACAAAAACAAAAACAAAAAACTACTTAAAGGAAAACAGAAACCAATGGAGGTAAGCAAAGCACAGAAGCCTTTCTGCCATGAGAGCATTTGCTAACCCTAGAAAACCTAGGACAAACCAAGGCCTGAACCAATCTAACAGAGGACCCTCCTTAATAAGCTGGGATTCGAAAGGTCTACATCCTCAAGCTAAAGATGAAGCAAAAAGTACCACCCAAATCCCCACATGGAGCCAGTTGCCAAATGGGGGAAGGGGCATAAAAGAAAAATGAGGCACATCTCTGAGATATTATGTCACAAGGTGACTCTTCTAACACTCTGCAGCCTGGGACTGTCTCCTGGGTGGTCCCGCAGACCTCTGGCTGTGAGCTCAGTTTATGGTGGTTCCAGACTGATAATATCCCCATAAATAAGAAGTAATATCTCACTCAAATCCCCTCCAGAGGAATGACAATTCACCCTCAGCCTCAAAAAAATGTCAACAAAGAGTTATTCAAGGGCAATGAATCATATGTAGAAGATAATAACCAAGCACATAAAGAAACAAGAAAAAGAGCTGAAAAAAAAAATGAATTAATGGATAGGATGATAGAGCAAAAGAAACTGTCTAGAATACAAGCAAACAAGAAACAGGAAAGTATGGAAGAAGGGATTAAGAGTCATGGAGGGCAGAGCAAGGTCTAACATACATCAAGTACGACTTCCAGGAGGAGGAGGAGAATGGAACAAAAACAGCATCTGAAGAGGTACTGGCTAAGAATATTCTACAAAAGATGAAAGACACCAGTCCACAGAATTAACAGACTGTCATATAAGTCCGTATCAGGGCTCAAGTATGCCTGAGTGCTTGGGGAGTGGGCATTTGTGGGGAAAGGGCAGGTAATACTTCATGGGAAGAACACTTCTAGGAGTCTAGCCTATTTCAAGTCTGAAAAAAAAAAAAAAAAAACCTGCCTAAGAAAACAGAACAACTTAGGTATTTTAAGTCTCATTAGGACATTAAAATGTCCAGCTTAAACTTAAAATCACACCAGTGAAAACTAAATCTCTTGGTTCCTCCCAAAAGCAATTCCAATAGCTTCACACATACACAGGCATATATAAATGTAAAACTTAAAAGATATATAACATAAAAATACTCTAACTTTCACCACGATTTCCTTCATATCAAACCAAAACTCGTACTCATTTAGCAATGACTCCCCATTGCTTCCTCTCTCCAGTCCCTGGTAACCACTATTCTATTCTGCTCTGAATCTATGAATTTGCTTATTCTAAGTATTTCATATAAGAGAAATCATACAATATTTGTCCTTTTGTGTTTGGCTTATTTCTATCAATATGTCATCTTCAAGGTTCACCAAAGTTGTAGCATGTACCAGCATTTCACTCCTTTTTACGGCTGAATACTCCCTGGTATGGACATAGCACATTTTGTTCATGTGGATGGACTCTGCGGTTGCTCCCTCCTTTTGGCTATTGTGACTAATGCCACTATGAACACTGGTGTACAAATACCTGAGGTCCATGCTTTCAATTATTTGGGGCGTGTATCTAGGAGTGGACCTGCCAGTTCGTATGGTAATTCCATGTTTCACTTTCTGAGGAATCGCCAAAATGTTTTCCACAGCAGCGGCACCATTTTATATTCCCACTGACAATGTACAAGGTTTCCTAATTCTCTGCATACTTGCCAACAATTGTTATTTTCAGTTTTTAAGCCATCCTAGTGAGTGTGAAGTGGTAGCTCATTGTAGTTTTAATTTGCATTTCCTTCATTGCTAATGATGTTGAGCATCTTTCATGTACTTATTGGCCATCTGCTGTTGAATGAATCTACTGAGTTTTTTCAATTACTGTACTCTGCAGCTCTAAAATTTCTACTTGGTTCTTTTTTATAATTTCCATTCCTTAATTTTTTTCAGATATTGTCCTAACTTCCTTTAGTTCTTTTAGATGGATTACTTTAGCTCATTTAACATATTTAAGACAGGTGATTTAAAGTCTTTGACTAACAGTTCCAACATTTTGCGCTTCTTCACGGGTGGTTTCTAGCAAATTTGTTTTTTCCTATGAATGGGTCACACTTTCCTATTTCTTTGTGATTTGTATTTTTTTGTTGAGAACTGGGCATTTTGAGTATTACATTTTTGTAACCCTTGAAATCTCGTTCTCCCACTCCTCTGTGATTGCTAAGTTTGTTGTTTTGTTGTTGTTGAGGTCTGGAGCCGTCGGTTTTTGACTTTTCTAAACTATCTTTGCTCCCAATTAAGGAATGGAGAGAGAGAAGAGAGAGGGGAAAAAAAGGGATTGCCTTTTTAGGATTTCTCTGCCGCTTTTGCCCCATGGGAGTTAAAACAATGGTCAGCCTCAAAGCTGCTCCCCCCATACCCCGTGATCTGAAGTAGCTGATCCAAAGCAGTGATTAGGGATCAGATCACACACACCTGAACTTTTTAAGACTTGGTCCTTACAGCCCACCCTGACACCAGGAAGCTGCAGCAGAAGCCTGGGATGCGGTTCCCATTGCTACATGCCACACCCAGGATGGATGGTAGCCACTGCATGGAGAGTAAAACTCACTGATATTTACCATACCTGACCAGCCTCTTCCTTCAGCACTTCCCTGGATGCTGCAGTTCTACTAAGACTCGAGTTTCCAAAAAGTTGATTCAGACAGCTCCTGACAGCACATTACTTTATTTTGATGGAAGAAGTGATGCCCGGAGTCTCCTATTCTGCCATCTTCTCACAATCCATCATAGGTATTACCATTTTATACCCATTTTATTAGACGAGGCACAGAGAAATTACATGACTTGCCCAAGGTCACATAGCTTCTAAGCATTTAATGAAAGGACTTGGACACAGTCTGGCTCCAGGGGAAGTGTTCTTAACCTCATGCTATGCTGTGGACAGGTATAATCAGACTGGGTCATGAGACCCAGTTGTCTATTCTTATTTCAACAGAATGTCATTTAAAAAAAATATTTTTAAAAGAGCAAGGGAAGAAGATTAAGAAACACACTTTATAACACTTGTCATCACCGCCAAGAACATCCTTATCCGAGCCTCCATCACTGTCCACCTGGATTACTGCAATCGCCTCCTTAAAGGCCTCCATGCTTCTACCCTTGCTCCTCTGTTTTCAACATAGCAATCAATCCTCCAAAGGCCTCCCACGCGCTAAAGTACCTCCAACTGCGCCCTTTCCTCTCCAACCCCATCTCATACCATAGCTTCCTTACAGAAGGAAGTCACACTCCAGCTCAGTCCTGCCCAGGGCCTTTGCTTGAACTGTTCCCTCTGCCTGGAGTGCTCTTTCCCTGATACGTGCTGAGCTAGTTCTCTCATCTGCTCCAGTCATTGCTTAAATTTCACTTTCTCATCAAACCCCTCCTGAGCACATTACTTAACACTGCCACCCGCGCCTCCCACCACTGCCATCTCCTTTACTCTGTACATTCAGCAATTTCCAACCTACTACATAATTTGCTTAATTGTAATTTTATTTACTGTCTATTTTCCCTCAAAAGAATATAGGGGGGAAGCGGCTGTGGCTCAATCAGTAGGGCTCCCGTTTACCATATGGGAGGTCCCAGGTTCGGTTCCCGGGGCCTCCTGGTGAAGGCAAGCCCGCCCGCACGGCGTGGTTAGCTGACCCAGCGAGCACAAGCAGCAAGGGGGGGATAAATGAATAAATAAATAAAATCTTTAAAAAAAAAAAAAAAAAAAAAAGAATATAGGCACCACAGGGCAGGAATCTGTCGATTCTGTTCACTGATACATTCCAAAGACCTACAACAGTGCCTGGAAGACAGCGGTTACCTAGTAAATACTTGCTGCTGAACAAGGATGAATGCAGAGTGCCCAAGAATGTGCCCGTACCTTACCTTATCGATGTAGAAGTCAACCTCAGAGGCTGACTGAAACTCGCCATCTAGAGCAGAGATACCGCTGGTCCACACCAGGTTCTTCATCTTGTGCTTGAAGACCAGAAGCTGGATACGGAATTCCTGCTCCGTGAGGTCCAGGAAGCCGGCCAGCTTGGCCACAGGCATGGTGGTATAGAGCTTGAGGAAGCTGCGGATGGTTGAGAGCTGGGCCTGCTGCTGCACTTCGTCAGAAAACACCTTCAGCTGCTGCAAGAAAGGCTCCTTGTGGTAGTTGGGGTGCACGTTATCATAGTTGGGCACCACAGGCGACAGGAATTTGGGGCAGGAGTAGCTGAAGAGCTCCTCATAGACCTGCGGGTCGCCCTTCTGCATGCGCAGCATCTTGTCCCCATATTTCTCCCGCAGCTGGAGGTGAATGCTCTCGTCGATACGCATGGGGTACATGGTGAGGGCGATGGCCAGCAGCGCATGCATCTGCTCATTCTGCTTGTTAATCTGTGGGTAGGGTGGACAGAGTGTTGAAGAGTTTGTTATAGGATGAAATGAACTTTCTGAGGTCCTCACCAGCCACATGGTCCCACCATTCTCCCAGGTAGACTCTGGAAAGATCTTTGACTTCCTCCCTTTCCATGCATTTTCCCAATGCGTCTTCCAATACTTCTCTAGCTCTCCTAATGTCTGTCCTAGTTGTCTCCTCGAGTCTTTATCAGTCCTCTCTTATTCTTCAATCCACCCCTCATATCACTAGCAGGTCAATTTCTCCCATACCAGTTATAATCAAGTCACCCAGAAACCGCTGGTGGTACCTCAGTGTCTACAGAACAAAGACTAAATACTTTACCTGGGGAATCAGGCTATCCCAGAATCTAACCCACACTTCCCACCACTCTCCTGCCCTCCAGCCAAAACGGTTGACTGTGCTATGACATCACCACTATTTCCAAGTCTCAAGGCCTTTGCTCATGCTGTTCCCTCTGCCTAGAAAGCTCCTTCTCCCAACTCTCTGCATGCCTTGGCCCTCATCCTCGATGGCAAGCTGCCTGGAGTATCCATAGCCAACTCATTTTCTAAACACCCTGCAACCTAGGCACATGGTGAACAATCAGCAAATTGTTGCTGAATAAACAAACATGGGGCATTGGGCACCACTGGGGGATAAAAGTGAAACAAAAGATAGTGCCCTCATTGTCATGGTGTTAATGACCTGAGATAACAGGCATGGTAACAGGAACCCTTAGAAATTCATTGTGCCAAGGGAAATAGATAAAACAGTGAAAATGGAAATGGGGTTTACTGAAAATTGTTGGCACAGATGCCAGAGGGTGAGCTGATTAGAAAGGCCGTGGGCTGCAAACAGAGGCCTCCTCACCATCTCATACTTATAAGTGGTCCTCTGGAACATGCTCTTCGTCCTCTGGATGTAGAGAAGGATGTTGGCAAAGACCCGGATGGCATCTTGGTAACGACGCATCATCAAGTATGCAAAACCGACATAATAGTATGTGGTGACCTGGCACTCAGGCACACGGGAATACATGCTCTGGGGAAGGAGGTAAAAGAAGCACTCATGAGTCCTGAGACCAGTTTATCCCGACAGGACCTCAGGGTCGCTGGGGCATAGGGTTGGCTAAGGTGAAAACCCTGAGTTGCCCCTGCAAAGGCCCTTAACTACCCAGAGGAAGCCCTGGCTTTGGAATCAGTGGGCCTGAGTGCAGATCATGGATCAAGCTGTAATTTGAGGCCTCCACTTTCTTAGATTTAACAGAAAGCAACTGGCCAGATGACCCTCAAAATCCTCTAAACCTCAGTGCTCTGTTTTTTGCTTTCTATGTCCCTGGCTTTGTCAAATAAACCCTATAAAGGAACAGACAGAAAGACACATTCACACAAACTAAATGCCAAATAAAAAGTACCTATTTTCTCTCTGTGGCTGGGAAAAACCGCTAAGCTAATCACGTATCATTGTCTATACCATTTCAAAACTAATTCTTTTGTTAATTGTTTAAGACCAGTGAACCCTGAACAGTGAAAATCTGCTCAATACTTTAAAGGAACCACCTCATCCAGGTCCAGATTTTCACCAGTTTCCCCAGTTTTATTTTTGATTTCCAGCTGGCCTCTTTCCTCCCCCTGAAATGTGTCCTAACAGGTCAAAGTTTCTCAAAGCAAATGGACATTCTAACATTGGGAAGATGGGCCATTACCTTCTTGTTCAGTTCGATATTCTCCAGCACCTTGATGGCCTGGTAGTAATCCCCCAGCAGGGAATGCAGGCGCAGAAGCCCCACCAGGCTGAAGTAGCCAAGCATCTTGTAGAGGGAGTGTCGGCCATACTCACCAGCTACACTCTCAGGGTCACCTGAGAGAGAGAGAGAGAGAGAGAGAGAGAGAGAGAGAGAGAGAGAGAG
>JAKSZT010054301.1:1000886-1035775 GCA_026826555.1 Tolypeutes matacus | reverse complement strand
GAGAGAGAGAGAGAGAGAGAGAGAGAGAGAGAGAGAGAGAGAGAGAGAGAGACTGTGAACACTTCAGCAAGGTGCAGGAAAAGGCAGGCAAATCTGGCTTTTGAAAACTCTTCACTTGCTGCCAACCATTAAAGCTGCCTTCAAAGGAATACCAAAACAGAACACACATGCCTGGTTTTAAGCTAACCTTAAGTTTACCAACAGCTGCTTAGAGAGTGGTAGTTGATTTCTTTTTTTTCTGTCCCAACACACCTTAGAATATGAGAGCAACACTCCTTATCAGTAACACTCACCAAGGCCCCTCCTTTCAGGTAGTCCATAAAGTCAAAGCTATTTTCCTAAAAACACTAAGATGCTATTTGATTTACCCACAGAGTTGACATTTGTACTGATAATGCAAAAGCAATGGTAGGTAAAAGTGCAACAACTTAACAATCAGACAGGGCATCAAACTATACCAGAAGGCAATGTATTTTTTCTTTCTGTTTACAGCTTGTTGTACTTTAATGTGCATACTCAAGGCACAAGATATTTCCATCTAACATTGTTATAAATAAAAGAAAAAGCTTTAGCAGTCATCAAGAGCTCCTGAATGAGCAGCATCTTCATAACTTCCATGTTTATCATCTTTACTTTCTGGGTATAATTTAATAAGATCATCAATGCAAAGAATAGTGATTGCAGTTCCGTTGCAAACTTCCAACTCTTTACTTCAGCTACAGTAGGTTAGTTACAACACCCCTGCTTGTTTGTTGTCTCGAGGTTTACCACTGCCCAAATCAAGACCAATCCATTTTAGATTTTTACATTCTGGATTGACCTGAGCCTCATTATGAAAAGCTCTTAACTTTGCAACCAGATCTGTGGAGTCTTGAGTAGCATTAACTGCCAGTGTATTAGGAATAACAAGAAGAGATCTTGGGGAAACGGATGTGGCTCAAAAGGTTCGGCGTCCGTCTACCATATGGAGAGACCGGGGTTCGATCCCCGGTACCTCCCGGTAAAAACAAAAACAAAAACAAAAAAAAAACAAGAAGAGATCTTGCAAACCGTGCAACAGCAAGCTGCTCTCAAGGTACATGGAAAGGCTGCTTCCACAGCACCCCCACCTGGAACCAAAGATTTGGATTCCAAAACTCTGCACCACACAGAGTATCATGTGAAGAGTGCCCCATCTCGTCACACATAAAATCAGTTGCCACATGTAAGATAACTGATGGCAGATGTACAAGCCTTAGTGTTTTTGATTAAAACCAGTTCATCATCACACACAAATCCTCTCCTCTACCACCTCTTCTACTTGTTCCGGCACTGCAGCTTCAAAAGTTTCTTCACCTTTCAGATTGGCCAGCGTTGAAAAAACAGTCGCTCTGGAAGCTTTAGCAATGTGCTTTTTTAAAACTCTGCTGACTGCCCTAGAAGCAGCCGCCTCCACAAAATACTCGAGACACACGTCATCAGTCCCACCAGTGGTGAGAGGAACAAGGGCACCACTTGTCAGGATCTCCTTGCTGATACCTGACTTCCTGGCTATTTGGTCCAGTTTTTCAGGGACTGTAGTAACTACTCTCTTTGGCATGCCCTGTGATCCTAACACACAGCTGAGCGTGTAGCCACTGATCAGCAGACTCTGCACCTGGCTTCTCCCACGGGCTTTCAGAACAGTAACAGAATTGAATGGGTAGTGAGGCTGGCCTCTTACATCTGTGTACTTAATGGCAAGTACTGCGACTACTACCATATCAGTGAAGAAATCACCATCAATTCCATAATTTTGGAAGACATAGATGACTTAGCAGCATTCATCAGCCAATCTCTTCCAAGTCCATCTGCGTTAATTATTAGGTTTTCACAGATACAATGCACTGCTTCCCTATTTAAAGTATGGGGAAGAAACACTTGTAAATTTACTATTCAAACTTTTCTTGTTTTATCAAATTTAATATGTAGCATCAAAATGTCATAGGCACTAGTTTTCTGTTCAGCCATTTCATATAGGAGGAGGATACACACGAAAATCCTCCCTCTTCAGATCATGGCAGTTTTCATCTATCCCATAAGCATAGCCACTAACTTCTATTATTAATAGAAAAAGTGGTAGTCAAATGGGAAATAAACGTATTCTTCAACCCCATGCATGTGCGGGAAAAGAACTAGCTACTTTTTTTTCATGAAACACCATTTTTACCTGACAGGACAACTGACACAAACTATATTCAGATTTGGGTACTTAGCAGACAGTTTTCATTTGAGTTAACAACAAAAAGATTTTTAAAAATTTTAAAAATGGGCCAAGGGCTTGAACAGACATTTATCCAAATTAGATAAACATATGGCCAATAATCTCATGAAAGAGATGCTCAACATCATTAGCCATTAGGGAAATTAAAATTACAATGAGATATCACCTCACACCCACTAGAATGGCTATTATTTAAAAAAAAAAAAAAAGGAAATTAAGTGCTGGTGAGGATGTGGAGAAAGTGTTGGTGGGAACTTAAGGTAGAGCAACCGCTACGGAAAACAGTTTAGTGGTTCCTCAAAAAGTTAAACATATGATCTGGTAACCCCCCTTCTATGTATCTACCCCAAAGAATTGAAAGCAGAGACTCGGACAGGTATTTGTACACCACTGTTCATAGCAGCAAATAGCTAAAAGTGGAAACACAAAGGTCCATCAGCACGAGTGGATAAACAAAATGTGATTAAACAATGGAATATTACTCAGCCTTAAAAAGGAATGCATTTCTGATACATGCCACCACATGGATGAATCTTGAAGACATCATCTGAGTAAAATAAGTCAGACACAAAGGGACAGGTATAGTATGAGTTCACTTACATGAAATAGTGAGAATATGCTAGCTACAAATAGAGACAAAGTAGAGTACAGGCTATCAGAGGGTGGGGGGCAGGGGAGAGAATATGGGGAGTTAATGCATAATGGATATTTCTCTGAGGTGATGGGAAAGTCCTAGTAGTGGTGAGGGTAGCACAGCATGATGAATGTAATTAATTCCAATGAATGGTACGCTTAGGTGTGGGAAATTTTATGTTGTATATGTTTCTACAATTATATATTTAAGAAAAAGCAACTAAAGAGAATGACAAATGTAATATATGATCCTGGACTGGATTTAATAACAGAGAAAAGGCCCAAAAAGAATTAGGATAAATAAAAAAAAAAGGAATATAGACTGAAAGCTTGCATCAAAGTTAAAGTTCTTGAACTTGTTAACTATATCTAAGGTGGTTATGTAAGTGAACATCCAGGTTCTTAGAGTACCTGGAAGTATCATGTGTTTCAGGAGCACATACTATTCGACCTATTTCTCAAATGTTTAGAAAACTGTTAAGGCAGACGGATTGATACAATGGTACAGCAAATATGACAAAATGTCAAAACTGGTGAACTAGTGGATCCAGGTATCTGGGGTGGGGGACATGTTGTAGTTCTCTGTATGGGTTTTGTATTTGTTGTTGTTGGAATTGTCCTATAAATTTGAAATTACTTCAAAATACAAAATTTAAGGGAAAAAAAATTATGAAGTGAACCTGTCATTCTTCAAAGAAAAAAACTAATGGTAGTTATTACCAGTGACAACTTTTGAGCTAAATTTTAAGCAAAAGCAGAATTTTTTAAAACTTGTTATCTGTGACTACAAGGTCAAGGGCTTCTCAATACAAACTTGTCTGGTAAGGCTGGTGGTGACAGTAACAAATGTCATTTTTTATTGTGTAATAAAATATGTCAACATTTGCAAGATCTTTGTGAACCAATATTTTCCAAATGACCAATATATGATGTTATTACATCACGCACTGGTAAAGGATCCATGCAAGATAACCAATGGGCTTTAAAATACAGGAGGGTCCTTAATGGTTTCAGATTCCACACTGCAACTAACCTTTCTGAAATCTGAGTGGTGGTGTACTATCAAAAAATAGTATGCACCCTTCTGCTCCTGTTCCTGACCCCTGTTGACACCCCTGCTCCCCGTCTGCTCCCGCTCCTGGCGGCTTCCGCACCCTGCTGCTGTGCTTGGGGCCCTCATGGCTTCTGCCCCCTTGCTTGCGCCATGTCCCCCCTGCACAGACCAACACGCAAGTAAAACCTGGGCATTTATAATCTATAATGGGAAATTGTAGTCTATAAATCAGCCTTCTTTATCACTGTTCAGCTCCTTACCCTCTACTGGGGACCCGTGATCTGTTATTTTCTCCCATTTCTCTTCTCTCCCTACCTTAATAAATTGCTGGCCTCAAAAAAAAAAAAAAAAAAAATAGTATGCAAATTATACTATCTTTAAAAAAACTTAAAATATTCAACCACTTGTTAAGTTTTGGTGTTGTATCAAAAAATTGCACACATTATATTGATCATATTATTATCTATCTACTGAATAGTAGTGCAATGAATTTCTGACACATATAATAAAAGTTCTTCCTACATGGCAGTCTTTGTTTCTTTTAAAACTTTTGTGTTATTACAATGCTTTAATTGTGAACTTTTAAATAAAATACTATTAACTGACACACACACAAAAAAAAGGCTGTTAAAAAAAGATTCCTTTTTCTAACAAAATATGTGAGGCCAGATTTTCTTCATACAAGCCAATCAAAACACTGGACTGCAACACACTGAATACAGAAGCAGAAATGAGAATCAAGCTGCATCTCTTCTCTTAAGCCGGACACTAAAGATATTTGGAAAATGCCACTGTAGTCCTTCAAAAAAACTTTTTTTCTAATACAGATAAGCGAAGTTCTTTATGGTTCTCAGTATTTTAAGAGTGTAAGAGGGTCCTGACAGCGAGTGTGAGAAGTGCTTACCTAAACAAAGGTCCTGGAACAAGGTCCAAATGCTTACAAGTGCAGTAAGCACTAGGGCTGCCGACCAGATGGCCAAGCCCACCAAAACCCAGCAGCCCCTAACACCAGCACTCTCAGCTACTGCTCAGTCCTAAGCACCAAAGAGCCAGGGCTTATTACCTAAGGGCTCATCTGCTCTCCCTGTGGAACTATTCACAGATGTCAACCACCAAGTTTACAGGCTATGGTCATCAGCTGTTGCACTCACCTCCACTTGTGTATACCTCCAGCTGCCGGTTGATGTTGGATTTGTCTACGAGGGAATGAAGGACATTGAGGACACTGTGAACATTCCAGATTTTTGGATTGGAACGAAGGAAGTCAATCTCCTCCTCCGACTTCTTTGCAGTCTTACAGCGGTACTGACTAAATGACTGAAACTGTACAGAAGGGAAAAAGGCAGCAGTGATGAAAAGCCCAAAGTGACAGTTCAAGTGCACAATGCTGAGAATGAGGCGATGCCCAGGGCTCCTCTGGACTGGGCCCTAGACCCCCAGCTTTTACGTGCCTCTGTGGAAGGGAACAGGACTGAGGAAAGCTTAGGGAGACCAATTTTCATTCTACACCATTCTGTACATTATGTTTGTTCAAAGCCATCTTTGATTAAGCTGTGAATTTTGTCCTCTAAATTTATTTATTCCATCTTTAAGAAAAAAATCTCTATGGGTGCTCCTTTAACAGATCTATTCACAGGTGGTTCTGCCATGTCAGGTGAACACTAAGAATGATGATCTGGTAGAGGTGGGGTGAGGGATCTATATCCATTTTCCCTACCAGAGTTGACTGTCAAGTCCCCCAGGGACTGGAACCCAATCGGAGTCACCTCTGTACCAACCACAGAACCTGGCCAAGTGTAAGGCGCACATAGGAGCATGCCACAGGTATATGGGGCAGTGGTTCTACCCAGGACCTGTGCTGGGCTGGCTGCAGTCACCAGAATAGTACAACAGGCCTAACTACTCAATGAGAATTTTAAAGCTCCCTGGTTGATTCTCATGTACACGCAAGGACTGGAAACTAGTGATCCCAAATTCTGGGTCCTAGATGATCCAAGATGGCTTTCCACTCTAATTATCTTCCTCTAAGAGTATAGGAGTTTCCAAATTTACCATAAACAAAGAATACAAATGTTCCTATAGTAGTATAATTTGTTATAGCCTTTGGAAGGGCACTATTTATTAAAATTAAAAGTAATTGAAAAGTTCTGTATCTTCACGGTTGCTGGGTATATTTCTTCAATCCCAATGACGAGACTTAAAATCATCTCTTACATAAAGTTGATTTAAAATTATTTCCAAGGAATCACCCTTCAACCAACAAATTCTACTTCTAGGTAGTGATCCCTAGAGATATATTGATGTGTTACTTACGCCAAGCTATTCAATGATTCACTGCTTTGTAAAAGTGAAAAGTGAAAACCCAAAAGTTCATCATTAGAGGAGTGCTTTGTTTATCATGTACACTGTAGGCAAAAAAAAAAAAAAAAAAAAAGAAAGGCAGGTCTATTATACAAAGGTGCTGAGAATGAGGCAAAGTGTTCCAAGTCACAGAAACTATCCAACAAAATAGTATAACCTTTTACAAAATGATGTATTTCTCTCTATATATACGTGTTTATGTAAATGCCTGAGAATCATCAACGTGGTGCCTATCCTTGAATTGATGTCTCTGCAAAGTCAGGAACTTTAACTTCATGCACAATTTAAAAAACAACAACAAAAAACCTTTAACACTAATAACACATTCATATGTTACTTGTATAAATAAAAATAAAGGAAAGAGAGTAGCGGGAAGGAAGAGCCATTGGCCCAGAGTGGCATTTACCTGGCTGGGAAGAATCACACTAGGTGGTCCTTGCCTTTCACTGGACCTAAGCGGCCTTTGTCAAGGTAGAAAGCACTGTAAGCACCTTAGGAAGAGAACACTAGCTAAGCCCAGGGAATTATGATTATCTTAAGAGGGATGAAGAACCAGTACACAAATGATCCTCCTCAACTAGCGATGAGTCATCAGGAATGTCGCCTATCTGAGATAATGCCAAGCCAGAGGCTGACACAAGCTGAGGAGATAGAGGGCAAACAAGGCCAGTGCAGTCTGTGGCCTTCACTGTGCAAAGGCACAGAAACCTGATCTTGGGCAAGAAGCCTCTCTCAAAGAGCCCTATGAGGGTTTTCTCAGCTCACCAATAACATCATATCAGCACTTGGTATTCACGAGTCTCTTGTGTATGGGGCTCAAACAACAGCTTTATTAAGAAAATGATTTCCCCTGAAATACCCAGTGAGAGCCATATCATTTTTTCCCAAATTCTAAATATCAATTTTTTATCCTACATCATACTTTTTTTTTTTAGCTTTATATTTTTTTAATTCTCTAAGATATTATTATGATTTTTAACATTCAAAGTTTGGTTGCATTTACATCCATATTTAACTACATTATACTTCTCCCCAGGACCTCCTGGTAAAAATTAAAAAAAGAAAAATATAGAAGGCGCGGGTGTGCCGTCAGGCCCGGCCAAGCCACACAGCAAAATGATGACGTAACAGGAGTGACACAAGGGAGAGCCAACCCACGAGACATGCAGAAAAACCAGGAACTAAGGTGGTGCAGGCAGTAGGGCGCCTCTCTCCCACATTGGGGGTTCCGAGGATCGAATCCCAGTGAAGACGAGAGGAGAAGGATGAGAAGAGAGGGCAGGAAACAGACACAGAGATTGTCCAGCGAATGGACACAAAAACAGCAAAAATGGGGTTGGGGGGGGAATGGATAAAAGTAAATAAATAAATAAATAAATCTTAAAAAAAAAAAAAAAAAAAAAAACACGTTACTATGCAGCACCTCAGCAATCCTTCCAACAAACCTTGTTTCAGAAATGAGGAAACCAAGGCACAGTGTAGTTAAGTCATTTGCCCAAGGCCCAGGGCTAGTAAATAGTAAAGCTTTAGTTTTTACTCCTAGGCCATTTTATTGATCTTCTAGCATACACCCAAGTAACCGCTACCACCGCAATCAAGATAAAGAACATTTCCATTTTGTAGGCAAGTGTAGGGCTTAGAGAGCATAAATAACATGTCATGGCTACAGAGCTATGGATGGCAACTTGCAGACTGCAAACCACTTCTTCTACCTAGCTCCAAAACCAGTAAAGCCTGGGTTCTTCGTGCCAGAACACCTTCCAAGGACAGGTAAGAATTTGGTGAAAGTCAGAAGCTCAACTTTTCAATTCCAAATTTGTATCTAGAACTCTCAGGTCTCACTTTGTCTCTTCAAAAAAGCATCTGACATGGGAGCCCACTGCCATGGGATATTTTTATACCAGAATGGGGATATTTTTATACCCTGACTCTTTTTGACAAGACAAACAACGGTGGTGGCTGCCCTGTACTTGAATCAGCTATTTAATCCAGTATTTCCGCTTAGGCTGAGGCTGACCAGATACCTGGTAGATGAACTCATCGATGATATCCCAGAGCCACTGGTTAGGTAGTTCAAGGGGAGCAGGGCCATCAGCATCTGTGTAGGACAGACATGATACACTTCATCTCATTTCACAGGAAAGTCAGATTCAAAGCCATGACTGCCCACTCAATAAGGTTGCAGGTTTATTTCTAATTTCTCTCCTAAAAGAAACATTAATCACAAGACTCGCCCTCCTCCTGCCCCATTAAAATTCTGCTAAGAGCTGGAGGCCAATACTGGCCCTCATCACCTCATTCCCCTTGCCTGAATCTCAAACTTACTAAGAATATAGTTGAAGAGATTGCAGTAGTTGTAATAAGATTCAAACCTCTGCTCCAAGGAGGGTCCCCCCTGTAAAAAGAAAAATAGACATCAGAACATGCATGTTTAACTTAAATGTATTTTATTCATGGCCTACCATAAGGGTTGAGAACAAATACACAAGAAGTGATGCCTGGCTTCTCCTTCCTAGGATACAAAGGAGCACTCAAGTGAGAAGGAAGACAGTAAGAGCTATAGCAGTTCAAGAGGGACCGAACACCGTAGTCCACAATGGTCAGGTTTTATGGAAAGTGACCTTAACTGACCCTTAGATCTGGTGAAGTAGAGAAGAGGGAAAGGTGTTTCAGTGGAAGAGACAGTACTGATAAAGGTAAAGAGGTAAAATCCACAGTGCTAGAAGACTAGAGAGTAATGGAAGATAATGCTGGCTGCAAAGGACATTACCATTTGGAACAGACATCCAAGCTTTCTGGATTCAATCATTCCCTAAACCACTTCTTAGAAGAAAGCTCAGGAAACATACTGGCCACTGTGAACACTGGAGGAATAGAAACTAGTGACTGTTCCAGGGCGAAAACAACATAGCTTAAAAACTGCCAGCAAACTAAAATGAAAAAAAAAAAAAAAAAAAAAAACTGCCAGCAACACTTAGATACTCACACTGACTTTAGCATATATGTGCCTGTAGTATAATTCTTTGTACAAAATCAGGAACACAGCATCTGAAAGAAATGGCAGAGGGGTGCCTTAGTATCCACAAAAGAGGACGAGTCACAAAAGAGGTGACAGCTAAAGAGTGTGGAGCTTTCCTTTTTGGCATAATTAAATCGTTCTAAAATTTTTTGTGGTGATGAACACACAACACCATTGATTGTACACTTTGGACAGGTTGTATGGTATGTAAATATATCTCAATAAAAATGCTTAAAAAAGAGAAAAACAACTAGAGTTTTGTGGCAGGTTTATCCTTTCACACACACACCCCCAGGTGGAGGGGGGTAAAAGGGGGAGAGGAAAGGAAAATGAAGTTAGAGACCAAACAACATCCAAACTCTTATGCCAGGCCCCAAGAATACATACAATGAGAAAATTCATTTCACATTCTACTTTTTCAACCTCATCTTAATCTTAGTATACTCCCATTTAGACCCATTTTCCTTTACCATTGAGAGATTTTTGCCATTTAGTTGCTTAAATAAGCCAGCACATAAAGAAACAATAATGGCTCCATGGATGGCAATTTGATGGTATCTATCAAAATTGCAAATATACATGCTCATGTCATTTGACCCAAAATCCTATTTTAAGGAATTTACTCTATTGATATGATGTTGCCATCAAAAAGAAAAGGGGAAAAATGAAGCAGCTCTTTAGGTGCTGATGCTTTGCAAAAGAGTTAATATAACATGCCTGAGGCTGCTATCCTTACAAGGCCTGCTTGGTACAAAAGCACCCCGCTTGCTCTCTCGCCCTCTTGGCTTCTGTGCTCTGCCCTCACCTTGTCGTCACCCGCAGCCCATGGATCAACATACAGGTAAAACCTGGGCATTTATAATCTATAATGGGAAATTGTAGTCTATAAACCAGCCCTCTCTATCACTCGTCGGCCCCTTCCTCTCTCTGGAACCCATGCTCTGTTATTTTCTCCCATTTCTCCTTCCTCCCTCCCTTAATAAATTACTGGCTTAACTTAAAAAAAAAAAAAAGGCCTGCTTGCAAGGTCGGCACTTGGCTGTTATCTGGGAACCTAGGTTTTGGGAAGGTCTCCACCATTCTCTAACTGATAAGGGGAGCTACTGTCCTTGAACTGTCTGTGCAAACAACATGGTTTACAGTGGACAGCTGCTATTCTTCTGGGAGTCTGGAATTTGGGTTCCTTAGGAAGAGGCTGTCTACATGACCAGCCCCCATTGAAAACTGGACACTATGTTTTGGCGTCTCTAATGAACTTCCCTGATAGAGAACATCTCACACGTGTCACAACTCATTGCTGGAGGAATTAAGCATGTCTTATGTGACTCCACCAGGAGAGGATTCTTGGAAGTTTGTGCCTGGTTTCCTCTGGACTTAGTCTCATGCACCTTTTCCCTTTGCTGATTTTGCGTTGAATCCTTTCACAGCTTTGAGTACGACTATATGCTGAGACTGGTGAATCCTCCTAGCAAATCACCTAGATGTTCACAGGTACAGAATGTTCTCCCCAAAGATATAGTAAGTAGGGAAAAAACAAGAGGAAAAACAGGGTTTTTAGTCTATGTAAAAAAGGAACGAATCAATTATTCATATTTGCTTATATATGCATAAACTATCTTAAGAAGAATAAACAAGAAAATGATAATATTGGCTGCCCCCAGAGAAACCTGTAGACTTGGGGACAGGAATGGGATGGGGATTTTTATAACAAATCTCCTGTTCTACTATGAGCCCTCTGACTCCTTAGATGTTTAAAAAAATTATACATATATACATTTAAATAAAATGGGACTCCTATTCTTCTTCTTCTTTTTTTTTTTTAAGATTTTATTTATTTATTCATTTATCCCCCCCTTGCTGCTTGTGCTCGCTGGATCAGCTAACCACGCCGTGCGGGCGGGCTTGCCTTCACCAGGAGGCCCCGGGAACCGAACCCAGGGCCTCCCATATGGTAAACGGGAGCCCTACTGATTGAGCCACAGCCACTTCCCCTTATTCTTCTTTATATACATACTATTACATTCTTTAAAGGCAAAATATTAAACAGGGCGTAAGGTTTGAGCAACAATGAAAATAACATTTATTTCAGAGTGAATTCTGAACTTGCATGATGCTAGTTATAACTGTTAAAAAATGTTACCTATAAAAAAAGAAGCACAAGGCTTGTACACAGAAAACTATAAAACATTGTTGAAAGAAATTAAAGACCTAAATAAATGGAAGATATCCCATGTTCATGGATTGGAAGATTTAATATTAAGATGCCAATATTCCCCAAATTGATCTTCATATTCAATGCAGTCCCTATCAAAATCCCAGATGGCTTCTTTGCAGAAATTGACAAGCTGGTCCTAAAATTCATAAGGAAATTTAAAGGATCCAGAATAGCCAAAAACAATCATGAGAAAAAACTAAGTTGGAGGAAGCACACTTACCTATTTCAAAACTTACTACAAAATTACAAAGTAATCAAAGACAATGTGGTACTGGTACAAGGATAGACATACAGATCAAAGGAAAAGAACTAGAACTGAGAGTCCAGAAATATACCCTTACATTTATAAGATCAATTGATTTTTGACAAGGGTTTTAATACTATTCAATGGGGAAAGAATAGTCTTTTCAACAAATGACTGTTGGGACAACTGGATATACACATGCAAAAGAATGAAGTTAGGGGGTCGGATGTAGCTCAACTGGTTGGGCATCCGTCTCCCTATGGAGGGACCTGGGTTCGATCTCCGGGACCTCCCGGTAAAAAAAAAAAAAAAAAAGAATGAAGTTGGAACCCTACCTCACATCATATACAAAGAACACCATCAAGAAAGTGAAAAGACAACCTAGACAACCTACAGAATGGGAGAAAATATTTGCAAATGATATATCTGATAGAGCATTTGTATCTAGGCTATATAAAGAACTCAACAATAAAAGGACAAATAACCCAATTTAAAAATGAGTAAAAGATTTGAATAGATATTTCTCCAAAGAAGATATACATATATGAATAGCCTAACTACATTCTTAATCACTACCACCCCCTCTATACTACAAGATCAGACAAAAACTGAAGGCAGCTAATCTTAAGAATTAGAATTTAAGAGGCTATCGTGAAGAATTCCCTGATGTCCTCTGCAAAGGTGAATAAATCTATCCAGAAATATAGAACTCTTCTGCTTTTCATTTAACACACATTGAGCTAAGTACTGTAGGAACTCACAAAAGAGAAACATTGCCTGCTGTTAAGGGCCTTTCCCACTGCAGGCATACAAATAAATTACAACTAATTTAGGTGAGAAGGAAGTATTGTAGGAATTTAGAAGAAGAAATTGTTTCCAGCTAGGGGCCTTATAGTCTGCAAGAAAGAAATGCATTTTGAGTGGGGCCTTAGAGGTCTATTCCCAGTCACATAAAGAGGTGGGAGGAGGCTAGAGAACCCATTCCAGAATGATTGTAATGGCCCCCAATATTACAGGGGAGAATGGAAAACAAGTCAGGACAAAGATCTTTATTCGAGTTTTTACCATATATGAGGGATATCTGACCCCTCTTCATTTATTCAACTTTCATTCAACGAGTATTTACTAAGGGCCTACTATGTACCAAGCCCTGGAGAAATACAATGGTGAGCAAAACTGATGGACACAGACCTTGTGAGCTTTCTGTCTAATGACCTCTGGCCACAGGATCCCAGTTAGCACACAAGTCACAAAGAGCTCACACCTACCGTTGCCAACCTGCGGAGCAATGGCTTCAGCCTCAGGCCAAGGAGTATTCTTGAAGAATCTTTCAGTCAGCTTGGTCCAGCTAAAAACCAAACAGAAAAATGACAGAACCCACAACAAGAAGGATCTGAGGCCAACTCTCACATTATACAGATGTCCTCCAAGCCCATGGCTTTCTGAGCCCCAACTCTGCACCTCAGATGACCTTTCTCAGTATAATAAAACATTCTTTTATACCAGTTAGCCACTCACCAAGCTTTTCAGGATCAACCAATCCAAACACTCTTGGCCACGATGCTTCACAACCCTACAAAGTTTCTGTTCATTTCCCCTCTCCTCATCCCCATAGTAGCAACTTCAACTTCCCCTCATTCTCCTCAAGCCACACAATTCTCTCTTCTCTGGCTCTTTCAGTTCAAAATATAATTGATCACGTCCCCCTTCAAAACACAGAATACAAGGGAGCAGGTGTAGCTCAGTGGTTGAGCATCTGCTTCCCACGTACGAGGTCCTAGGTTCAATCCTTGATACCTCGTTAAAAAAAAAACAAAAAAAAAAAACACAGAACTCAATAAAAATCTCAATGACCTTGTAACTGCTCTATACT
The DNA here is from genome assembly GCA_026826555.1 of Tolypeutes matacus. Taxonomy (NCBI): domain Eukaryota; kingdom Metazoa; phylum Chordata; class Mammalia; order Cingulata; family Chlamyphoridae; genus Tolypeutes; species Tolypeutes matacus. The sequence goes on along the minus strand of JAKSZT010054301.1, from coordinate 1,022,134 downwards.
TACTAACTCCTTTTCTTTACCCCCCATTTCTCAGCCCACTTCTGCTTCCATCACTCCAATGAAACTAACCTTGCTAAAGTTACCGGGGAACCTGTAAGTTACCAAATTCAACTGGCTACTTTCTCATCTTGATCTTGCTAGAGGATATGACATGTGATGATCACTCCCTTCTTCAAAATCTCTTCTCTCTTTGGTTCCCATGACACTTTCGCTGATTTATATTGACTTTTCCTTCTGTTCTGTCTCCTTTACTGGTTCCTTTTCCTCTGCCCACTCATAAAGCAACAAATTTCTTATGGCACCAGCCAGTCTTCTCCCTACACATTCTCCTAGGGAAGGGTCTACCACGTTGGGCTTCTACTACCCTCTATGCCTCCCTGTGCTGCCCAATACAGTAGATAATGAAAAATAAATAAATAAAAAATAAACTAAAAAAAAAAATTTTTAATTAAAAAAAAATAAAAAAATAATTAAAAAAAAATAGATAATAGCCACACATGGCTAGCACCACTGAGGAAGTGAATAATCTGAGTATGTGACCCCACCTTTTCAATTGTAAATTTTATGAACTCAACATACAGATCAAGTATTTAGGATGAAAATGTAGCACATGAATTGAGATGTTCTGTAAATGTAAAATACACACTGGATTTAGAAAACGGTATGAAGAAGTAAAAGATCTCTCATTAATAGATTTTTAAAATGTTTATTGTGCAAAATTCTAGTTTGGTATACTGGATTAAATAAAATGAAATTTTACAGAATGAATTTCATCTGTTTGCTACCTTCCTTAATGTAGCTGGTAAAAAAATTTTTAATTACATATATGGCTAGCATCATACTTCTACTGAACAGCAGGAGTCTATATATTCTAACCAGAAAGGCCTGAGGGATGAAGGAAACATAGGCCAGGGATTAAGGTCATTGACAAAACAGGTCTTTAGCCATGTTGCTTTCACCACCCATCCTTCCAAGACTGGCTTAAATTCTATTTTCTTGGTGAAGACTTTCCTTACTATCCCATCCCTGATTGATCTGCTTCATCTCTAATGTTGATTATAAGAGGCAATGCCCAAAACACCAGAAGCAATCACTCCAGAGCCTGGCTCACCACAGTATGCATTGAGAGATTGTAAAGCATAGCAGGTTAGAATGTCTCTGATGTCAGACTGTAGAGGTTCAAAACCCAGTTCATCTACTTAATTAGCTATGTGACTTATCCTCTGTGTTTTGTTTCTTCATCCATAAGAGGAAAATAGCTGTACTACTTCATATAGTTACCGTAAAGGATAAATGAGTAAGTCCAGGAAAAGCACTTCGGGTACTGCCTGATCCATACTGATAATACATATTAACTGCTATTACAATTGTCAACATTGCTACAATTATTTAAGGCTTTATACAAATTCCTGGAAATATAGAGTCCAACAAAATAACTTTTCCCTATCCCTAAGGAATCACACAGAGACCCCTGGGCACTCTTTTCACAGAAAAATGGTTAAACAGCACCCCTTTTGTAAGGACTGCATCGCTAGGCCAGTCCCACACAGAGAGGTTATTTTAGCCAGCAGCCCATACCTGTTCTCATAGATGTCCTGGATTTCATACACCTTCTGATCAATGACATCACTGGAAACTCGACTGGCCTGTAGCTCATAAACTTTCTGATCAATCAAATCGGAGACAGTTTTGTGGAAATACTGGATGAAATTTTTTATCACTTCAGGGATCACCTGATAGGTCTGCTGCTCATACTGACGTTCATAAGCCAGGTCCTGCTTTGGATCTCCTACAGGTTGGATATAATAAATACTTTACTACAAAGTGCTTCCTGATACACATATGTGATGTAACAAAAAGGCAAAAGCACCTTCAAGTAACTATCAGCTAAACTCAACTCTATGAAATTTGGCAGAATTCCTTTATGTGCTTTTTGTTTGTTTGTTTGTTTTTTAATTTTTACCAGGAGGTCCCAGGGATTGAACCCAGGTCCCTCCATATGGGAGACAGACGCCCAACCATTTGAGCCACATCTGCCTCCCCAGAATTCCTTTAAACACTCCGAAATATAACCCTCCCTAAGTTGCTCTCCATCCCATCACCCTGTTTCTTCAGACCATTTATCACTACTAAATTATTTATTTACTTGGTATTTACTTTCCCCACTAGATGGTAATGTCTATGAGGCAAGAACTGGATAGTAAGCATTTAATATTTTTTTAATGAATGAACAGAGACCATTTTCTAATGATATGACTTGGGACAAATTACTAAACTCCTCTGTGCTCAGATTTCTCATCTGTAAAATGGAGACAATTTTAACGTTCATACTTCATAAAACTGTTGTAAAGAGTAAATTAAATGTTTCACATAAAGTAGCCAGGCCAGTGGGTGGCACTAAGTACTAAATCAAGCCCAGTCAACTGTTACATTGCACAAAACCTCAAAGGCCCCCTGCATGCCCCCAAAACCTTCATTTGGGCTTGGTTTGAATAATTTTAATTTTTCATATCAAGATTCTTTTTCAACAAGAAAACCACAGCCTAGTCAATCAGTAATCATTCTCTTCTGAGACTGAGATGGACCACACAAAAAAGGTCTGGTTTATTAGACTCTATCCCACTGAGAGCTAATAACTGCCTCCAAATCTGGGTCATGAAGTAGCAGATTTTAAAGGGTACCCATCAGAGCTTCTCTGAGCCATGCAAGAAGGTGCCAATCCCTAAGAGAACCCAGATGGCCAGAAAAACCCGTGGTCTCACCTGTGTGCATATCATAGTCACCCGGGTAAGCATACGGATCGTAAGCAGCCTAGAACAGACACACAGAAAGAAAGTCACCAATCCGTGAGTCCGAAACGCTCGTTCTAAGGGCATCCTGTGTGTCAAGCAGGGTGCGAGGGATACAAAGATGGATAAGGGACAACCTCTGTCGCCGGTCTTGGAAATGGGAAGGAAAAAGGTGACCGGCCAAGCGAAGCGGACGGACAGAGGGTGGGTAAGGAGCCCGGACCTGATGCTGGCCGCATGAGGGCCGCGCGGGAAGGCAGGCCGGAGCTGATCGCCGCCCGCGGAGGTTCCCTGAAAGAACTAGACACGAACTCACCCCGGGGCCCAGCACCCAGAGAGCCCTTACCCAGATCGCGGACCGATCCAGGCGTTTCGGACCACCCTACCTCGGATTCGTAATCATCAGCGGGATAGGACATGGCAGCGGGACTCAGAAACACCGCCCGAGAGAGCGAATGGAATAACCGGCGTCTGCGTGGTGAGACCGGAACTACTCCTCCCTCTAGGTCCTGCCGGGAAACCGGAAGTCTTTAGTAGCCGCCGGCCATCTGCGATAGCCATGTTAGGAAGGTCTATGAAAACCCTAAACCGCCTAAATTTCCCTACCTTCTTCAAATAGAGGCTTTGAAAGTAAGATAATTTTGTGTGACTTTCATAAATTCAGAACTAAGAACATGAAATAGGTCGGTATAAATAAGGGGCGGGCAAAATAAGGGAAAGCTGCAAGAATGCCACACAAAAGATGGCTGACAGCTTCCTCGGTCCGCCTTCTTGCATAAGGGATATCCGGTGGTATGGGACCTGACTGCGGATTTAGGTGTAGGTGGCTTGCCTGTGACAAGCATTGCCTTCAAACGTTCTGACCTCAAAATACGAGATATACTGGTGTTAGAGTTGAGCCTTGGTCCCATGCAGTGAATGGTATTGAGAAAAGGTGCTCCTGCATTTGGACATTAAAATTGGAACAGGCAAAACTGAAGCCAGAGCCAGCTGTGGTGTGAGGTCCTAAGGCGAGGCCTGGGACCCGTTCAGCGATCCAGCACTCAAGCTGTACGTCGTGGTCGCAGTGGGAACGTAGAGCAGATCTGAGTCTTGGGGAAGCCCTCGAGTTAGGGATGGGGGGTTATAAGATAAATCAACGGAAAACGGGGTGGATCTAGTCCCTTTTTGAGTCAAGGACCATAGCTTAGCCCTCTGCCCATCCACAACACCTGGACAGGAATTGTGGGTTCCAGTCCCTGCTGTGCCTCTGATTTGCTGTGTGTCCTAAAGCAAGTTTAATCCCTTGGGCCCCAGCTTCCGCATCCTCTAGTCACACTACCCTCCCTGCCTTTCCCATCCAGGCGCGCGCCGCCTCAGGCTTTTGCACTGATTTTCTTGCGTCTAGATTGTAGAACGCAATCCTCCCAGACATCCACATGGCTCACAGTCATCTCCTGTTTACTTTGTCATTGACTCGAAGCATCCTATTAAGAATTACATCTCCCTGCTTCAACGCCCTCTGCCCTCTTCCTGCTTTGTGTTTCTCTGTTGTACTGTAATCAGAGGTGGAATTAAATCACCATGGAACTAATGAAACTTAAGTTTCGGGGCTCTTCAATTTTCCAGATCCTTTCTGTGGCTCGGGGAGAGTACCTAGCAGTGTATTCACATGGTCATACAGTTTTTTTTTTTAACTTGCCAAAGTAATGTTTTTACTACAATCGGTTAATCTCCACTCTGATTTCCTTTCCTTACATTTCCCCTATGTCTGGCGTTTGGGATCCAGCAGAGGAAATCCAGTTAGGAACATTTGAGTTTAGTAGGATGTATTTAAGTGATACTCTGCTGTTTCTCTGTATAATTAAGTTATTGAGGGTCTTCTTAGTGTTTTCAATCAATTATGCAAAATGATATGAAATTGTAAAATAAAGAGGTGATGAAAGAGTAATTTGCCATTCCAAAAAAGAAAAACAAAATATTATGGAAGTGTTTCAGAAAATTAAGAAATATGTTATTTTTCTGGATTTTGTGATGTTTGTGATGGTTGTCACCTTTGAAAATTATAATTGTGTTAGTTCTCACATAATTTGCTGTGATTTCTCCTTCTAAATAAATATTCTCTTTCATACCTGGTTTTGTTTTTGTAATTTTCTAGTCTGTTTTTCATATAAGATTCAGACCCCACTGGACTTGGATCCCATGCTGATAACCATATAGCATGTATTTAATTTAGTTGTTAGTTTTTGTGTTTAGGACTTTCTGCCTCTTCCAGAATGTACACTCTAATTTAGAGAATCACAGTGCAAATTAGAATGGTAAAGGCTCAGAGAGGACCTTCCTCACTGGCTACTCTCCCACCTTCCTTTGTTGGTTCTACCGCATCTTTCCAATCACCAAAGAGTGAATTGCTCCATCCTCCCTGGCGTGGTCCTTGGGTCTCTTCTCTTTGCTCTCCCCCTTCACTCCCTGTCTCAGCCGGTCCTGTAAGTTTAGCTATCGCCCATATGCCATTGACTCCCCACATTACTGTCTTTGTTCTAGACTCCGCCCCTGGCCCATTGCCTAGTCATGTCACAACTTGGATGTCTAATAAGCACCTCAAAGTTAAGGTCCAAATTGAGCTCCTGATCTTCTGCCTCAATCTTGCTCTTTTTTCCCCATCTCAGTTAAGGGCAACACCTTTCTTTTGGTTGCTCAGGCCCAAACCTCAGGAGCCATCCTTGACTCCTCTCCCTTTCTCACACCCTACTTCCAGTATCTTCAAATCTTGTTGACTCCACCTTCAAAAATATTCTCAGATTCTCTCTTCTTACCTCCTTGGTCTCTTATCCTGGCTCAAGCCACCATCATCTCACCTGTATTGTTGTAACAGCCTCCTCACTCTTCCCGCTTCCGCTTCTATTCTCAACCCATATTTGTCAAATTGCATTTGAATTGAAGCTTACTCCATTGCTCAGCAAGACATTAAATTTGCTTAGAAACGAAACTTTGACGTAAAAGCAGATGGAACCCTGTTACTGTGAGATGTCTGATCACAGGGTGTTTGATTTTGCAAGCCTCACTTGTGAATGGAAAAGCAGCAATTCAAAGGGAAAGAAACTGTGAACAGACCAAAGCTCCTGGAATAATTTTACCTAGGAGAGTTGCCAATAAAACTTGGAAGCTGAAGAGCTTCCCTGTTTTCTCTTGATCTTCTTTTGCCTGGGTTTTGAGGCAGGAAATTCTCTAACTCAGGAAAGTCATTAGTCATATTTTCAGCTGTGTTCATTTCAGGCCCCACTTCCCACTGCATCCTGGGGTTTATTTGTAGTTCATTTTCTGTCCTGTTCCAGTCTTCTGAGCATGACTTCATGACCCTACTCCAGGCTACTGCAGTAGCATGTGGGCCCTGGGAGAGCAGTAGTTTTTCAATTTGTGTCTTTGCAAATCAAAACTAGAAGCATCCTTAGGTATCATCTAAGGTATCATTTTGTTTAGAAACCACTAAATATAAAAAACTGAGTGAAGTAGCAGGCTGTTTCCTGACTGCATCTTAAGTTGTAGCCTTTTTTCTCCTTGAGCATTTAAATTTCTTGTTCTCACCCACAAATATTCATTTATTCTTTTAAAAAGACGAGGCCTTCTCTCTGTAGACTAACAAAATAATTTCCAAATTTAAAAAAATATAGTTCTCATCGTCTATATCTCTTTATTAATTTTATTTTAAATTTTCCAATATCTATAAACACCCTATGCCCACCAAGCAACAACTCCCACTTCCACCCTCTCCCTGTTGCCTGGTAACCCCTAATCTTCTTTCTGTGTATATGAATTGTCTATTTCTAAATATTTCATATAAGTGAAATCATGCAGTGTTAGTTCTTATGTGCCTTGCTTATTTCACAGAGCATAAATGTTTTCAACTTTCTTACATAGTGTAGCCTGTCTCAGAACTTCATTCCTTCTAATGGTCAAATAATATTCTTATTTATGCACCACATTGTGTTTATCCATTCTTCTGCTGATGGACACTTGGGTAGTTTCCACCTTTTGGCTACTGTGAATACTGCTGCTATGAATATTGGTGTACAAGTATCTGTTTGAGTCCCTGTTTTCAATTTCTTTGGGTATATATCTAAGAGTAGAATTTGCAATTCTGTATTTAACTTATTAAGGAACCGCCAGGCTGCACCATTTACATTCCCATCAGGTCCTATATCTTGATTTGATTCGTAGGTGCATGAGTGTATACATTGGTCAAAAACCATCAACTGGAACATTTAAAATGTGGGGGTTCAGGGACAGAAGATGGCAGATTAGTAAGACACAGGAATATCTTCTCCAGAAAAATAGCTAGAGGACAGGCTGAAACAGCCCGGAAAAAGATCTTCTAGGGTTTAGTACAGCAGGTGAAGGCTGCACACCACCCAGAGGAGAGAGGGACAAAAGAGGGAAATCACGACGACAGAAACGTGAGTTGGAACCAGCAGCGGCTGCTGCTGCCGGCACCCTCCCCCATACTCTTTAGAATTCTCAGGCCTCTGGGCCTGCGACCACAGACAAAGGGGGCTTCAGGGATCTGCCACTCCTGGAAAGGGGAGAGAGAGGGACACAGCCTTAGGCTGACTCAGGTTCTGACCCACAAATTTGGGGTGCGGAGCCCCACAGACCCTTCCACACGGTGGTTTGCCCTGGGAGCCTAGGAAGGACTGGAGAAATCCGACCCTCCCAACCTCCCTCTCTTCTAGCCTGGACTAATTGTTGAGGACTCCACGGGAAAGGGGAGAGAGAGCCTGGGGCTGACCCTGCTTTTGACTCAAAGGTTTGGTCTGCCCTGTCCTGAGGGCCCTTCCAGGCCGGGTGGGGCTGCGTCACTGTTTGCCTTGGAGCTGCAAGGGGCTAAAGATATACAAACCTCCCAATCTCCTCCTTTACTAACAGGGACTGATTGTTGAGGATTAGGAGGGGAGAGGAAATATTTCCTAGCTGGGAAAAGGGAGGGGGCTACCAGAGAAGACTGGAGAACTATCTCATAAAGTTTGAATTACAAGGCTCTTAGCCCCCAGGCAGGAAGCTCTACCACATTGACCTGGTCTGTGTCACAACAAATACACTCCAACTAGGTCTTGAATTGAGAGCTACCAATGAGTACTAGCTCCTGGCAGAGCAAGGAAGTGCACATAAGAAAATTAAAAATAAATAGTAGAGGCTTTTCCTGGCCTCTATAGCCTCCCTGCCCAAGGCCTTAGGAAACAACTCTACAACCAATTACTGGGTCCAGTGCCCAGTTTTCAGCAACCAGCAGGACAATCCTAACAATCAAGGTTGAGCCAAAAATCAAAGAGCGGTGGTAACTCACAGCCTCCTGCCACTAAAACCCTATAAAAGAGAAAGAGATAGAGCATCTAAGTAAAATACAACCTAACCAGATGCCTAAACACCAGCAAAAAATTACGAGCCATACTAAGAAAATAGAAGACATGGCCCAAGAAAAGGAATACATCAAAGTCCCAGAAAAGATGCAGAATTTGAGATAACTAATCAGTGAGATGAGCACAAATTTCCAAAATCAAATTAGTGAGATGAAAGACAATATAGTTAAAGAGATAAATGACATCTAGAAGACATTGAGCAAACGCAAAGAAGAATTAGAAATCCTGAACAGAAGAGTAACAGAGTTCATGGGAATGAAAGACACAATAGGTGAAGTCAAAAATACATTTGAGGCATACAACAGCAGACTCGAAATGATGGAAGAAAGAATAAGTGATACCGAAGACAGAGCAGCTAAAATTAAAAAGAGAGAAAACAATGGAAAAAATTGAGCAGGGGCTCAGAGAGTTAAATGACAACACAAAACGCAAGAACATACGTGTCATGGGAGTTCCAGAAGGAGAAGAGAAAGCAAAAGGGGCAGAAAGACTATTTGAGGAAATAATAGCTGAAAATTTCCCAACTCTCACAAAAGAAATGAACTTACATGTCCAAGAAGCACACCGTACCCCAATAAGAATAAATCAAAATAGACCTACGCCAAGACACATATTATTCAGAATATCAAATGTAAAAGGATAAAGAGAAAATTCTCAGAGCAGCAAGAGAGAAGCAAACGATCACGTACAAAGGACGTCCAGTAAGCCTTAGTGCAGATTTCTCTTCAGAAACCATGGAGGCGAGAAGACAGTGGTATGATTACAATTAGGAAACTGAAAGAGGAAAAACTGCCAGCCGAGAATTCTTTATCCAGCAAAACTGTCCTTCAAATATGAAGGTGAGTATAAAGTATTCACAAACAGGGGGGCGGATGTGGCTCAACTGGTTGGGCATCTGTCTCCCATAGGGAGGGACCTGGGTTCGATCCCCGGGACCTCCTGGTAAAAATAAATAAATAAATAAATAAAGTGTTCACAAACAAACAGAAACTAAGAGAGTTTGCAAAAAAGAATCCACTTTGCAGGAAATATTAAAGGAAGCCTTAGAACCTGAAAGAAAAAGACAGGAGAGAGGCTTGGAGGAGAATATAGAAGAAAGAAAAGCTGAAAGGATAACCAAAAGAGTAAAAAGAGAGACAAAAATAAGATGACATATGAAAACCAAAGAATACAATGAAGGAAATAAATAGTGCATTTTCAGTAATATCATTGAATGTGAATGGATTAAATTCCCCAATCAAAAGATACATGCTGACGTAATGGATAAAAAAACATGAGCCATCCATATGCTGCTTACAAGAAACTCACTTCAGACCCAGGGATAAAAACCGGCTGAAAGTAAAAGGTTGGAAAAAGATACTCCACGTGAATAGTAAACAGAAAAGTGCAGGGGTAGCTATACTAATATCAGACAAAACAGACTTTAAATGTAAAAAAGTGATAAGAGATACAGAAGGCCATTATATATTAATAAAAGGGACGATCCTCCGGGAAGATATAACAGTCATAAATATCTACAAACCTAACCAGGGTGCTCCAAAATATATGAGACAAACTCTGGCAAAACTGAAGGGAGAAATAGACATCTCTACAATAATCGTCGGAGACTTCAACACCCCCTCACATCATTAGATAGAACAACTAGACAGAAGATCAACAAGGAAAGAGAGAACTTGAACAATATGATAAACAGGTTAGACCTAACAGACATATACAGAACACTGCATCCAAACTCAGCGGGTTATACATTCTTCTCAAGTGCCCATGGATCTTTCTCCAGGATAGACCACATGTTAGGTCACAATACAGCTCTCAATAAATATAAAAAGATTGAAATTATACAAAGCACCTTCTCAGATCATAATGGAATGAAACTAGAAATCAATTACAGACAGGAAAAAAGTAAATTTGCAAATGTGTGGAGACTGGACAACACACTCCTAAATATTCAGTGGGTCAAAGAAGAAATTGCAAGTGAAATCAGTAAATATATTGAGACAAATGAAAATGAGAACACAACATATCAAAATTTATGGGATACAGCGAAGGCAGTCTTGAGAGGGAAATTTATAGCCCTAAATGCCTATATTAAAAAACAAGAAAGAGCTAAACTCAAAGATTTAACTGAACAACTAGAGAAACTAGAAAAAGAACAGCAAACCAATCCCAAAGCAAGCAGAAGGAAAGAAATAATAAAGATCAGAGAAGAAATAAATGAAAATGAGAACAGAAAAACAATAGAGAAAATCAACAAAATCAAAAGCTGGTTCTTTAAGAAGATCAATAAAATTGACAAACCCCTCACTAGACTAACAAAGAAAAAAAGGGAAAAGATGCAAATAAATACAATCAGAAATGAAAGGGGGGAAATTACAGATGACCTCACTGAAATAAAAAGAATCATAAGAGGATATTATGAGAAACTATATGCCAACAAACTAGACAACCTAGATGAAATGGACAAATTTCTAGAAACACACAATCAACCTACACTGACGCTACAAGAAATACAAGAACTTAACAAACCAATCACAATTAAGGAGATTGAATCCATCATCAAAAATCTCCCAGCAAAGAAAAGTCCAGGACCAGATGGCTTCAAGGTGAATTCTACCAAGCATTTCAAAAAGAATTAACACCAATCCTGTTTAAACTCTTCCAATAAATTGAAGAGGAGGGAATATTACCCAACACATTTTATGAAGCCAACATCACCATAATACCAAAGCCGGATAAAGATTCCACAAGGAAAGAAAATTACAGACCAATCTCTCTAATGAACACAGATGCAAAAATTTTCAACAAAATACTTGCAAATCAAATCCAACAGCATATCAAAAGACTTATACATCACGACCAAGTGGGATTTATTCCTGGTATGCAAGGCTGGTTCAACATAAGAAAATCAATCAATGTAATTACACCACATTAACAAATTGAAGGAAAAAAAAAAAAAAACCACATGATCATCTCAATAGATGCAGAAAAGGCATTCGACAAAATCCAACATCCTTTTTTGATAAAAATATTTCAAAAGATAGGAATAAAAGGAAAATTCCTCAATCTGATAAAAGGCATATAGGAAAAACCCACAGCCAACATCATACTCAATGGGGAAAGGTTGAAAGCTTTCCCCCTAAGATCAGGAACAAGACAAGAATGCCCACTGTCACCATTGTTACTCAACATTGTACTAGAAGTTCTAGCTAGGGCAATTAGACAAGACAAAAAAATTAAAGGCATCCAAATAGGAAAAGAGGAAGTAAAACTCTCACTGTTTGCTGAAGACATGATCCTGTATTTAGAAAATCCTGAAGTATCTGCAACAAAGCTACTTGAACTAATAAATGAGTTCAGCAAAGTGGCAGGATACAAGATCAACACACAAAAATCAGTAATGTTTTTGTACCTAGTACTGAACAACCTGAGGAGGAAATCAGGAGGAAAATTCCATTTTCAATAGCAACAAAAAGACTCAAATACCTAGGAGTTAATGTAACCAAAGAAGTACAGGACCTATATGCAGAAAACTACAAAACAATGCTAAAAGAAATTTTAAAAGACCTAAACAAATGGAAAGACAATCCGTGTTCATGGATTTGAAGAATAAATATCGTGAAGATGTCAATCTTGCCCAAACTGACTTATAGATTCAATGCAATACCAATCAAAATCCCAACAGCTTACTTTACAGAATTAGAGAAGGCAATTACCAAATTCATCTGGAAGGGTAAGTGCACCCAAATAGCCAAAAGCATTCTAAAAAAGAAGAGCGAGGTGGGTGGAGTTTCACTGCCTGACCTTGAAACATGTTACAAAGCTACAGTGGTCAAAACAGCATGGTACTGGCATAAAGACAGACACATTGATCAGTGGAATAGAATTGAGAATCCAGACATATATCCTCACCTATACAGTCAACTGGTTTTTGACAAACCTACCAAGCCCACGCTAATGGGAAATAACAGTCTCTTCAACAAATGGTGTTGGGAGAACTGGATACCTATAACCAAAAGAATGAAAACGGACCCCTATCTCACCCCCTATACAAGAATCAACTGAAAATCTATCAAAGATCTAAATATAAAAGCTAGGACCATAAAACTACTAGAAGAAAATGTAGGGAAACATCTTCAAGACCTTGTAGTAGGTGGTGGTTTCTTGACCTTACCCCCAAAGCACGTACAACAAAAGAAAAAGTAGATAAATGGGACCTCCTCAAAATTAAACACTTTTGCACCTCACATGAGTTTCTCAGAAGGGTGAAAAGGCAGCCAACTCAATGGGAAAAAATATTTGGAAATCACATATCTGATAAGGGTTTAATATCCAGGATATATAAAGAGATGTTACAACTCAACAATAAAAAGACAAAAGACCCAATTAAAAAATGGGCCAAAGACTTGAATAGACATTTCTCCGAAGAAGAAATACAAATGGCAAAAAAAACACATGAAGATAAGCTCAACATCACTCATGATTAGGGAAATTAAAATCAAAACTACAATGAGATATCATTTCACACCTATCAGAATGGCCACTATTAAAAAGACAGAGAACTACAAGTGTTGGAGAGGATGTGGAGAGATAGGAACACTTCTTCACTGTTGGTGGGAATGCAGGATGGTACAACCACTATGGAGGACTGTTTGGCAGTTCCTAAAGAAGTTGAATATAGACTTGCCACGTGACCCTGCAATACGACTACTGGATATATACCCAGAAGAACTGAGAGCAGTGACAAGAACAGACATCTGCACACCGATGTTCATAGCCACATTATTCACCATTGCCAAAAGTTGGAAACAACCCAGGTGTCCATCAACAGATGAATGGATAAACAAACTGTAGTCTATTCACACGATGGAATATTATGCAGCTGTAAGAAGAAATGAAGCCGTAAAGCATATGACAACATGGAGTAACCTGGAGGACATTATGTTGAGTGAAGCAAGCCAGACACAAAAGGACAAATACTGTATGAATGCGTTACTATGAACCAAATATATTGTGTAATATATTGTTTGATTAAAAAAAAATTATATGTATCCTTTACATTTAATTGAGAAATGTATATATTTATTCATCTGTGTTTACCTTTTAGTTTTTAATTGTTTATATTTTCAATTATTAAATGTACAAAATAAAGTTTAAAAACAAAGAACAAAAATGCAGGGACACGTGTAGGAGTGAAGGTTGACTTGGGTGAAGGACAAGCTTAAAAAGAAAATTTTACATTTTTTCTGCAGGAAAAAGGACTTGCTGTCTTAATTCTTAAAGAACTGGACCACAGAATAGATTTACATCATCTTTAGCATCCTTGGAAAATACTGGGCTGTTCAAAAGTCGCCCAATCATATTTGCCTAGGTCGTTAGAAGTGTTTAATAAACACTTGCAGGATAAATCAATGACTAAATTAATTGAAAACTAACTAAAGCCTTTTAAGTCATCACAGAATGGACTGAGCCATGGTTTACTTTCTCACTCTCTCCCTGGAGGTTTCTAAGATGATAATAAAGGAGAATTTCCTCCTCCACCATGCACGTGGTAGTGGTGGAGTGTCTGGGAGAATGTGGCAGCAACAGAGCCAGAGAAACAAGTGAGAGGATGGAGTGAATGAGTACAGGCTCCTCTTCCCCAGACTTTACTGTGAACAGATTGAGAGAAAGGAGCTAGCTGTTTGAAAGGGTGTGGTCTAGAAAGGTAGATATTCTGACTTGTTTTTCAAGAAATGGAAAGCATACGGGATCATGTTTTGAGGCTGAGGGGGAGAATTAGTAGAGAAGGAGGTTTGATATATGAAAGGGATAATAATTAATGAAGCAACAACCCTAGAGTGGGAGGGGGAGAAGATAGGAGGGGATGGGGTCCAAGGATCGTGTGCTGGTTGATAGATAATTCATGTCAATAAATATGATATTGGGAAGCGGCTTTGGCTCAATCAGTGGGGCTCCCGTTTACCATATGGGAGGCTCCGGGTTCGGTTCCCAGGGCCTCCTGGTGAAGGCAAGCCCGCCCGCACGGCGTGGTTAGCTGACCCAGCGAGCACAAGCAGCAAGGGGGGGATAAATGAATAAATAAATAAAATCTTTAAAAAAAAAAAGAAATATTTTAATTTCCTGTTAACTCTACTTAAAAACAACAAGTATGGCAATTAATGGTAACTGCCTTTAGCCTTGATGTGGCAATGCTAGGGAGTGGTGGGGACTCTGGCAAACCAAAGCACTGTGCGCATCCAAAGGCGAAAGCTGCCACGTGGTTCCAGTCAGTTGTTGCCACGTGGGAAAGCAGGTCTTGTTTTGCGACAAATTTCCATTTTTCAGAGAATCTGGGAGTCAAAAGTTTTATGTAAAAGCGCTCCATTTTTATATGTCGACAACCGGTTCAAATTTCTGTACAGGCCAACCGGGTGTGGGAAGGAAAGACCGAAAAGAAAGTCAGCTCTCTGGAGCCGGCCTAAGGGGCCCCAAGTGTCAATATCTGACCTAGAACAAGACCATCAGACGGAAGACTGAGGCCCACAGGGGAAAGGCTTCCCAGGATCCCTAGGGGGCAGGACAGGACTTGCATTCCCAGCCAGGCAAAGACTCTTCCCGGAAGGCAGTGCTGCTGGCATTTTCTTTGTCTCCCAGCAAGTGCTTTATGTTTTATGTGCTGATTGACCAAAAGTACATGGCTTGTATGTGAATGCTTGCAGCACCCTCAGGACAAATCTAAGCCAAATTGAACAGTGCTGTGCTCACTGTTGTGTAGAATTTGTCTGGGTCTTAGCCCACATCCTACCCTTATTAGTAACAACAACAGTGACCGTTTTTTTTGAGCACTAACTCTTGCCAAACTCTGTATTAGGTGCTTTACTTGGATTTTGTCATTTAGTGCTCCCAATAACCCAATGATATAGCTCGTACTATTCTCTCCATATTCAGATGAGGAAACTGAGGCTTAGAAAGGTGAAATCACTTGCTCAACCCCATTGCCCCAGTTATTTTTTTTCCCCTCTTAAACATCTTTTAATAATTGTCAAAATTAATAAGAGATTTACTATAAAAGGTAGTTCTTTATATCTTGCCCTTTTGTATCCTTCCCTTTTGAATCCACAGTTAAAAATTATAACAGCAACATCAAGAACAATTTTTGCTAAAACCACTAATGGATATTTTTTAAATATCCCAGAATCTGGAATAGGTGCTAGGGAATAAACTCCAAACATAACAGTATAGAGGGCTCTGAAGTGTATTATGTCAAATAACTTTTCATTTGTCTCATTAAATCTATCTTTTATACAATTTAGACAAAGATTATAGCAAGCGATGACATCTGTCATATGAGTGGTTCATACAATGGCACTGGTTATACCTCTGAATCTTGTTCACTTCACCTTCTATGCATATTATATAATATATAGATGTCCCGGTTTTGCTTCCTAAGAGGTTACGAGCTGATGGTTCCAAGTTTACAAGAGAAACACACATGGAAACCTTGTCTGTATAACTAGCCCTGTCATTAATAGAAACAGGAAATACTCATATGCTAAACAGGTCATAAAGAAATAGCATCTTATGTGCAATTAAAATAGAGAAAAAAATTAAGCCAAATTCTGTATAACTATTGTAAAATTTCATAGTAAACAAAAATCTAAGAGAGGATTTTCCTATATTTCCAAATAAGGTAATGTCGAACATATCTTATAATGAACTTCTACATTTGACCTCCTTTTTGTAAATACAGTTGTAAAAACTGAGTTGCAGACCCTCCCTTTAAAAAATTCTCCCCTCTTAACACGCTCCTCTTTCTGGGATGGGTCAAGATCACTTGGCACAGTGAGGCATGAGAGGGAAGGCATGACCTCCCCACCACCTCCACCTTTTTTTTTTTAAGCTTGAGGTTTTAATGTCAAAATATAAAGTCTTAAAACAATATAAGGCAGCTTTAAGCTGTAAAAACATTTGGTTGTCAAAGATTAAGTTTTTCTGTCCTCATCTGCTGTAACCAGCTGTCAGCATCTTCTTTAGAGAGCAGTTTTTTCTTCATAACGACACCTGCATGCGGCTCTTTGGCCGTCCAGGTATGGTTTACAGCCTAAATGTGTAACACTGCCAGAGAAGAGCACCTGAACGTGCTGAGGTAGTCCTAGTGTTTTCTGCACTTTTCAGCAGATCTTGGAGAGGCAATCCTGGAACTCCTCATCACAGCCATTCTTGCTTTTGCTCTAGGTCTCATAGTACCTGTCATGCTGGTTGCAGCACTTTGTCAGGGAAGGGATGCCAGTGTTAATATGAACACCAAACAGCAGAGAGCCACATCCATTCCGTGGGGAGGGTTTATAGCCACAACATGGGAACGGCTTAGATCTGTCACTGCACTTGTACTGGCAGAGCCTGTCCTCGCCTCCAAGGAGGTCCAAGGTGGTGTTCAGGTACATGTCTATCTTTTTTTTTTTTTAAGATTTATTTTGTTTATTTATCGCTCCCACCCCTTGCCGCTTCTTCTCGCTGTGTCCATCGCTGTGCGTTTTCTGTGTCTGCTTGTCTCCCTTCGTTGAGTCATCTTGCTGCGTGTCAGCTCTCCGCATCACGTGGGCCGTCAGCTCTCTGTGCCGCGTGGGCCCACTTGCCTTCACCAGGAGGCCCCGGGAATTGAATCCAGGGCCTCTCATATGGTAGACAGGAGCCCAACCACTTGAGCCACATCCGCTTCCCAAGGTACATGTTTATCTTGTGCACAGTGTTCGGGATGGCCTAAGGGTGGCCCTCCAGTTGACGGTCTGGGCCTCCCCCTGGCAGCTAAGGGCAGCTGCCAGGAGCAGGCGGGCGAGCGTGGGCCACGGAAGCACAGCCATCCGCACAGCGCCAGGCCTCGCTGAGCCCCACGGGTCCCCGGAGCCACAGAGGGTACGCCCTCATCGAGTCCCCAGGGCGCCTTAGGTGGTGATGCAAGTGCCCCAGTTATTTTTTGGCCCCAAAGCTGATGGTCTTAACCACTGTGGAAGCCTAACCATCTTTCTTCATTCATTCATGCAATCAATCAGTCAATCAATCAATCAATCAGCCAACTCCAAGGTGCTGGTGCCAGTTGCTGAGCCAGACATTGTGGGGGAATATGATTCCATTGATCCAAGTTCCAGTCTGAAACCCTGAGGCTAATTAAATGAATTCACACTCAACCCACAGCCCACAACTCATTTTTCCCAGTCCGACATAGCAAGGGTTCTTGCAGAGGGTTGGGCAATGCCTCAAGTTGATTTAAAATTAGAAGCAAAATTAACAACCATCTCGATTTGTTTAGGGATCCTGCTCAGATTCAAAGGTTTCTGATAAAGCAAACATCTTGATCAAGAAGATGGCTTGGAGACCAGACCCACTGATAGGAGGAAGAAAACAGTTACAAAAATAATTGGGCCCAACCTCTCTCTAAGCTGAACTTAGCATATAAAAGCAATAACTTCCCCTAAGCATGGGACATGACTCCTGGGTACGAGCCTCCCTGGCACTGAAGGATTGCTACCAAGTATCAACAAGCAATTCCTCTGGAAAAATCAAAACAAAACAAAACAAAAAAACACCTTGACCAAAAGGGGAAAAAGCTAAAGACAAATGAGTCTGTATGGCTAAGAGACTTCAAAGTGAGTTGGGAGGCCATCCCAGAGGTATTGCTTATGCACATCTCAAGAGGATCTCATTGACAGCCAAAGTAGATACAACCCTAAATAGCGAAGCTCCTCACAGATATAGAGACATCCAGACACTATACCCAGGGCAGACAGCTCAGGAATTTGGCCCCTTCCCAGTGGGCCCTAATCTGGTATTTATGTTCCCCAGTGTGACTGAGTTAGAGTCAGCAGTGGTTTCCCTATGCATGACTCTTTTGTTCTTCTATTTGAACCTATAATTAGTACTAGAGTTGGTAGGTGTACATCCAAGAGACTTAAATCTTTGGGCTGTCCATGTGCCAGCTGAGCCCTGAATCTCAACGGAGTTGCAACACCTACTCTCTAGTTCAATGGACTTACCCAGGACAACTAACATGGAGGAGATGATGGACAAACAACATACCAAGGAACCGAGAGTGCCTACAACTGCAAGCAAGAGAGTCCCATCCATTGGATGTATGGGATCGAAGCCCCCCTCAATTAATGGTGGCGTGGGCGTCACCATCCCAGAGTCCTCAGAATTGGGAAATGAACTATGGACCAAAATAAATTTACTAGTATTCTACTATAGACTTATTGTGATTCTAGCAATGGAAGAAATACCATTGTTGTGGAGGCAGTGACCCATGAATGTTCTGGGGTTAGGGAGAAGTAAAAACAGGTGTAATAGGGGGGCATTTTTGGGACTTATGACATTACATGACATTACAATGACAGATACAAGCCATTATATATCCAGCCATAACCTACAGAGTTGAATAGGAGAGAGTGTAAACTACAATGTAAACTATAATCCATGCTTAGTGGCTGTATTAGTCAGCCAAAGGGGTGCTAATGTGAAATACCAAAAATGGGTTGGTCTTTATAAAGGGTATTTATTTGGGGTAGAAGTCCACAGATACCAGGCCATAAACCATTAAGTTTCTTCTCACCAAAGTTCATTGCCACATGTTGGAGCAAGACAGCTGCCGACGTTTGCCAGGGTTCAGGCTTCTGGGGTTCCTCTCTTCCCGGGGCTGCGTTTCTCTCCGGGCTTAGCTATTCTGGTTCCTCCACAAGGTCAGCTGTAGACTATCAGGCGACCGGCTCACTTCTCTTCTTATGGGGCCTTTTCTCCAACATCAAAACTGCTTCTCAAAAACTGCTTCAACTCTGTTCTTGCCTTGCCTTTTATATTCATTTCCCCACCCACCAAAGGGGTGGGGCTCAACGCCCTACTGACGTGGCCCAGTCAACGCCCTAATCATAACTTAATCATGCCCAGATTAACAGATCAGTTTATAAGCATGATCAAATCATATTTTTGGAATTCATAATTATATCAAACTGCCCAACTGCAACAGTGGCAATGCTCCAAAATGTGTTTATCATTTGCAATGAATGTACCACACTGATGAAAGTTGTTGCTAATGTGGGAAAATGTGAGAGGTATGGGGAGCAGGGCATATGGGAATCCCCTGCATAGTCTCTGTAACATTTATGTAATTGAAGTATCTTTTACTTTTTTTTTAAAGATTTTATTTATTTATTCATTTATCCCCCCCTTGCTGCCTGTGCTCGCTGGGTCAGCTAACCACGCTGTGCAGGCGGGCTTGCCTTCACCAGGAGGCCCCAGGAACCTAACCCGGGGCCTCCCATATGGTAAACGGGAGCCCCACTGATTGAGCCACAGCCGCTTCCCCGAAGTATCTTTTAAAAAATAAAAAAAGCAAAAAAAAATTGGGCCCAAATCATGAAGGGCCTTGACTGCCAGGGTAAAGGCTTTGTACTTCATCCTGAGCTCAGTGGGCAGGCAGCTTCTAGGAACTTGAAGAGAATTGTGCTTTAGGCAGCATTTGTGCATATACATTGGATTCTGTGAAGAGAGAATGGAGGGATAGAGACAATTTTGAAGGTCATTACTTGGAAAAAGAGGAGGAAGAATAATACAGTTATGTCAGGGATATACTCAGCAGTAGTGAGGTGTAACTACTCAATTATCTGGGAGAAAATTCAGAAAGCACATATCTGACAAGAATTTGATTTCCGTGTTATATAAAGAGATCACACAACTCAATGACAAAAAAACAAGCAGCCAAATTTAAAAATGAGCAAAAAAGAAAAAAAATTGGTCAAAAGACTTGAATGGACATTTTTCCAAAGAAGAAATACAAATGGCCAAAAAAAGCATATGAAAAGATGGTCAGCATCACTAGTTATTAGGGAAATGCAGATCAAAACTACGAGGTATCTTTTCACGCATTACAGAATGGCCATTATTTAAAAAACAACAACAGAAAACAAGTGCTAGAGAGGATGAGGAAAAATCAGAACACTCCTTCACTGTTGGTGAAAGTGTAAAAGAGTACAGCCTCTGTAGAAGACAGTTTGGTGGTTTCTCAGGAAGCTAGGTATAGAACTATCACATGATCCAGCAATCCCACTACTAGGAATATATTCGGAAGAACTGAAAACAAGGAAGCAGACAGACATTAGCACACTGATGTTCATAGCAGCATTATCCACAATTGCTGAAAGATGGAAACAACCTAAGTGCCCGTCAACTGACGAGTGGATAAACAAAATGTGGTACATACATATGATGAAATAGTATTCAGCTGGAAGAAGGAATGAACTGGGGAAGCACATGACAACATACATGAACCTTGAGAATATTGTGTTGAGTGAAATAAGCTGGACACGAAAGGACAAATATTGTATGGTCTCACTGTTATGAGCTAAATATGATGAGTAAACTTGCAGAATTAAACTATAGAGGAGGCGTTCTTAACAAGGGGTCTGTGAGCTTGAATTGAAATAAAAAAAAAAACATTATTCTTGTGGGGACGTGTTGGTGTGGGTGTGATATAGTTATTAAATAATACACAAGTATAGTGTGGACTTAGTAAGAGGTCTATGGTTTTCACATGACTGGCAAAGGGGCACGTGGAACAAAAAAGGTTAAGAACCCCTGTATTAGAGTATAGGTTAGTAGGAGACAGAATGTGGGCTGAGAAGGGGGAGCTGATGCTGAATGTATGCAAATGTTTAATAAGGTTGATTGTAAATATGTGGTAATGCCTGGAGTCGATGGTAGCACATTATAATGAGTATAACTAACACTGCTGAGTTATAAATGTGATTGTGGCTAAAAGGGATAGTCTAGGGAGGTTAATGTTAATTGAAAGGCAGCTAAAGGATAATCTAGGGACTGTATAACATAGTGATTTTGGTGGTAGATGAGGACTGTAGTTAATAATACAAATACAAGAATGCTCTTCTACTACAAGGTGTTAAGAATATGGTGAGAGATGGGAAAAATACAACTAATGTAACTTATAGACTATAGTTAGCAGTAATATTGTAATATTTTTGTAGTGAAGGCAGAGAAGTAACTATATCAATGCTAAAGGTGAGAAAAGAATATGGGATTTAGT